>OX438790.1:0-176282 GCA_949316455.1 Acleris holmiana | reverse complement strand
GATCCCGGGTACTATTCCGTGGCTGCCACGCTGCGCATCGGATCGCACGCGCACGCTACATCGCGCGCACACGCTTATGTAAATCGTAGATATATCGCAAGTGAACGGCCTCATTCGTCTGTTTGTGTGTTGCATTGTTTCTGTTGAAATTAATAAAAAGACACCTAAAATATATTTTTAGGGCAATATTATTATTATTTTATTTTTAGTCGTTGACAGCAGTCACTACAGAGTGTTTTTTTTAAATGGGACAGTATGGGGAAATCCGAATCTAAAGGAAATAGAGGAAAAGTGTCCAAGGAGACATTAGGTGTTTTTTTATGTAAACAAATTTGGCTCATTAAAATTTTTGGTCAAGCGTGAGTTGTTCTTAAAAAATTATAAAGTTGGTAATTTTTTTTTTTGACGCGGGTCGACTCTGTTTCATGTAAGGATTATTTCATTGTATGGAAAGAAAAAAATCTGAACAGTAGAAGTTGGTCAAATTTAATGAAAACTAATCTTCATACAATTGCAGTATTCGCCTTTTAATATTGTCACAAGTGCCTAGGCGTGTAAAAAAATATTTAAAATTATTCCATTTTTAAATTTCGATAATCGATAAGAGCTCCAGATGATTCAAGAGAAGAAAATTTTTTTTAATCTTCGTAAACATCATGGCACGCGATAGTCTTGAAATTATAAAAAAAAGAATTCAAATTTGGAACGTAAGTTATTTCTGCAGCAAAGAATTCAAATTTGGAACGTAAGTTATTTCTGCAGCTGTGATTTTGTTTCCAATCAGTTCATGCTTGTAATTTTATTCATCATGGCGTTAACTAATTCACATAAAGTTGATTTGATTGAGGCGTATTTTCTTAATTATCGCAGTAGAGATAATGCACTTAAGTGGTATCAAGAACGCTATCCTGACCGTGTAGTACCGAATCGCAAGATATTTGATAGTTTAATAAAGAACCTAAGACAGGAAGGCTGTTTCAAACCTAAGCGTAAAAGGCCGACGATAGTCAATAGTGAGTTCATAACTATTGCCGTATTGGGATATTTTGAAGCATATCCAAAAGCTTCGTTACGGGAAGCAGCTGAAACTATCGGTATTCAAAAGGCGAATATTAAAAGGCGAATACTGCAATTGTATGAAGATTAGTTTTCATTAAATTTGACCAACTTCTGCTGTTCAGATTTTTTTCTTTCCATACAATGAAATAATCCTTACATGAAACAGAGTCGACCCGCGTCAAAAAAAAAATTGACCAACTTTATAATTTTTTAAGAACAACTCACGCTTGACCAAAAATTTTAATGAGCCAAATTTGTTTACATAAAAAAACACCTAATGTCTCCTTGGACACTTTTCCTCTATCTCCTTTAGATTCGGATTTCCCCATACTGTCCCATTTAAAAAAAACACTCTGTATACTAAAATTACTATACAACATACCATCGGGTTAAGCTCGTACAACACACTTTCCCGAAATATGCATTTTCTCTAAAGGCGCACTTCTTTAGAAGTCATTTTCTCGGAAGGTCACTTTCTCTAAAAGTGTACTTCCCAATATGTACACTTTGTCAATAGGTGCAGTTTCCCAGAATGTGCATTCTCGCAGAAAGTATATTTTCCCAGAAAGTACAGTTAAGGGGTAGGGGTGTCCTTGTTTTATATTATTAAGGGTTTCTTTGAAATAGTGCATATGCAAACAGACACACAGACGGACGGACGGACAGAAAGACCGAAACTACAAACGTTCCGTTAAAATATTTAGCTACTTTGGATACTTCTTACTATATACATAAGAAAATGGGACTGTGTACATTTCGGGAAAGCGTGCGTTTTGGAAAAGTGCACTATTTAAAAAGTGCACATTTCGGGAAAGCGTTCGTTTTGGAAAAATGGACTGCGCAATTATCGCGAGTTACTCGTACAAACGCGCGATCAAACACATATAAAGCGAATATATGTTTTCCCTAGGCGTACCGGCTTGCTTGGCGCGCTCGGCGAGCCGCAGCAGCGCCCGCAGCGCCTGCGGCTCGCTGCACTGCGTGAAGGGCGAGGCGAGCGCCGCGGACAGCGCGGGGCGAGGCAGCCGCGCGGCCGCCGCGTGCGCCATTATCGTCGGGAACTCGTCGCGGAGGTAGCGCATCGCTTGCCTGCACACATACAAACAAATTATTTTTAATAACGCTAATGGGTTAAAAGCCAGCCTCTAGAGTTAAAAATTGTAACAAAACATCCTGGTCACGGCACCAAATTGTAACAAACCTCCCATATAACCTTTCGAATATTTTTCTAGTTTTTAGTAAATACGGATTCAAATGGCCAAGTGATCAACCCAAGGACTATAACTATTAGAAACCGAGAAGTAACACAAGTTATTTCGTGATAGGACTATAAGCAAACAAGGTTAGTCGGTGTAGCCCAAGGATTGTGGACATCGACCCTGACTGGTGAGTCCCCTAGCCAAGAACTGCTTATGTGATTGTCTCTGTCTTAGTTATACAGTAAGCAACTGGACAAAGAGGAATCACCTACGGAGAGTAGGTTATTATATACTTTCCTAAGTTTTGGATCTGATCGCATTGTGATATCGATCTTATTCAATAGCTAATCCAAAATAGGCTAAAATGAATGCAAGCTTTAAATTTAGCCCAAGAATTAATTAAACAAATCTTTCCCTTCTGCAGTTTCTTTCGTCATTTACAAAGGTTTTGCTTGTGAAAAAAAGCCAGACAGCTAAGACAGTGTCACAGAGTGACGATGTTAGGATGAGAGGCCTAATCGAGCTAATTATGTGTCCAATGATCTTAAACATATCTTTTGCCCAGCACACTACACTTTCAATAACAAATGGTATAAGAACTATTATAAAATAACCGGCCAAGTGCGAGTCGAACTCGTTCACAAAGGGTTCCGTACCATTATCTATACAACCAAGTTGTCTTTATTAAGATCGAGCAAAAAACGGCAAAAAAACACGTTTGTTGTATGGGAGCCCCCTTAAATATTAATTTTATTTTGTTTTCAGTATTTATTGTTATAGCGGCAACAGATATAAATAATTGAACTGAATAGCCATCGCGGTTCTTGAGATACAGCCTGGTGACAAACAGACGGACGGACAGACCGCGAAGTCTTAGTAATAGAGTCCCATTTTTAGGGTTCCGTAGTCAAACTAGGAACCCTTATAGTTTCGCCATGTCCGTCCGTCCGTCCGCAGCCTAGTGCAAAGACTATTAGTACTAGAAAGCTGCAATTTGGCATGAATATGCATATTAGTCACGACAACAAAGTTGTACAATAAAAAGTTATAAAAAAAAATATTTTAGTGTACCTCACTTACACGTAACGTGGGGATGTGTTTTCGTGTTCCGGAGCCGAATGGTTAAAACGGAACCCATATAATTTCGTCATGTCCGTCTGTCTGTCCGTCTGTATGTCACAGCCATTTTACTCAAGAGCTTATTGGCACTATATAAATGAAATTTGGAGGATAGATGCATTCTATGAATCGCTATACAATGATGTAGTATTATTAAAAAAATATATATATTTAGGGGTGGCACTCCATACATGTAACTAGGGGACGAAAACATTTTTTTTGAGTTACATCAGCGTGAGGGGTATTTTTAGATAGGGCTTCCAAAATGATACGGAGGTTTTTAAGTGACTTTTTTACGTAAGTGAACAGTTGGCGAGATATACGCTTCTAAAGTCGTAAAAATTCTGTCCGGGTGGGTAGCTTTTGAACTGTTAAATAGAACATTCTAATAAAAATTACAGTAGTAGAACATACGAAATACTTCCAACCGAAATTGTTTTGAACACGATACGCTGTGTAGTTTTTGAGATTTTAATAAAATAAAAAAAATGAATTTCAACCATGAACGTTCATCCCAGCTACGGAACCCTTCACTGTGCGTGGTCCGACATGCACTTGGCCGGTTTTTTTCTCGTCTACCCTATAGTGTGGGGTGTCGTTGGATAGGTCTTTCAATAATGGGTTTGTGAAAACAGTTTTTTAATTAAGTAATCCGTTTATGACATATTAAGCTTTCAAGCGCTAATTTGTGTTAGACTCAAGTGTCCAACCCCCCCCCTCTCCCCCCCCCACCCCTACAGCTAAAACTACAAATACTAAAAATCAGAAAAAAATCTTAAATGAAAGAGCATATAACTAATTTTAAAGGAAAACTATCACGACTAAGAAGACATCACCAATTGACTTTAAATAGAAAATTAGTGATTACTTGATGTTTTTATGTTTGTAGTACTTAACGGTTTCGGAACCCTACACTGAGCATGGTCCGACATGCTCTTGCCCGGTTTTTACCCTTTGGGTACAGAACCCTAGAAATGGTAGTGACGTAACTTACCGATGCACCCACTGGCTGGCGACCGGCGTGCTCGTCCAGCGCAGCACGTGCGGCAAGCTCTCGGCGCACAGCGCGGACAAGATGGCGTCCTCGCAGCCCTGCGCCACGATCGGCATCTCCAGGAACCTGCCGTAGTACAACTCACACGTTTCCAACTGACCAGTCCACCACAGACCACAGTCCGACGCTCGATGCCAAGGACAAGGAGACGTCTTTGATACTGTTAAGAGTAGGTATGGTTAGGTAGGTACGCGCCGACTCAAGGACACCTCTATTGTTAACGGGTTCAACCGAGTTCAAGGCCAAGGCCGTCGCTATTGTAATACAAGGCCGCAATGAGTAGAACCTTCCATTATCGAACGTCCCCGACGGGTCAAGGCCCATCGGTCATTCGAGAAGGCATTCTGGAACGTTCGGCGATTGGGTGTATAAAAAGCCGAGGCGCGCGTGCGGCGAGACATTCCTTACTTGGAGAGCGAACAGTGCGTACCTACGAGTGAATCGAGCGATCATCTAAGTTTATTGTGCGATAATTGTTTGTAACGATTAAGTGAGCGTGTTAATTAAAGTCTGCTCTTAATTATCAGTGTGTTCGTGCATTTCAATCAGTTACCTACCCCCGCGTACGTAACAATACAAAACGAAACTAAATATCTGAGATGTTTTTGACGCGTTGAAAAACAAAACTTTATTAAAATTAGTATTGTTCAATTCAGAGTTGTACTCGATCAATGCATACCAATTTTTTTGTCGAATTCGACGCATTCACAATATTTATTTTTATTACGTTTCGTATTTGACGCATTTTCTAATCTATATTTTATTTAGCGCCTGTTTCACAATCCTCAAGTAGACCATATCTGTCAAATAATGTAAGCCCTTACTCCTTCTTACACTTGAAAATAGACAAAGAGAAGGCTATCTTTATTTGACAGATAAATTTACTTGTTGATTGTGAAACAGGCCCTTAGAGTTGTATTTCATTAAGAATTGAATTGTAAATTTAATGCACACACTACATATAATACTTACGGTCTTGTATAATCTAATATAATGTTTAATGATCGAATTATTATAATTGCCTAAAGTTTTGAATGTAATATTAATATTTATTTAAATGTAACCTCTCCATGGCTGACGTTGGGTTTTTTCATCTCTCATTTAATGAAATAATTTAAATTTGAACTATTTGTAATATTTCCAAGATAAATATTATTTCAATAGTTACATTCAACGCATTGCCAAAACTGAATTTCATCGAGATACGTTTTAAACGCATTTTGAAACTTAAATTTAGAATTGTTTTCGACGCATTGCCGAGACTAACTCTTGCAGCCTAATCATTCAAAAAAAGCCAAGAAATAGACAATCATCGGATCATCCCAATGACATTTCCGTAATGAGCACCGACCTGGCGATCTCGTAGAGCTGGAAGGCGTCGTCGAGCATCGCCGTCGAGGGCGCGCGCCCCGCGCCGCGCCCCACGCCCGCCCAGCCCTGCAACACGAGTTCAGCTCGGGACTGGATACTCGACATCTGTCCGTATCTTGGCAATCAATGAAACTGGATGTCATACGGTTTTTTAACAGCAGACGGTTTTAATAGGTAACGATCTAAATGGTCTGTTATTCATAATAATATGTATTAAAAGTATTAAGATCGTCCTAAAACATTACGTAATCGCCCGCATCTCTAACAGTATTAAAAACTTAGTGACAACGGCTTATAAATGAATGGATATCGATTAAAAATAATACAAAGAGTATGGGGCCTAACAAAGAGCCTTGTGGCACGCCAGAGGGAATACTAAAGCAGGCAGAGGTGAAACCAATAATAGCCACTGCTTGAGACCCATTTAGTACAAAAGAAGTAAATCATCACAACATGTTTCAATGTATGGCAGAAATAATTAGTTTCCATAGTAATTTAAAGGGATCTATTCTAATTCAAAATTCAAAATCATTTATTGCGTATCACATTTCATTAACATCAGATGGAACTATAGGCCTTGCTAAATTCTGTAATGTGAAATTATTAAAAACTCACGGATGTGCTACTGGTCGTATTGTTGGGCGAGTTGGAGTTCCGTCCGATCAGCGTCAGATCCACCTGCCGGACAAAAAGATATAGAGGCCAGGAAGAAACCAAAGCTACTAAACAGTAAACACAATAACGTCAGTTTCGAACAGATTTTTTGCGACCGGTTTTAAAGTGTGTGTGCGTGTGTGTGTGTGCGTGCACCTGGTCGGTGTAGGCGGCGTGCAGCAGCGCGCGCGCGAACCTGCGCGGGAGCACCTTCTCGTCGACGCACACCGCGCCCGCGCCCGCGCCGCGCCGCGACATCACGCTCCTGCCGCGACACCATGCATTCATTCACACACAAATACAACTGCTAATAAAGGCCATTCGCAAGGTCACGAAAAAAGTCTCACAAGCTATAAAATAATATCAAATAGTATCAAATAGGGGTACAGTTCATAATTCCAAATTGACCAAAAATCCGAATGCATTTTTTTTATAGAAGGCATTTTTGAAGGGAAGGTGTTTTTTGATATCGCTTATAAATCAAACCTAAGCCCACCTAAGTATAGCGACTAAATTAAAATAGCTTTCGGAAAAATGAAAATTACGATAAATGAATATTCGGTATTATGACTCCTCAGTTTTAATGTGTTCCCGTCAAATAAAATATAAATAAATAAATATCAGGGGACAATCTCACACAAATTGACCTAGTCCCAAACTAAGCTCCAGGCTTGTACTATGGGTACTAGACAACGATAAACATAAGAGTACTTAAATGGAGAAATAAATACTTAAATACATAGACAACATCCAAAACTCAGGAACAAATACTCGTGCTCATCACACAAATATCTGCTCTTACCGGGATTTGAACCCAGGACCTAGCTTCGAAGACAGGGTCACTCTCAACTAGGCTAACTTGTCGTCGAAATATTAGCCGCCTATTTCACCATCGTGACAATGACACGTGACATGTGACAATTCGGTATACAATGCCAAGTTCACACGCTGATACATTGGCAGACAGAAGTTTTTGTGACAGGAACGTCAATTAACTAGGGACTTCCTTCCGATATTAAAATTATCGATAAGTGTTTTAAATACTTAGTTCAATGTGACATTTTATAGTAGATACGTATCGTTCACCGGATAAAATAGAGAGTAACTAAAATGCTGAACACTATCCATCGATGGGTTTCTTACACAACTTCTTTTAATGCTATGCAATCGATTTCCATACAAAATTAATTGAAACCAAACAAAAAAGGCCTATTTATGTAAATTGTATGACATTGTGTAGCATAATTGTAGGTATACTCTATATAATCCGTACCTACACAGTTATTGGAAAATGTATGGAAAGAACTCAAACTGAAAAATTATTATAGGTAGAGATAATCATTTATTTTTATCGTTACGTTCATGCCACTTGTAAGTTTTGAGTTACGGTGAATGGAAATTTCATATTCATATTATACGTTATCTCATAGAAGAAATATCGATAAATTAACATCGTTTGGAACTCCCTAGGACAATTTAATACGTGCCACAAAAAGTTGTACAGTCACGGACTTTAATTGATCAGCCACATGCCACTGTTCATATTTTAGCCGTGTAATGCAAATCGGGTTCAGTCGGTTTTACTCGTATATCGAGATAAGGAAATTCACACGTCTTCGTATAATAGAAGAACAAAACGACATGCAATATTAACGGTTGGCTAACCTGAGACCCAGATCTACCAACCAGACAACAGAGTGACATCACCCAAAGCCAACCAATTGCATGTCTGTCTATACGTAAACAACAGCTACTATTGGTGATACAACGCCCAATCAGCTATTCTACTGATCACAGTCGTTATTGGTCGTCTAATAGGGTTGCCATGACCACGTTTAAACAACAGTCACTATTGGTCCAAACTGAACTCAGTTTTTATTGGTCGTTACCAAAGGATTGCTATACACGGCTAAAATATGAGCAGTGGCAAGTGGCTGATCAATTAAATTCCGTGACTGTATGTGTGATGATTGGGTGTGATAGAAGTCGCGCCATGGACACTGGGGCCGGGAGCACGAGGACGTTACCGGAAGAAGCGCGAGCGCGCGGCGAGCACGACGCGGTGGCAGGGCAGCTCCAGCGCGGCGCGGAACCCGAACGCCGCGCCGCCCTCCGCCGCGAACGACAGCCGCGCGTCCGCGTACTCGCCTGCGACCGCACAATATCATATGTCGTCAGTATCTTCATCACCAGGGCCTGTCACTTTCATGCCGCTGACGCAAAAATTACGTCACGCTACACACAGTATGATTCCAATTAGTATTTCTTCATAATCATTATTTATTAAATGCCTCTGAGAATTAAATACTATTATAATGATTGTTTGTGTAAAATGTTATCGCATGACGTATGAAAACGAAGATGCCGTAGATTTTCTCTGTACGGGATTTAAAGCGAGAAGGATTGTGTGCTTTAAGTTACAGAGGAGTAATTCTGTTCTGTACTTACGTGTTAAAATGTGGTAACAATAAATACCATTTAATAAAATGTATGTATCGACATAAAATACAAAACAAATAGTTTCATTTACGTTTTACGTATCAAGTAAATAGCTATTTATTTTTCTACAAGTCAATAGATTACCTACTTAACTTATTTGTACATGATTAAATGATTGACGACTAATGGTTAATAATTTTAATAAAACTATTTGAAATCATACTCTATGTAGCGTGACGTCATTTTTGCGTCAGCGTCATGAAAATTACGGGCCCTGTTCATCCTCAACAAAATAACAATAATAATCATTTATTTGGACACACATTTACATAAAAGTAGCGACCCGCCAGTTGCATCGCCCGCTGCATTTTGTTTTCTTTCATGTCACTTAGGGGTGTGAAAAATAGATAGTAGCCGATTCTCAGACCTACTGAATCACTACATAGTATAAAACAAAGTCGCTTTTTCTGTCCCTATGTCCCTATGTATGCTTAAATCTTTAAAACTACGCAACGGATTTTGATGCGGTTTTTTTTAATAGATAGAGTGATTGAAGAGGAAGGTTTATATGTATAATACTTTAATCCGGAGCGAAGCGAGGGCGGATCGCTAGTATACATATAAAATTTCATAAAAATCGTAGTCGAGTATGGTAACTAACACTGTGACACGAGAATTTTATATATTAGATGATTACATAAAATGACATATGGCAGTTTGTATTAAACAGTGAACATTTCAAATATAAAAACAGTAATAACAATAACTTACAACTAACTATTTACAATGGTGTCCAAAATGGTCTCTACTCAGCTTACTCAGTTTACAGTCATTTAAAAGTGGTTCATTGAAATGAAAAGCATTTTGCAAGTGGTAGGACCTTGTGCAGGGTCCGTCCGGATCGCTACCACCATCTTATTCGTTAACCTACCGCCAAACAACAGTGTTCGCATTGTCGTGTTCCGGTTTGGGGATAAGACAGCCGGTGAAATATAAAAAATATAGCATTGAGGCATTCCATCTTAATCCTCAGGGTTGGCAACGCATTTCCAATCTTAAGATTGCAGTCTTGTGAATGCGAATGTCTATGGGTCACAGTTACCACTCACCATCAGGTGGCCTGTGTGCTCTTTTGCCTACTCAATGCCACAACAAAAAAAAGTTTCAGTCGTATTACAAAAATGTAGTTATAATAATAATATAATAATAATAATAATAATAATATCACGGGACAATGTCACACAAATTGACCTAGTCCCAAACTAAGCTCTAGGCTTGTGCTATGGGTACTAGACAACGATAAACTTACTTATATAGATAAATAAATACTTAAATACATAGAAAACATCCAAGACTCAGGAACAAATACTCGTGCTCATCACACAAATATCTGCCCTTACCGGGATTTGAACCCAGGACCCCTAGCTTCGAAGGCAGGGTCACTCCCAACTAGGCTAGCGTGTCGTCGTGTACCCAAGGAATACATTTTCCTCGCAGATAACTTTCTTTTTATTGCCATCGACGGGCAAACGGACCGACGGCCACCTGATGGGAAGTGGTCACCGCTATGGACATGTTACATTATATGTACATACATACATACATAACATCACACCTTCATTCCCAGAGTGGGGTAGGCAGAGTTACAGAAATACCAACAACTCTAAAACACTTGTTGATGATAATTCAATAACCACATTTTGTACAATCAGCCCAAGAAGTTTACTAGTGTATTAGTGACAGGTTGCAAGCCCATCGCCTAGCAGCACTACAAGCCCTTATTCCCTGAGTCGCCTCTTACGACATCCACGGGAAGACATGGAGTGGCACTATTCTAACCCGGCAACCACTCGGGCTTTATATGTAATAACAGTTACCTGCGAGGAAAATAAAATCCTTGAAGATAAACAAATAATAAAATAAATAAATCACCGGACAATGTCACACACATTGACATAGTTCCAAACTAAGCTTCAAGATGGTTGTTGAAATTTGTCACTAGATGTCGCTAGGTCACCATACATACATACCACGAAAAACAATGCCCTCTTTCTGAACAGTCGGGTAAATTAGAGCAGTTTTTTTTATGTTAAGGAGAAGGCACACGAGCGCTCAGGCCACCTGATGGTAAGTGGAATCTGAGACCCAATTCTCAACACTATAATCCTAAGCCCGCGTTGCGTTGCCAACCCTGAGGACTAAGATGGAATGCCTCTATGCTAGTAATTTCACCGGTTGTCTTATCCCACACCGGAACACAACAATGCGAACACTGTTGCTTGGCGGGCGGTTAATGGATAAGATGGTGGTAGCGATTCGGACGGATCCTGCACAGGGTCCTACCACCACTAAAACTACTGTTCGTATAGTATTGCGTATTGCAGGGCAACGAACCGGTTTTAAAAATACCGTTTAATACCGGTTTATTTCGGTTTTGCTCCGAATTTTTCTAAGGAAAACGAACGTATTGTGAGCTTTATTAACCTTAATTAAACGGTTTATTCCGCGAGCGGCAAGACGAGAAACCAAAAGTATTGAATAAAAACACTAAGGGGAGCTTGTTTTCGGAGCAAAACCGAAATATATCGGTATTTTTTAAACCGGTATCCGAGCTTAGCTTTTAGTGAAAGCTAGTGGAAGGGCGGAATAGTGGTAGGACGGTATAGTGGTTGGGCGGTATAGTGGTAGGGCGGAATAGTGGTAGGACGGTATAGTGGTTGGGCGGAATAGTGGTAGGGCGGTATAGTGGTAGGGCGGAATAGTGGTATGACGGTATAGTGGTTGGGCGGAATAGTGGTTGGGCGGTATAGTGGTAGGGCGGAATAGTGGTAGGGCAGTTTAGTGGTAGGGCGGTATAGTGGTAGGGTGGAATAGTGGTAGGACGGTATAGTGGTAGGGCGGAATAGTGGTAGGGCAGTTTAGTGGTAGGGCGGTATAGTGGTAGGGCGGTATAGTGGTAGGGCGGAATAGTGGTAGGGCGGTATAGTGGTAGGGCGGAATAGTGGTAGGACGGTATAGTGGTAGGGCGGAATAGTGGTAGGGCAGTTTAGTGGTAGGGCGGTATAGTGGTAGGGTGAAATAGTGGTAGGGCAGTTTAGTGGTAGGGCAGTTTAGTGGTAGGGCGGTACAGTGGTGGACGCACCCGAGTCGAGCAGGTAGCGCATGTCGTGGTGCAGGTCGTCGAGCCGCGCGCCGAGCCGCTCCGCCAGCCGCCGCGCGCCTCGCGCCGAGCCCAGCGAGCACGAGCACGCTGCCGACACACGTTCACACATTACACCCGTCCGCACCGACGGCAACGTAGAGAACACAATCATGCTCAATTCATAGGTTCTGCTGATCCTTCCAATACAATAGTCCTAGTTCTACTCCCTACTAATAGGTGTCTATCATTTCATCGAATGTATTATTTGACCTCTTTTAGTTGCATATACTCTCGCGGTCAAATAATACGGGTCAGAGTGCGTTTTTCATACTAAAGAGGCTTTTTCAAAGCCTTGGGTACTTGCCAGGGGATGCTTTTGGTGAAATCTGGTGATGGATACCCTGAGCATCGATACAGTTCCACTTCCAAAGTGCCTAGGATACCCAACTGAATGAATCTGCGGCTAACGCCAGAATTGCGCATGTTCAGAAAAACATCTAAAATGGCAATAAAATGTAAGAAAATCCAAATGCGGACCAAAACTATCTCGATGTGGTGTTTAACTGGGCCTCTATTCAACTACGTTATAACGATATCGTGTTTGACATGTTTTTGTGACATAAGAATTATGAAAACGTTGACAATACGACACAATAAGTGAATTAAGAACTATTTCGAGCTCTCTTATGATAAAACTGTGAAACATTGTGCACAGCATGTGATATTCGTATTAAACAGTTAAAGAATGATAATTTTAGCAATAATGTTACCACAAAGGGAAGTTTGTACAGTCAAGGTCATAAATATGTATAAACTTTAGTACCTTGTCACTTTAATCGCTGTGACAATTTCATATGGCAGTTGAAACATGACGTTAAATAGACAAGGTACTAAAGTGTATACATATTTACCTCGTGTGTTCATAAGTTTTGAGACGAAATAAATATTACATAAAAAATTAAAGCATAAAGCTGTATTTATAAAATTTACAGATAATGGTAACTAGACATTAACTAACAACTACAAGCAATTACTATTCAAAATGTCCACCCCTATTTTTAATACAAGCTTTTAGTCGTTCCGGCCAGTCATCGATCGCGGCACGAATCTTCTCCAGTGGGATATCCTTCGCTGCTTTGATGAGGGCTCGCTTTAAAGAATCTAAGTTTGGGTGGGACTTTTGGCAGGCCCTGAGTTCCAATTCAGTCCACAAAGAATAGTCCAGTGGATTGAGATCAGGGCTGGAGGATGGCCATTCTTCCGCCGCGATGAAGCCCGGCAAATTTTCCCTTAACCAAGCTTGAGTCGTTTTAGCCTTATGTGCGGGTGCTGAGTCTTGCTGGAAAATCCATTCTTTGTTGTGAAATAAAGTATTAGATAGGGGTTTCACTACAGTATCTAAAATGTCACTTTGATAATTTTTTGCTTTAACCTTGACACCTTGTTGGCAAAAATGGAGCGGAGTGACACCTTCGTACGAAACCCCCCACCATACCATCACACTCGCCGGATGATGGGCACGCGAGACATTTCGTGCTGTAGCAGGAACATCTTTGCTGCTTTTGGCATAAACTTTATTATTTTGCCGGTTAAACTTTTCTTCGACCGTAAAGATTTTTTCGTCGGTGAAGAGTATCTTTTTCGCATCGTGTCTCTTAAGCAGCATCGGACAACGTTCGCGACGTAATTTACGAAGGCGATCATTTAGAAAATGAACTTTTCTACGGCTGTAAGCCTTTACTTTCAGATCGTATTTCAATATTCTGTTGACTGAAATACGCGAAATTTTAGTCTGCAGAGCGAGTTTTTTCTGGGTGCGACATGGATTTCGGCGAAGTCGCTCTCTGATTATTTTGATGTTAGCAGCCGTCCTTACAGACCGCGGGCGACCACTCCTATGTCGATCTTTCAAAGAATCAGTCTCCTTGTAGCGTTTAATGGTGTAATATACGAAGTTGCGGCTTACCCCAAAACATTTTATGTCACGGAAAATTTCCATTGGTTTTTTCCCCGCCATATGTAGTGAAATGACAGTCGCACGCAATTCTTTCGTTCCCTCCATCACAAGAAAAACAAAAGAAATGAATTTTCAAAACATACAAATAGCACACTAACATTCCAAATTCAAAATTGAAAAGAATATAAAATAGGTGCCAGTATTATTTTCTTTATTTTATAAACTAAAAAGTTTGTCTCAAAACTTATGAACATACGAGGTATAACCTTGACTGTACCACCAGAAACGTCTATGATACTTTTTGCAGCAATTTATTGATATTTTTAATCTCTATTAATATTCCAGGACATCAACTCAATAATGCACGCTTCAATCCTATGCAAGAATGAAATAGGCGAAATTATCCCTTTAAGGGATCTCTTCCGGCTAACCCTTGAGAGATTGAGAAAAGTGAAGTGGGGGGCAAACGCTGGAGTTCAATAATAAATAATAAATATCACGGGACAATGTCACACAAATTGAACTAGTCCCAAACTAAGCTCCAGGCTTGTACTATGGGTACTAGACAACGATAAACATACTTATATAGTGATATACATAATTAAATACATAGAAAACATCCAAGACTCAGGAGCAAATACTCGAGCTTATCACACAAATATCTGCCTTTACTGGGACTTGAACCCAGGACCACTGGCTTCGGAGGCAGAATCACTCCCAACCAGGCCAATGTGTCGCCAATTTGGTATGGAGACAGCTGGAACACTGAGGGGGGACAGTTATCACGATTAATTTTAGCGAGAATAACGATAAACGACTTCTAAATAGACATAGTGAATGAATGAATAAATGAATGAATCACACTTACATCCGGTGCTTTCCACGTTAATGATGTCGAGGTTCCCGTCGGAGCTGAACACGCGCTCGCAGTCTGAAACCCATACAATACAACGTTACACATACATACATAATAGGCTGAGGAACTTGCATGTTGAGGTAAAAATACCACTTGAGTTAGTTGAGGTAGTGTGGTAGTTGTGTCCGTGTCCCTGTGTGCGTGTGTATCCATGTCCCTGTGTGCGTGTGTGTGGGCGTGTGTCCGTGTCCCAATGTGGGTGTGTGTCCGTGTCCCTGTGGCGCGTGTGTGTGTGTGCGTGTGTGTCCGTGTCCCTGTGGCGCGTGTGTGTGTGCGTGTGTGTCCGTGTCCCTGTGGCGCGTGTGTGTGTGTCCGTGTCCCTGTGTGCATGTGTGTCCCTGTGTGCGTGTGTGTCTGTGTCCCTGTGTGCGTGTGTGTCCCTGTCCCTGTGTGCGTGTCTGTTCGTGTCCCTGTGTGCGTGTGCGTCCATGTCCCTGTGTGCGTGTGTGTCCGTGTCCCTGTGTGCGTGTGCGTGTCCGTGTCCCAGTGTGCGTGCTCACGGCGCTCGTGCTGCGTGTCGGCGCGGCAGTGCAGCGCGGCGGGCCCGGCGTACAGCGCCGCCACCAGCGCGGAGCACTCGGCGCGCGAGATGCCGGCGCACGGCCCGTCCAGCGGGACCAGACACGGACCGCTGAACAAAAAAAAAATTTAATTATTTCATATTTATTGCACTAATGAATAAACATACCCCTTTACTTATAAACGTGGAATAACTGTGGGGTAGCTTACGCCAGGCTTTGTCCTTATCTGTAAATGTGACATTCGCATCTGAAAGAAAGTGACAAAGCATAGAAAAGCTACCCCACGGTTATTCCACGTTTATAAGTAAGGGGTTAATATACAACTATAAATGTTTAAAGGTAAAAACAAGTGTGTTTAGCGTTGTTTAGTGCCAGAGCACAAGCTTAGAGCTTAATGTGGGATTAGGAGAATTTGTGTGAGATTGTCCCGTGAAATTTATTTATAAACATCCTTTTTATTCTGTTGAAGCATATTCTAAAGTGATTATTCCTACAAAAACTAGCTTACTTATATGAATGTGATCTTTTTTCAAGCGTGTGCATACATTTTGGGTCCCGAAATAATCATTTTTGCTATACTAGCATGCAAATTTTTAGTATTAAGTATATTATTATGTTTAAAGGAACAACCTGTGACACAATTAATTATTACAGTGCAAAAATCTTTTTTCATTTAGCCATCTCTACAATTTAATTCTGAGCAGGTTTAACGGAAGCTTAGTAATGTCTTTTGGTATGAAGTTATTAATTTTGATACAATTAGCAGTTTTTCATCGCTAATGATATTTTTAGCAATGTCTCATATACAAGCCTATCCCCATGTCCTGCCTTTATACAACTTTCGCTTTTTAGAATAACTCGTGTTTGTTTTGATTGATGGTCGACTTTACCTCAAGTAAGCAAGTAATAACAACGAGGTTGTAACAGAGTTATTAGTTCTGCCCTGCAAAAAAAAGCCAGTATCTCAGACAAAAGCCCTGAAGCAAATGCAACCTTATTACTAACGGGATAAGATTGAATCTGCGCTTATTGGGTTATGAGAGCAGTGTTACCTGGGGTGTCGGTGCAGCAGGTCCCGGAAGTACGTGCAGCGCGCCGCCAGCAGCGCGCGGTGCGCCGGCAGCGTCCAGCCCGCGCCGCCCAGCTGCACGTCGCACCAGCGCCTGCGCACACACGCGTCAGCAGCCGCGACAACAACGTCACCGTCCTCGTCAACAACGAGACCGCCAGCGTCATTCATAACAACAACAATGTCACGGTGTCATCATTAATAACGAGATCGTCAGCGTAATTCATAACAGCAACAATGTCACCGTAATGATTAACAACGAGATCGTCAGCGTCATTCATAATAACATTAATGTTACCGTAGTCATTAATAACGAGATCGTCAGCGTCATTCATAATAACAACAATTTCACCGTCGTCATTAATAACGAGATCGTCAGCGTCATTCATAACAACAATGTCACCGTCATCATTAACAAGGAGATCGTTAGCGTCATTAATAACAGCAACAATGTCAGCGTGGTCTTTAATAACGAGATCGCCATCGTCATTGATAACAGCAATAATGTCACCGTCATCATTAACAACGAGATCGTCAGTGTCATTGATAACGGCAACAACGTCACCGACATCATTAGCAATGAGATCGTCAGCGTCATTCATAATAACAACACTGTAACCGTTATCATTAATAATGAGATCGTCAGTGTCATGCATAAGAACGACCATTTTACCGTCAACTTTGACCATTACACTATCAGTGTTATTGATAATAGCGACAACTTCACAGTCATCATTAACAATGAGATCGTTAGCGTCATTCATAATTTATTTTGGTAATTTATGTTACATTAAAAGTGAATCCACCTTTTAAGCTGCTAACAAACAGCATACAAATATTTAACATCGTCACCAAATACAACATAAAATTTATATATTCAATTACATTATTTATAACAACAATAAAAACACTGTTAATAAGAAGAGAATATTAAAAATGTTAAATTGTCCAAATTTCAAGTTTATGTCACGCCGTGGCTGTGATTCATAAAATCTATAACGCTATATCCATAACAGTATCATCGTCGAAAAGGACGTAACTGTCATTATTAACTAAGGGACCAACAGCGTCATTGTTAACAGAATCTACAGATTTAGTATTCGTAGTTGTAGTTATTTTATATAATCTATTTATTTTTAGATCCTCAACTGATGAATCTGCATCTGCTTTTGGAAAATCATTATCACTAATCACTTGTACCTTCCAACCATACAGGGTGTCTCTGACCATTGGGCTTTAAATGTAGGTATCGATTCTACTCCTCAGATGCTACATCTTTTGTTCTACGACTTAGACATAACTTAATTACAGTAAGTTATACGTGATCAAACTTTCAAACTTTACTAGTAAAATCAGTGAATTAATTTATTTTGCAAGAAAAATAAAAATAGAAATTACCTGATTTTTTAGTCTTAGAACTAAAGGAGTTCTATTTGAGGAGTAGAATCGATCCCTACATTTAAAACTCCATGGTAAGAGACACCTTGTATAGAAAAAAAATAATTTGAACAGAATCATCGCCAACGTGTTTCCCTCCCAGCAGAAGCATCTGCTCAAGGCACCGACCTGTCCTGCGCCTGCGCGTGCAGCGCGGCGTGCAGCGCGGGCGCGGGCTCGCGCGCCAGCTCGGCCTGCGTCACCAGGTCGCGCAGCGCCGCACCGGCCTCCAGCTCCTCGCACAGCAGGAACACCTCCGCGAGCCGCCACGAGCTGACCACGGAACGGATGAAGCGCGCGTGCTCGCAACCTACAAAATACAGGACAAAAACATTACACCTCGACGGTTGGATAAAAAGTTATGAAGCCACTGGCATTCATAATCTCCTCTCGCTCAAGTGTTATCTACGTTTTGCGGTTCTCATTCTGACCTTATACAGATCTACAGTTCTGCGCAGTTAGTGCAGGTTTTAATTATTATAAATATGTTTATTGTCATTAATAAAATTTATAAAAGTATTAAATCAATAAAGGTGGGCTCAGGTGCGACCCTTGGGGCACTCCGTAGCTAACTGCCTATAATCTCGAAATATGACTTGGCAACAACCAGCATGGCTGCGATTCTCGAATGTAACATTTAGTTTATTTATAAAGATCACCGTTTGTACCGATTTACACTAGTTTGTTTAATAGAAATCCATTGCCGAGTCTATCAAACGCCTGAGATAACTCATAGTAAGAAAAAAAAAAGAATAATCTACCGGGAAAGTCAAAAATTTTAAGCCGGGCGAAGCCGCTGACGAGTAGCTAGTCATTTAAAAGATATAAACTCCCGAAATATTTGCTACCCTCCTTTCAGATGGAATGGTTTTATGAGGTATTCAATGATAACTCACTCGATGATTAAATGTAAAAACAAATATACCCTTGCTTTAATGAATGAAAAAAAAAAAAAAGAAAAGCAAAATTCTCAATATTTTTTTTAAACAAAAACCAAATTACAGCTTTGGTTCGGAGTTTCTGAGTTGAGTCGCGAACAGATGGACAGACGGACATAGCGAAACTATAAGGGTTCCTTGTTTACTACGGAACCGCATCCGAATCGTTCCATCCGTTTGGGCACCTCGATGCTACAGGATTTATCTTAACAATTTCGTATGGTAAAACCACAGTTTGCGTAGACAGTGGCGCCTTTGAGAGCTTCATTTGAAATACTGTTGCACATTTACTTCAAGCGCCGATTCTGAGTGGCAACCCGCTAGTGTTTGCTGCGATAAGTAGTCTTGGATTGTTGACAGGCCACGCGGGAGCGAGCGTGGTGGGGATGAAGTTACCCTTCTAATAGTATTAATAATAATAATAATAATATCACGGGACAATGTCACACAAATTGACCTAGTCCCAAATTAAGCCCTAAATAGGCTTGTGCTATGGGTACTAGACAACGATAAACTTACTTATATAGAGAAATATATACTTAAATATATAGAAAACATCCAAGACTCAGGAACAAATACTCGTGCTCATCACACAAATATTTGCCCTTACCGGGATTTGAACCCAGGACCCCTAGCTTCGAAGGCAGGGTCACTCCCAACTAGGCTAGCGTGTCGTAGCGTGTAGTATTAATTGTTATAGTAAGAGACCTCGGTCAGGACGCGACTCGCGCGGGCGGCGCGCGGCGGCGGCGATGCGCCGGCGCAGCGTGCCCAGGCCCGCGCCGCCCGCCTTCTTCTTCCGCTCCCTGTAACGACATACAGTTACGATCAACAAGCAATCAATTATTATTATGGCATCAACTCCAAATAGCGAAAAAAAAAAGCCGTTTCATACATTTCGGCTGTTTAGCTCTCAAAGGTTGTATGGAACAGCTGTTATTTTGTCGCTATTTGGAGTTGATGCCATAATAAAAGTCGATGAGTATGACCTACAGAGTTAGTTCCTGAAGTTTGTCCACCCTTCTGCCGAACATCCTGTGCATGACACTGGAGATTGCACGGCGAACAACGAATTGAAGCCAAGAAAAGTGACCTTGAATGACGTTGCTTATGTTATTTGTCCCTTTCTTTTCATCCTAAAGAAAGGGACAAAAAACGACGCTTATGATTTTGTCCCTTTCTCTTCATCCTAAAGGGACAAGAAACATAAG
Source organism: Acleris holmiana (assembly GCA_949316455.1). Lineage (NCBI taxonomy): Eukaryota > Metazoa > Arthropoda > Insecta > Lepidoptera > Tortricidae > Acleris > Acleris holmiana. The sequence continues at coordinate 156,196 of OX438790.1, read as the reverse complement.
CGACGTCATTCAAGGTCACTTCCGTCCTTCAAGGTATTGTTCGCCGTGCCATCTCCAGTATCATATACAAGCTTCTTGATTACGATAATTGGAAACACTCGTTGAAAAACGCCCAGTGATGGAACAGCCCCCGTTTCACATACCTGATATACATACATAACATCACGCCTTCATTCCCAGAGAGGATTAGGCAGAGCTACAGAAATACAAACAACTCTAAAAACACTTGTTTATAATTCTGTAACCACATTTTGCACAATCAGGCCAAGAAGTTTACTAGTGTATAAGGCCGCTTCCTGTAGGTATGCTTGCAGTAAGACGGTACAGGCGGCGTATACGCTGAGCATTGATTGGTAGATGCCACTGGTTGCCTAGAAACCCTTGCCGATTCCGTGTTTTACTGAAATCATACCGACAAGTCAGGAAGCGGCCTAGTGACAAGCAAGCCCATCACCTAACAGTACTACAAGCCGTAATTCCCCTAGTTACCTCTTACGACATCCTCGGGAAGACATGGAGACATGGCACTACTAACCCGGCAACACGTGGAGAAGATGGTATTGGTTTACTAACCGTATGACGTCGGCCATTGTGGGCGGCGCGGCGGGCACGCCAGCGCCGTCGCTCGCCTCGCCCTCCTGCGAACACACGGAGCCACGTTAAAACAGCATTAGGAACACAGCTATAGAGCTCTGGGCATTTTTTTCATTGGGAGGATTGTGAATCGACGCTTAAATCACGTAGATATCATTTTTTCCCATACAGATTCAGCTCCGGGCGATAACTTTTCTCAATCCTAGTAGAGTAAGGTCAGGAAAGTAGTGCCAGCAAGATTGCCTCGTCGTCGTTAAGCTCAATAAAACAAATTCAGGCCCTAATTGTCCACTGTCAAGAATAATAAAGTTGTGTAACCACCTACCAGGCTCGGTGGAAGCTGATATATTTCACGATAATCTTATTGATTTCAAAAGTATCGAAGTATCTCAGGTCCTCACCATTCTAAACAATCCACGAGTTTTATGTTTGTTTTCGTTTTCGTAGGTTCCTAGCTACATGTGTAAGTTGTGGTTACCTATAAGTAGATAAACAACCTGGGATGTACATGACATGGAATCACGAATTTGTATAATGTATTACAGTAGTACCACAAATATAAGTTACAATAATGTACCTGCGCAGAAAGCATTTTTTTAGAAGGCGCGAAAACGTTTTGGCCAAATATTCCGCAGCCATTGCAGCGACGCCGTCGACCGCCATTTTATTTAGCATCGCGTCAGTTGTCATTCGTACACAAGCTGAGACGCACGAGCGCTAATCGCTAATCGCCATGAGCGAGAAAGCACGAGTTTAACTGTCATTTCATATTCTACCTTACGCGTAACACGACAAGGTTTGTATTGAATTGATTTTTACGTTCGTTTATCTTCGGCATTAGTGAGCACCTTTCAGCGTAGACGAAGATTGCCGACGTAACTTATATTTGTGGTCTTACTGTATCCTTCATAAATAAAATAGAAAAAAGAAATATTCTCTAGGAAAGGAAAACGTACAGACCCAGTTTGTTATAATCTACAACATATTGTAAGAACGTAACAATGGGACCAGGTTTATGGGGAGAGAAACGTCATCGAATTTTGTATGCAACCATGGATGAACTAGTGAGCAATAGGTAGCTTATTCAGTCAGACCTAATAGGATATTCTTAGGCATTCAACTCAAATCCAAGAAACCAATTCTTACTTTTCACTGTGGGTAGATGTAATGGTACTAACTAGCAAAATACTCTTTGACTGTCTGTCCCCCCAAAAATAAAAGAACCCGTCCTTCTGCATCGTCCTTTTAGGCCCTGAGGCCCTACGCCGAACATAAACATCTTTTTAAAATTCTGGGTTCCACTCACAATCGTCAGCTACGATCCACTGACAATCTCACACTCTCTATCCCTCTGCACCGAACTGGCTTTATGTCCACCTCCTTCGCCCTTCAAGCAGCAAGACTTTGGAACAACCTTCCCCTTAAAACCAAGCAAGCTCCTAACAAGTAGAATTGGCATCATCTTGAATTATGATTGCTTTATCTGTATTAATTTTTGCTTATGTTATATATATATTATACATCCATATTATATGTATGTTTGTTTTTGCGCAATGTATGTTATTATAGCTTATTGATATGTAAGTGTATGTGTATTAGTTACACCTTATGTTGCACCGCCACTACAATCCCTGCTTTGCACAAAGGTCAACTGGTAGAGAATGCCTTACGACATTAAGTTCGCCTTTTGTATATAAGTGTATTCTTTTGTGCGATAAAGATTAAATTAATAATAAATAAGAAATTGCGGAGTTTCGTTTAAAGTCTAGTGGTTGTGACGGCACAGCTGTCCCACTGTTCTCACCTGGGGATGCGAGAGCGAGAGCGCGGCGCCCATGTCTCGGCGCCGGTGGCGGCGGCAGCAGAGCAGCCGGCTCATGGGGCGCCCGGCATCACCGCGCCGCCCAGCCCCGCGCCGCCTCTGCAATACAACACAGCTCTTGAACACAAAGCTCATTGTACATGGATAGTAGCGGGTAAGGATGGCAATGGCCCAGTCAGGCACAAAAGGGTAAGGATGGCAATGGCCCAGTCAGGCACAATAGGGTCAGGATGGTTATGGCCCAGTCAGGAACAAAAGGGTAAGGATGGCAATGGCCCAGTCAGGCACAAAAGGGTAAGGATGGCAATGGCCCAGTCAGGCACAATAGGGTCAGGATGGTTATGGCCCAGTCAGGAACAAAAGGGTAAGGATGGCAATGGCCCAGTCAGGCACAAAAGGGTCAGGATGGCAATGGCCCAGTCAGGCACAATAGGGTCAGGATGGTTATGGCCTAGTCAGGTACAAAAGGGTAAGGATGGCAATGGCCCAGTCAGGAATAAAAGGGTAAGAATGGTAATGGCCCAGTCAGGCATATAAGAAAAAGGGGTGGCAATGGCCCAGTCAGGAACAAAAGGGTAAGAATGGTAATGGCCCAGTCAGGCATATAAGAAAAAGGGGTGGCAATGGCCCAGTCAGGCACAAAAGGGTCAGGATGGTAATGGCCCAGTCAGGCACAAAAGGGTAAGGATGGTAATGGCCCAGTCAGCCACAAAAGGATCAGGATGGCATTGGCCCATTCAGGCACAAAAGGGTAAACATGGTAATAACAATCAGACACAAAAGAGCAAAGTATTGCTAATGAAGATTGGCAATTCCTGGTTAATTGAAAATGTTATAAAATAATATCTATCTATATTGTTAAATTATATCCTTCTAAGTATTTTTATTTTTGTGTATACAGTGCCTCCAGCACATAGTCTTGTTTATAGTCTGAGATAATGTGACTTGCGCATGATTCATGTTAAATGAGTTTGGTAACTGTTACATAAGACAACCATTGTGAGAGCACGCACATACCAGTCTTGTGTTACTTCACGAGTTTACAAAGAAAGAATCTAACTACTGTTTAGCTGGTCTGTTACAACCATTACTACAAACATTATATATCTGTTATGATTGTAGATGAAACTTTTATGCAAATTTGATATTTTTTATCCTAGAAAATGTTTTCCTTGCGAGAAGATGGGCGTTTTTCCAAAAAAAGTGTACATCATTAAGGACAAAAATTAAAAAACTTTAACTTTTCCATTTCGTCACGCAAATTAACGTATGTAAATGTATAGCTAATTTTCGTGACGAAACGGAAAGTTACATTTTCTTAATTTTGTCCTTAGCGATATACACTTTTCATGGAAAACGCCCGGATACATAATCAAGGCAATTTGGTTTCAACTTTATGCAAGTGAGTATAAAGTTCATATTTACTTGTTTCTAAGTTGAAAATGGCATTAAAGAGGAAAGGTAATTGAACTTTATTCCTTTGCTGTAAGATTCAAATTCCTATTTACAAAATCTCACTGTTTGTAGTAAGGTGGGCGTCACAAGGTTATAGTTCTCTAGGGAATAACGATAAACAAGTTCTATAGAAAATCAAGCAATGTCGGTGATACTGCAATACCGTGTAACTAACAAATTGAATAAGCTGCAAAATATTCCTTAACAAGTAAGTCAGGAAGGCACATTTTACAACTCATTAAATTTCTTAGTTATGTGGTTTTGCAGTTTCGATGTTTATATTTTTTCTGTGTTGCATAGTAGACATGAGGTTTCCATATCTAACTTGTGTTCAAGATTTGTTTTGTTTAATTTCATAATTAATTAATGGCCACTAGGCATTAGATTAAATAAATAATTATACTTTCGGGCAAAATAGTAATTAGAAAAAAGGCTTGTCCATAAAACTTTTTCTAATCTGGCACTTGAAGGGAAGGGTCAACAGGGATGACACTATTTTTTGGGTGTTTTATCTATATAATTATATAAAAATGAATGCTTATTTCCCTTGGTCACAGCATCATGCATGAACGGCGGGACCCATTATGCTAATTCTTTTTTTGTTGTGTTTAATATCGTCAGGAGAAGGTTCTTATGAAAGAAAAATGAAAAATTTACTGGGAAAGTTAAAAAGCGATTTATATATATGCCATATAGGCCAGTTTATTAGAACCTCCTCCGTTCTGATGCTGTAGAAGAGGCCAGTGCTTCAAATCTTGCCTGAAAGACTTGTTTACACAACCAGACTAGATTGGCATTTACATTGGTTCATGTTGTGTGGACTCAATTTAACTGATCAATACAGTCCAAGGTCAATCAGATTGGTCAATCAATTAATCATCTGTGTTATGGCTTCGACCTTGTTTGTTCAAATGGAAACTCATCTCTACCACCACAGCTAATGTGTGAACATAGTTATTAAAAAAAAGCGGCCAAGTGCGAGTCGGACTCGCCCATGAAGGGTTCCGTAGCAGCAAGTAACATAATATAAAAGTTCGTTGTAGCTTTGATCAATGTTTTTATGACGTATTAAAAAAAAACTACTTACTAGATCTCGTTCAAACCAATTTTCGGTGGAAGTTTGCATGGTAATGTACATCATATATTATTTTTACATTTATCATTCCCTTATTTTAGAAGTTTTGGGGGGGGGGACACACATTTTTCCACTTTGGAAGCGTCTCTCGCGCAAACTATTCAGTTTAGAAAAAAATTATAATAGAAACCTCAATATCATTTTTGAATACCTATCCATAGATACCCCACACGTATGAGTTTGATGAAAAAAAAATTTTTGAGTTTCAGTTCTAAGTATGGGGAACCCCAAAAATTTATTGTTTTTTTTCTATTTTTGTATGAAAATCTTAATGCGGTTCACCGAATACATCTACTTACCAAGTTTCCACAGTATAGCTCTTATAGTTACGGAATAAAGTGGCTGTGACATACGGACGGACAGACGTACAGACATGACGAATCTATAAGGGTTCCGTTTTTTGCCATTTGGCTACGGAACCCTAAAAAGGCATTTTGTCATATAAATTGCTAACTTAGCATTTGTCTACAATTTTTGCATAGTAGCACAAACATGTTTGCAATTTACAAATTGTCCCTGACATCTCTATACTTACCTCCAATGCTCATAAAATGTAAAAGCAAAACTTGATTATTGTTCATTAATAAGATTTCAGTGTAATCATTGCAGATTATTTGTTTTTTTACAGAGTTTTTACAATACCTAATTTACTAATTTAACTAAATTTCAAATTGCCATGGGCTCATGATACCCGAATATCACTTTGCCTCATTCCTAAAATGAACAAAAGTCATAATGACTTTGACTTAAAACTTCTCATGTCCAAAATGCCTAAATATTGAAATGTACTTGTCCTTAAAATGCCGAATCACACATAAGAAAAACTTTCAAAATAGCTTAAACTGACACAGTTTCAAAATGCCTAAATAGTTTGCTATCTTTATAATATTGGTACCTACTTCAATGTAAGTGCTCAGCACTAAAGGAGGTAGTAAATCCAATAATACATGAAGGTTAACTAGCCTATTTAAAATTTAGGTATATTGGCACCTGGTTGTTTTGAACATAGGTATCCTGCGTAAAGCTGTCGTGAAGTTTGTCCATTATAAGAATAAGACATTTTAAAATTCAGCCGTATTCAAATTAAGGTGCCTGACAAAAAGTTAGGCATTCTGGGATTTAGGTATTTTGACACTAAATCCTTTTGAAATCTAGAGTACTGGTAAATTAGGCATTATGCAGATTAGGTTGAATAAGCCCTACTCAAATTTAGGATCTGTATAAATGTCAGCTTAGCCAAGAAAACTTAAGGAAAGCTTTAATCAGAGAATATGTATAACTAAACATAACTGTTCCAAACATTTAGACAACAAATGGCCCTAAGCTCCCTGCCTTTTTAATCAAAAAAGAAGGATGTGCACTTACGACACAGTGGCCTAGTTGGGAGTGAGTTGGGTCTAGGTCATTTTGTGTGAGATTATCCCCTGATAATTATTTAAACTAGATCCTCCAATATTCCGATATTCCTGAACATGGCTAATCTTTTTAAATTATTAATTAAAGAAATTCAAAGTTTGTGATTGCAGAAACGACTTGAAAGTTACAAAGACTTAATAGATGTGATGGTAATGAGTTTGCCACGAAAGGGGTGTAAAAGATATACCGGAAGGACAGAATAGTAATTAGTTACTTTTAGTAGGATATATATACTTTGAGAACTATATTTAGGTGTTTCAAGTGACCTAGGTGCCCCAATTTCAGCATATGGGTCATCTGTGAATTTTGAAAGTGATAGTGCAGGGGTGCCAAGGGGTGTGGGAGGGGGTGGAAGGGGGGTGTGACGTACCTGCGCGCGCATTTGACCTGAGCAGCATAGCTGACCTAGATTCGGTATACTTGCGACATAGGCCAACAGCGCTCGCCAAATGTCAACAGGCCTGGCCTCCAGATAAAGCATTCGCTATTGACCAATCTCTGCCCCAGAAACAGGATGAACTAGCCACAGATTTATCATTTACGAGCTTAACTTTTGTTGAGTATAGTAAAGTGCTGAAAAGAGTTTTGTATATGGTTTCCGTAAAAGAATAATGCCTAGTTGGGTTGAATTTGGTTTCGGAGAGTTACTTACCGATAATTAACAACATCACGAAGGAATACACGACGGTTTTGTAATCCTAAACAAACATTTTATACCACATACACCGCCATTACTGGCAATCACGACAACTTGTAAAACAATTTTTACACGCACAGACACTTGCACGGCCACCACACAACGGCTCAGAACACTTATTAATATTTATTGAATACGTTATTACACATACAAATCACGATAATAAGCTCGGCGAGTTGTAAATTGATAAAAAAGCAGGACGAACGCGACCCGTTATGATTCCCCGTTCTCTGCTATTTCGACACGGCTGCCAACTGCACGAAAATATAAATAAATACCATAGATACAGTATAGAGTTGACGTTTGATCGATTGCACTAGTTGTCCCAGAAATTATAAACAGCATAACGTGTTCTATGCCTAATGTATTAACCAATTGTTAATACAATAAATAACGTAAATATAAAGTGGTTATTTAATATTATTTCTATTTTACAATGTATCTGATCTTATATTTTACATACATGCCGTTTGTAAAATGCACTTTGGCAAATCACGATTTAAGGAGTTTTGTCTCTGGTCTATTATCATTTATCGACCAATGGGAAGGCCAAATTTCTAGTGTCAAAACTCCTTTGGATCGAAGAGGTGCATTATAGCAAGCTGCATCTGTCAAATCAAACTGTCATGTCAATTGTCAAATGCACTAACTTTCGTTGTTTTCTATGAAATTTATTAGTTGAATAATAATTTTGTGATTTATATTGTGATTTATCAGTGAAAAACATGATGTCAGTGTTTATGAGCTTTGTTAGTAAATAAGACGCGGGGATTTGGAGGGAAGAGACGCGCTGAGGCGTCGCACGTTGGAGCACAATTACTTGATTTTGTCAGTTTCAATTTGCTGTAAAAAGTAAGTTCTAATTCAAAAATTGTTTAAGAAAAAACATTCCAAACTAGCTACAGATTATCTTACTTAAGTTATAAAACATTTACTAACAAACCTTTGTTCTTACACGCATTTGATCATGTTTGCCTCTAACCCATTGTGTTTAGAGTCCACTTTAAATATGAACTATGTACTTTAGGTAAAAGTGCTGTAAACTATCTGGATAGCTGCGAAAGAGGAGTTGTCTCCATCAGGTTTTGGTTCTTCCTCTTAATTAGCCCCTATGTGAGAGTAGGTAAACAAGTAACATACTAAAATCGCAAAGTAGGGTAAATGCCTAGGGAGCAACTGATTAGATTTATACTCAACCTGCAGTACAAACACATGTGGCCCCTTGTATTTTTTAATGGTAATGAGAAGCATACAATATGATTTGTTACGCTTACTATTTGTTTTGCTGAGTAGTTGGTAGGAAGAAAACCGATACGCTAAGTTAACTTTTGGTTGATTGTTTGTTTAGTAATTGTTTCAATTTACCAAACAACTGTTTGTCGAAACGTGATAAGCAGAGTTATCATTATCACATGGCATCATTATTGTTAAATAGATTTTAGGTTTCAGAATTGTTTCAGCTAAAACACAACTGTTGCATTTTTGCATAGTTAGGCACCGTTAATCAAATAGTTAATTGCTAATCCGTTACTAAAAAAGGTTAAAGCGCTACATTTTGGAATATTTAATGCAAGTTAATGTAAATCATTAATACGTACGTGATATAGTTGTGTATGTTGCATTATCTACTTAAATAAAAACTGTTTGTTTGGATTCTGGAAGTTAACAGGTTAAACCCAAAAAATTATGTGTAGATTTGGAGTGTGGAATTTAGTCATCTGGCATAATGTGGATAGAACATGAATATGTTGAAGTCTCGTCTGAAAGTGAGGCTGAACGTGTATTTTGCGATGCGGTATCTTTTTTGGTTAATAGTAGGTACTGGATTAACGGTTATCGGACTTCAGGAAAACTGTTGGAAGTTAGCGATGCCATCTGCATTTTTTAAGTTAACTTTAAATTTAATCCGTTACTCGAAATCTTTACTTTGTAAATTAACAATTAATGGATTAACAATTAAATTCCCAGCTGTGCATTTTTGTACATTTAATATAACATTGCCAACTGTTACTATACTGTTTTTAAAATGTAGTTAAATGTAGACTCCTAGGTTCGACGACGAGCAAATTGCGATTTTGCAATCGCAAACAGAACTGAATTGCTAGAGGCGGGACTTGGTTTGTTTTGACTACAATAAATTTCGCCATACGTAGGTATTTGACGCCTATTTCCAGTGCTAAACGAAAAGGTGGCGTAAAGTTGATTTGAGCACTGAGTAATAGTTTAACCGTTGAAAAGGAAAAGGTTATTTAAGCCAACATTCAAAATAGGCTAAACAAATTTCTGTCAATAGTTGTTCAGCTTACTGAGTCATGACATAATCCAAGTAAATAGTTGCTAAACGTTGAGTTACGAAACGTTCGTCTGTGAAACAGTACATCTAGGAACAAATCCATCGGCGCGCCGTTACTCGGCGAAACGTTATCTGCCATTATAACCATAATAATGCTATTTAAAATAATATGGGGAGAGGATGGTATTATTAATACAATACAATACAATACAAATACTCTTTATGAACACCAAAAAAAACACGGTACAGTACATTTAAATCACAGGTATACAACAGGCAGTCTTACCGCTAAATAGCGATCTCTTCCAGATAACCTTATAAACAAGAAATACGAGAAATATAAACAAGTTTTTTTTTTTGGTTTTAGCTTTAGTTATTTTGTTCGCGGTGCATGTTGTTATTAAAATGTGCGGTAGATATGAGCCTCCTGTGCAGGGCTTTGGCTAAAAAACCGGGCAAGAGCATGTCGGACCATGCTCAGTGTAGTGTTCCGAAGCCGTTAAGTACTACAAACATAAAAATCAACAAGTAATAACTCATTTTCTACTTAAAGTCATTTGCCGTCTTAGATGATTTTAGTAGGTTTATTTTTTTAATTTATTTTTTTATTTTACATCGCCTGTATCTTAAGAACCAATGATGTCTAAGAGTCGTGATAGTTTTCCTTTAAAATTCGTTATATGCTCTTAGTATTTGTAGTTTTGGCTCTAGGGGGGGGGGAGGACACTTGAGTCTAACAAAAATTAGCGCTTTACATATATAAAGTCACGCCTTTATCAGGTAGGCAGAGCTACAGAAATACCAACAACTCTAAAAATACTTGTTGATAATTCTGTAACCACATTTTGCACAATCAGGCCAAGAAGTTTACTAGTGTGTATTAGTGATAGGTTGCAAGCCCATCGCCTAATAGAACTACAAGTCCTTAATCCCTTAGTCGCCTCTTACGACATCCACAGGAAGACATGGAGTGGCACTATTCTGACCCGGCAACCACAAGGGGTAACTAGCGCTTGAAAGCTTAATATTTCATAAACGGATAACTTAATCGAAAAACGGTTTAGAAAAACCCGTAGTATTTTTGAAAGACCTATCCAACGACACCCCACACTATAGGGTAGACGAGAAAAAATTACATCCCCAAGTTACGCATAGGGGGGTACACAAAAAAAATATATTTTTACCTTTTATTGTACCACTTTGTTGGTGTGACTAATAGGCATATTCATGCCAAATTGCAGCATTCTAGTTTTTGCGCTAGACTGCCGATGGACGGACAGATATACATTCAGATTTCTCGATCGTAGTGCTTACGTTAAATCTGTTTGTTTCAGGTTCCTATGAGCGAGGATGAGCTCGTCGCCGCCCTACTTCCCGGCTCGGGACAGTCCGAGCATCCTCGAGGCCCCGGACTCGCCGGAGCCCCCCGGAAGCCCCATTCTCCTCCCCCCGTCCCCCGTCGTCCTCCAGGAGTCGGATACCAACACGCCATCCCCCATGCACAACGAGAACAGCAACGGATCTAATTTCCACCATGCCGATGACAACAGCAACTCCATCGACGGAGTGTTCCCGTCGCCGTCCACGTACACCTTCGACCCCGAGGAGAGCAACAGCAGCCTCACCACGCTGGCGCAGTGGCCGCGGCCCGCGCACGCCGACGGCTCCACGCAGCCGCCGAGCCCGTTCATGTCCAATGAAAACAGCATGTTCAGCAACGCCATGTCGATCGCGGAGTCGGACTCCACGTCGCTACCTGAAGTGAGCGTTATAAGCGAGAGTGAAAGAGCAGCACTCGAGAAAAGAAGAAGCGACGAGGGTTTAGATGAACCTCCTGAGAAAATAAGAAAAGTTAGCTCCCCTAAAGATGACGGCGACGGTGAAACGTGTCCCATTTGTTTAGACTCGTGGGGCACGTCCGGGGACCACAGGCTGGTGGCGCTGAAGTGCGGCCATCTGTTCGGCTCGCGGTGCGTGAAGCGGTGGCTGCGCGTGCGCACGCAGAAGTCGTGTCCGACGTGCAAGACCAAAGCTAACTTAAGGGACTTGAGGCATATATATGCCAAGCGCTTAGTAGCCATTGACACATCAGAGATCACAGCCATGCAGAAGCAAGTGGAACAACTACAAGTGGAAAAAGGAAGAGTTGAGATGGAACTACAGAAGTCGAAGATAGCGCACAGAGCGTGCATACAGCAGCTGGAAACTTTGAAGAACACCATGTTGAAGGCGCAGGCGAAGCCTCAGGCGAAGAGATCCTGGAGGTTTGCGCTCGAGAAGAATTTAGAGATATGTAAAGATGGCGGGTGTCGTGTTCTTACTTATAACTGCAGGACGTACGAGTTGTATGTGTCGCAGAAGAGCTCTTATTCGCTGTTCGCTGGTTACGGTGTGAGGAGCGTGAGCTGTGTGGACTACAGGCAAGGACAATTTGTGCTGCTACATCCCAAACCCATCAGAGACATCTCGTACTCCCAACCTAGTGACTTGTTGCTGAGCGTGGCGCTCGACAGCAGCGCCAAGATCGTCGAGCGAGGCATTCCCAGCACCACGGTCCAGGCGGGCGTCCAGCTGTGGTCCTGCGCCTGGGATTACGCGAGGAGCAACGAGTTCTACGTCGGCGGCGTCGGCGGCTTCATTCAGCAGTACGACGTGCGGAACACCAGCACTTACATTCAAAGGCTGTCGGCGCCCGGAGACATGTCCCCCGTGGTATCGCTGTGCTCCACGGAATTCGGTTTACTCTCATGCCATTTGAACTCGTGCTGGTTATGGCTCGCCAGCAGTTCCGGACAGTGGGAGCCAAGATGTCTCCCTGTAGAAGGCTCATCGTTCATGTCCCTGAGCTACGATAACGAATCGAATAGAGCTCTGGTGTCGTGCCGGCCGAGCGCCAACGGAGAACGATCTAGATTGGCTCTGTGCCAGTTGAAAAGTGACGTCGAGAATCAGGTCACTTGTCAAGTGGAACAGACGTTCGCAGGCTCTGCCCGGAGTTCCCTGATGTCGCGGGCTGCGTGGGTGCACGCGCCCGGCGCCGCGTGGGTGGCGGCGCACTCTGAGAGCGACGCCTCGCTGTTCCTGCACGGGCTGGACGGCGCGCGCACCATGCGCCTGCCGGCCGCCGAGCCCGCGCTGGACGTGTGCTCCGTCCAGCTCAACGGAGACACGCTTGTGGCCGCCTTGTCGGAGACGCGCCTGCGGCTGTACAAGGCTGTGCCGACTAGCTCTTAGTGGGATCTCGTGGAACTGTGTGGAACACTGATGGCGTCTTCGTATAATGGACGCAATTTTGTAAGCGTTAGTGCAGTTCTGTTTTGAAATGTGGCCGTTTCTGCAACACATTTTATGGCAAACTTGCTGCGAGAAATGGTCCCGAATCAGGGTCTGCCATGAATGTGATTCCAGCTCGAGAGCGAAGTTCTGTCTAAGTAAGCATGCTTCGTTTTCGATCTAGCCACTTACCATCAAGTGGAGTAGTGGTGAAATAGCCCAAGTCTAGGTGTTGCCATTCATATTTATTTCTACAGCCTTACATTTTAGAAACAGTTCTGTATGCTAGTTTCCTAAGCTAGCCGTTTTTCACGTCGGAAATTGAAGGGCGATTCAAACGAACGCTTATTTCACTTTGGGCAAACGTGAACGAACAGACAACTGACATGGCATCTTGTTCAAGCATACCAATGTGTGTTAAATTGGATCTGCGGTGCCAATGCAATGCAATTCTACAGCGAAAAATACATGTCTATACAATTCGAGTGCTCATTATAGATTGTGATTGCGTTTGCATGAGGCATAGTCATCGGCGCGGTAACTTATCATTTCATCGAACGCTATTTTCTACTGAAACCATGATGTTTTCAGGATATCTTATAAATGAATTACGTAGGTTAGGTTAGACTTAGGACTGCCAAAAACAAACAACTCGTCCGGCAACATGACGGCTTTCGATGAAATGAAAACTCTTGACTAAAGATATGTTCGTTGAAAGGGTTTTTCGATAAGATAGTAGGAATCCCATCGGCGCACTGTCTTGACACTCCGTCTATCTTGGCTTGACACCGTGCTAGTGGTTTCAACCCTTTTCCATTTAACCCTCCCGTTTGCAAAAGTAACGTCCCCAATTTCTTTATTAGTGTATTGACTGGAATAGTAACTTTACACGTCGACAACTGGAACCTATGAACTTTGAAAACTTTCGTTTCGCTGTTTATCAGCAACTGATATGACTCGAGACGAGTGCGAAAGCACTGCTCAAATTAATTTGGACGATGGAGGTGTCCTCATTTTCCCAACCTGCACCGACATTTATCCAGTGACAATTAAATATAAGCTACGCCGTGTACAGTAAGACCACAAATATAAGTTACGCCGGCAATCTTCGTCCACGCAGAAAGGTAACGGACTAATGCCGAAGATAAACGATCGTAAAAATCAATTCAATACAAACCTTGTCGTGTTACGCGTAAGGTAGAATATGAAATGACAGTTGGACTCGTGCTTTCTCGCTCGTGCGTCTCAGCTTGTGTACGAATGACAACTGACGCCACGCTAATAAAATGGCGGTCGACGGCGTCGCTAATGGCTGCCGAATATTTGTCCAATCCGTCGAAGTTTTACCCGCGCAAACGTACTGCCTTATAATTGGCCAAAACGTTTTCGCGCCTTGTAAAAAAAATGCTTTCTGCGCAGGTACATCGTTGTAACTTATATTTGTGGTACTACTGTAAACTGCATTGTCACCTGTCACGTGTCATTGTCAAGTTAAAGGTGTAGATGGACTAGTGGATCGCATATTATAATACTACTGTCGCCGCCACGTGAGTGAACTGCCCACGCAACGAGGAGACTGACCTAATGTTTTCTCGAAACATTTGAAGATACTTTTCTAAATATCGCCTCTCGCTTAACTGTAATTAATGAATTAATGATAGTTCCCGTCGAGGTTTCTGTAATGATACAACACTTAGCTTCTAACTTTGGAACCAAACGGTATTACACTGAATCATCACACATAGAATTATAAAGTTTCATTTTATTTGTAGCTCAACCCTGCGCTGGTGGACTTTTTGAATAATCGTTTATCATAATTTAATTGATACTATGTTTTTATTGTAATATTCGAGAAAGTATAGAACGCAAGAAGAGGAAGCACACGGCATTGTTTCAAACGTTGTGACACTATTACTAGATGGCGTCGCCATGTTTGTTCATCTCGCGTCCTGTTCTTACTTATTCCAACCAACACGTTAGATATTTCGTCTTAAAAGATTCAGTGAAAAATGTATTTTATTAATGTATTGTTCATTAGTTATTTCGATTATTTAATTTGTAATAAAAACACATCTCATTGTTAATTACAAAGTAATATAAAAATGGTAAAATACAATAGGTAATAAATGTAATAATAGCCAAGTTCCTGTATTGACATTGGGAGTCAGGCTGCTTCGTGTAACTTTGCTCGAATTTATTGTAATTGTCATTTATTTCCAATGATATTTAGATATAACTATTTATTGGTTGTGCTGTCCTTTTAGTTGCTATGGCTTCCTAGTCAGCAGCAACTCGGAACATTGTAAAAGTAATAATTGTTATGGCCGAAGCACGCTCAGTGCTCTCGGTACTTATTGTGTAGTTTGGGCGGTTATACTAGTAGAAGATAAAAAGTTGAATAGATAGTAATGTCTTTGAGGATCATAATTGTAGTCGAAGTCATAAATATGTTTACACTTTAGTCCTTGTCAATTTCATCTATATATATAAAAATCAATTGCTGTTCGTTTGTCTCGCTAAAACTCGAGAACGGCTGGGCCGATTTGGCTGATTTAGGTTTTAAAATGTTTGTCATAGTCCAGGGCAGGTTTAAAAGGTGCGTAAATAATTGAAACTTGCAGCGTGGCGAAGCCGCTGGCGGGGCGCTAGTTCACTAATACAATTCCATACATAATATATGGAAGTGACAAGGTACTAAAGTGTA
The DNA here is from genome assembly GCA_949316455.1 of Acleris holmiana. NCBI lineage: Eukaryota > Metazoa > Arthropoda > Insecta > Lepidoptera > Tortricidae > Acleris > Acleris holmiana. The sequence goes on along the minus strand of OX438790.1, from coordinate 140,807 downwards.
AACATATTTATGACTTCGAATGTAAGGAGATCCCCCACTTTGTCCGTATGTCTTTCTGTGCGTCACCATTTTGAGATAATCGAGAATTTAACGTGAAATGCAACTACCCTGCTCAATTTATTTAAAAAGGTTAAATATGAGAATACCTCAAAAAAACTAATATTGGAAAACTATGTGTTTACTATAGGAAAAAAAGTTGCTCTCACACATGTAACTTATAAGAAAAAAAATATAAAAAAAATCTTCGGTAATACGTACGCAGTCTTCGACAGCTTCCATTTTAATAATGGAACCTGCGGCGCGAGTCTTGAGCTTGACCCTTCAGTCTATAAGACACCGAATTTTCAACGTAGTAATCTAACTTTTATTAGTTTTATAGCAGCCAAAGTTTGGGTTTGAGACAGCGCGTCTCACATTTCTAGTTTTAATACCAGATCTATATAATTACGAATCTAATTGTTATATTTATTTGTGATTAAAAATGACTCCGATTTATTGACCTGGTTGTGTTTGTAGTCGCTCGTTCGATGTCCATAATTATTTTGCGCGCGGAATGCCTGGAGAGCTGTGGTTGTCTCGCTTGCTTGTAGGTGCCTACAGGGCAAACATACCTACCGTGTTAGCAGAGTTATGACAACGAAACTAGATCGAGAACCGAGGCGATTTTAGTTGATCCACTTTTAATTGATTAAGAAAAATCGATACGAATAGCGTTCTTACGCTCGCACCGATAATCGGACCGAACGATCTTTCTCACGTTCGACAAGTTTTTGCTTGCGCGGTGACGTCATCCAAATAAACCGACTTTCACCAAAAGTTGACAGGGAATCAACTTTTTGTTGTTCAATAGAAGTTGATCAACTTTGATTGTCATTCAATTCATACACCGATTTAAGTTGGTCAACTAAAATCGACTCGTGAGAACCCCGCTTAAGCTCGTCGGTAAGTAATTCGTTGAGCGAGCTCCGTGGCGAGTTGTTTTTGTCAATCGTCGTCCAGGCCTTTTACTATGCTTAGAGATACTCCTTTAACCTTTTTCCAGGGCGTACCAATCTAGATCGTTGAATAATTGGAATGTAATAGGGGGAAGACGGAATTAATTACAGAGCAAGTAACTTTTCGCGTATGTTTAATCAATCATATTCGAACTAGGGCATCCAATCCCGCATGTTATTTGTGATCTCGGTATTTGCGGGATCCCGCAGGTGTTAGATGAGCTGCCTATTAAGTGTTGTGTAAAGAGGTATTTATATGTGTAAATAAAACTCTGAAGTATTCATTTATTACTTTTAATTATATATTTATGTACTTGTTGTTGGAAAAGTTTACGAAGGAAACAAAGTGTCTAAGTCTCGTCTGCCAGACTGCTTCGAATGTACTTTTCAGTCCCGCAAATCCCGCGGATCCCGCGCTGGTAATCTCGCTCCATGCGGGACTGGAAAATGACGCGGGATCTCAGTATTTCGAGATCTCGGTATACCGAGATTGGATGCCCTAATTTGATCCCTAAAATAAGGTACTAAGGTTGAAATAGTAACTAAACCTATGTGGTCAATATATAGCCTCTGCCTGGAAAAGGGTTAACGTTCTACCAGACAGCGGTTATAAGACGTTATATAACGTTATGAAACATTTTATAACGCTAAATCTGACAATATTGTCGTGTTAGAAAATGTTATAAAATGTTTCATAACGCTATACAACCGCTGTGTGGGAGCGACGTTATGAATATTGGACAAGTACAATGAGCGACGTCGGTTGTCCGTATGTTTCGTGGATCGTGTTTCATTGTGTGCACGCGACTGTTACCTCGTTTAGTTTTTAATGTGTTTAGAAGACATTGATTGTAATTAAATGATTCAAGTTGTAACTCTGTTTTTAATCGTCGATCATGAATACCCAACCCCAACCTAACTGATGATTGAGTAACAAATATCTATCCATCAAAACTTTCGCATTAATAATATGTAGTAATTAGTAAGATTAAAGTGAGTAAATCGAGAACACCGTCTATTTAAATGAATGATATCCAAAAACCGGGGTATAGGTTCCGAAGCCGTTAAGTACTACAAACATAAAAAAAACCAACAAGTAATCAACTAATTTTCTATTTGAAGTCAATTGGTGCCGTCTCAGATGATTTTAGTAGGTATAAACACTTTAATCGCCTGTATCTCAAGAACCAATGATGTCTACTTAGTCGTGATTCGTGATAGTTTTCCTTTAAAATTAGTTATATGCGTTTTCATTTAAGTTTTTTTTTCGTATTTGTAGTTTTGGCTGTAGGGGGGACACTTGACTTTAGCAAAAATTAGCGCTTTTAAGCTTAATATTTCCTGAACGGATACCTTGATCGAAAATTGTTTTGACAAATTTTTGAACGACCTATCTAACGAGACCCCACACTATAGCATAGACGAGAAAAAAATATACAACCCCCGTTACATGTAGGGGAGGTACCCTAAAAAGATGTACTTTTTTACATTTTATTGTATCACATTGTTGGCGTGACTAATATGTATATTCATGCCAAATTACAGCTTTCTAGTACTAAGAGTTTCTGCGCCAGGCTGCGGACGGACGGACATGGCGAAACTATGAGGGTTCCTAGTTTGACTACGGAACCCACTTATAAAATAAAACCCTTGATTTTAATACAAAACTGAAAAAAAACAAAAGTCATTGAGTGCAAAGAAAATGTACCAATTCCGTGGGCTATGTACTTTTATTTACAGTCAATGCTTACAAGTTTTCAATTTAAAAATCGAACTACTTTTTCCTTTTTCGGCGCCCCGCGGGCTCAACACCCCCGTAGTATTCCGCTGAGTTGTATTCGTCGGTAAAAAAAAGTGAATTTTGTAAAAAAAAGCGTGGTAGTTTTTCTGCAACCTGCACTGGCAACTTCAAAAGAATTGACAGCTGCCGAGTGACTTTCGGCAGCTGTCAATGCTGTCATTCATTCGTCTGTTACTTTCTTTCGTCAAACGCGAAACAAAATTGTTTTTAAGAAATATCACTTTTAAATTCGATTATTTATTCTAAACCGTGATACAAGTGTAAGTAAACGATATTTTCTTGCATTCTATTTCTGTTGCAAAAAGTGGTTTCAGCTTGCGGCGGTTACTTAATGAGTAATTCGTGATTTAAGGAGCATGCGTTGTTGCGGTATGAATGAGGTCATATCATGCACTCCTTCATAAATAAAATAAGCTGCATTTTGAAAACGGATTTAAATTTTATCTATACATTGGTGTTACATGGATTCTCTGTGCAACATGTAATATTTATGTATGTTTTAGTTTGTTACTTTACTATTTAACTTTATTAAATAATGATGTTGTCTGTCTCCATTGTAAAACTGTTGTTTACCCGCGCACGATCATCTCTGGCTGGTGTTTTGCATTTGTTTTCGCGGTTACAATACAATACAATACAATAGATGCAATACAATACTCTTTGTTCTTCACCATACATTTGCTTTTCAATTTTTCAGGATATCAATTACTTAGGATAATATGTTACTTACATTCAAATAATTAAACTATCATTACAAAAACACACTTCTATCTTTATAAAATCAATCCAAACACTGGATTTATCCAAAACATAAGGTAAATCTTAAGTCTTGTTCTTGTAAATAGCTAGTTAAGAGAATGTCATTTAGTTACTAAAATTTAAATTACTAGCCACCAATTTTAATACTGACTCTGTTAGTATAGAAAGCTTAACAATACTCCAAATAATATTTCCAGACCTAGGTATTCTATTTTTATTGCAGAAATATGAGCATATCTTTAGCTTTACACTGGCATTTACAATTTACCCTAATTACTTACAGTGAGTCAAATTATTACAGTTCTCCCATACATATTTCGCCTTATTTCATTAGAAATGTTTTAAGCTCATTGGTATAGCCTCCTAGCGCCCAGAGGCCTTTTAAAAGGCCTTTTGATAATCTAATTTTAAACATTAATTAGTAAGTACCTATGTACTGATTTCGATTAACAACATTTTTGCCATGGGCGGCAGGAGGATAGGGTGCGTGATTCATACATACCATTAAAAGTAACAAACTTAAGTATTACATCTTAAGTGATTTTGAAAGAATAAGTTCGTTCAGCCTCAGCAATGTGTGATTTGTGAACTTCCAGGTGGTTGAAACTGTGACGATGGAGCAGGTGCTGTACAATGTGGCGCAGACGGTGGAGAAGCAGCTGGATGGAGAGCTGGAGAGGTAACAGGAATGACATAAAAATAAAACGACTTATGATAACCTCTCATCTGTGGGGAGACCGATAAGTTATTGCTGTTTTTTTCAATAAAAATTTTTGGTAGAAGTAATTACGATTGAAAGAGCGATACCCAAATCGGGTTCACCCACACATAAGCAATGTAAGTCAAGTTTGTCAAATGTGTTAATGTGATAAAGTACAAAAGTGAAGGCTAATTTTATGCAGAATTTCTGACTATACTTCAAAGTCATGGTCAAAATAATATTTAATAATAATATAATAATATTTTGAAAATATTGATTGCATGTCACATTACACAAAACAACAGATGGGACAAATAAAGAGGTGTACATGTGATGCCCTAGGCTGGAATTCTACAATGTAATAACGATATAGTTTTTGACCTGTTTCCGTATTGTCAACGTTTTGATAACTCTTGTCATTTACAATAATGGCGACTGTGACATAAATGTGTCAAACATGATATCGTTTTAATGCACCTGAATAGAGGCCCTGTAAAGGCACAGCAAAAATTGTACTTACTATTTTCCTGTTTAACATATTGTTAATACAAACCAGGTAGGCTTTAAACCAAATAAAACGGTCAATCTGATTGCTACCAAACTTCACAGGAGCAGCCGCTGATAGGCTTTGCCATTTCGGTGTCCATAGGAAACATACACATATCAATTTTTATTTAAGAAAAAGAAAGATGTCAAATCGCTCGCTATGTGATCTTGTGATTGGGTGAGGTGTCTGTGCATGACAACTACAGTGGTGGTTACTGTTAAATGAAACCTTGATGAACGTTTTGGCTTATAGGTTGGATGCGTTAGACAACAGTGATCTAGAAGCGATCCGGCAGCAACGTATCAATGAGATGAAACAGCGCGCACAGAAGAAACAGGAGTGGATGGCCAATGTGAGTATTACAATAGTTACTTAGTCCTTGTAGTATTTATTGATCGCTTCTCCCTTGTGAACTGTCCGGGAATTAACTGGGATAAACAGTATACTATATCTATGCCACTTTTCACTTTGATCACTTTAGGAATGGGCTTGTGGAGGTGGAAGAAACTTTCATATTTTTCATTTAACAATTAAGCAGGCCCTACCAATCCAGGTATTATAACTAAAAATAAAAAACATTCAAGTTAGTTGTGTATTGACAAAGTATATTTTTACATAAATGCAGTCTGGTTTAAAGTTCATGTCGAGGTACTAAGGTAATGTAAAACAACCGTATGTAGTTCATAAAAAAAACTTGATAAGGGTTCAGAGAGGATATATTCATAGCTGAGCACTGTTAATCATATAGTTGACTTCGTTAATCGCTAACCCATTAATAAAAGTTAACTACATTAAACGTTAAAGCATTATATTTCGGAAGATTTAACGCAGGTTAACGTTAATCGGTAATCCGTTTAAACGTGACAAAATTGCTTTTTTATATCGTTGCGTTAGTGATCTACTTATAAAAACTGTTGGTTTAACATTAATAAGTTCTCGTCTGAAAGCGAGGCTGAACGTATTTTTCACGACGCGACGCGATGCGTGCAGTATATTTTCAGTAAATAGTAGGTACTGGATTAACGATTAACGGACTTGGGGAAATTAAACGGAAGTTAACGTGCCCGTTAACTTTTTTAAAGGTTAACTTGAAAAGTTCTGTTACTCGACAAGTTAACTTCTTTAATGAACTATTGACGGATTAACAAGTTAATGCCGAGCTATGGATTTGTTTAAAATGCGGCATCAGTGTAGGTCGAGTGTAGGTGTGAGTCCGTGCTTCAGTTTTCGATTGCGTCCCGCAGGGCCACGGCGAGTACTCTGAGATCGACGGCGAGAAGGACTTCTTCGGCGTGTGCAACAAGTCGGAGAACGTGGTGTGCCACTTCTACCGGAACGACTCGCCGCGCTGCAAGATCGTGGACATGCACCTCAAGACGCTCGCCAAGAAGCACGTCGAGACGCGGTTCGTGAAGCTGGACGCGGAGAGGGCGCCCTTCCTTACCGGTGAGTACAGATTTACAGTAAAAATAAATAAAAAAAAAAAACTATAAACCGTCTTTAAAAGCAAGAAATAACTTCGTTTAAAATGATAGCCAATAGGTCAGTCTAACTGAATTCGGGCTTTTGGTTAAAAAATAGTGGGACGCCGACTTCAGTTGGACTGAACTATTACCTATCATTATAAAATAAGTTATTTCTTGCTTTTTGAAGACGGTTTTAAGTTTTTAAAAACATTTAATTTTTTACCTTTTAGTGAACATAATAATACTGTTATGTCGTCCACGTATACTTATTCCTATAAAAATTGAGGAGTTCCCTCGATTTCTGCAAGGTCCCATTATCAGATCTGAATATAGGACCAACTAGAGAGTACGTATACACGATCGAACACAAAAAAAAACAAGTCTGTCCAGCGGTCTTTGTGTAATCGGGGAACCTACATAAAAATAAAAACTAATATATCCCGGCGAATTGAGAACCTCCTTTTTTTGAAGTCGGTTAAAAAAACAATAGGGAAAATTGTACACTAACTAACGATTTTTGCCCTACTTTGCCCTATGTACAATTGTACACCCTACAAACTAGCTGCAGCCTGCGACTGAGAAAAATATTTTTTTTTTTTGAGGGACCTCCGTAGTTAGCCTCTGATGGCTTTGACTACTTCGCCGGAGAGAGGGCGGACTCCTGATGGGAGTCCACGCTATAAGAGAAAAATAAAACAGCTTATCGTCGATGAAACTGCAATACCGCGTAACCAACAATTGCTAATGCCGCGTAACTGACTTGTGGCAAATTTTACAGGAGAGCATTAAAAATTAATATCTTTGTGTTTATTGATGTCGGACTTACCCAAACTTAAATTTGACAACATTTTGTTAGATACGCGGCATTAGCAATTGTTGGTTACGCGGTATTGTAGTTTCATCGACGCTATGTTTCTCTGTGATAATGTAGCATTATAATGGTGAAATAATTTTTGAAATCGGTCCAGTAGTTTTTGATTTTACTCATTACATACATACATAACATCACACCTTCATTCTCAGTGTGGGGTAGGCAGATCTACAGAAATACAAACAACTCTAAAAAGACTTGTTCATAATTCTGTAACCACACTTTGCACCAGGCCAAAAAGTTTACTAGTGTAATTAGTGACAGGTTGCAAGCCCATCGCCTAACAGTACTACAAGCCCTTATTCCCTTAGTCGCCTCTTACGACATCCACGGGGAAACATGGAGTGGCGCTATTCTGACCCTGCAACCACACGACAACCAAATCTTTATAATATTAGTGTTGAAGTGTAGATAATTACTTGTATCACACGCGCATAGTTCATAAGTAGGTTTAGTATCTCAATATCTTGGTATCATATCATATATGTAAACATAAGAGAATGTTTTCATTTTAATGCTAGTATTGTAAACCTCTATTACCTGGAAGAGCAAGGCCTTCTGATACAGGTACATAATCACTACATAGTATAAAACAAAGTCGCTTTTTCTGTCCCTATATCCCTATGTATGCTTAAATCTTTAAAACTACGCAACGGATTTTGATGCGGTTTTTTTAATAGATAGAGTGATTGAAGAGGAAGGTTTATATGTGTAATACTTTAATCCGGAGCGAAGCGAGGGCGGGTCGCTAGTACCTAATAGAAGGACTCGACCACACTGTACTTAGCACCTAAGGTTAAATGGAAATAAATAATAATAATTATTATTTTTATCATGATTGTGTGCTCCCAGGGCGGCTGAAGATCCGCGTGCTGCCGACCATCGCGCTGGTGAAGCTCAACAAGACCAAGGACTTCATCGTGGGGTTCACGGACCTCGGCAACCGGGACGACTTCTCCACGGAGGTGCTGGAGTGGAGGATCGCCAGGTGTGACATAACTCCTCTATTGCAGCGTTCGGAACCCGTTGGCAAAGTTTTATTATTAAAAAGCGGTACAGTTTAATTATTAGCTAAAAAACGGTCAAGTGCGAGTCGGACTCGCGCACGAAGAGTTGCATACAACAATAGACACTATTTTATACCTTCTTTATTTTTTTACCTGTCCCGGTGTCTGTCTGTAACCAAATCTTGCAAAACGACAAAAAAACACGTTTGATGTGTGGGATTCCCCCTTAACCTTTTGAACGCCTTACTTCAAATACAAATGCGTCACTCACACGGCAAACATGTATTAAAAGTTATGCAAAATTTAACTTAACCCATACGAAATAACGTCTCTTTTAAACTGTATCTGTGACCTATATAATGGTCGGTGGCGTTGTAGGCACGATAGCTCATGACCACTTTAGTGGTCGTTGGCGTTCAAAGGGTTAAACATTTATTTTATTTTAATGTAATCATTTATTTTTAAAATAAATATAAATGAAAATATATAGAGAAATAACAAACTAGGTGCTAAGACGGCTGATTTCTAATTATTTATTTTGGTATTTAAAAATAAAATAGATTATTAATATAATGTCAGTGTCAATTACAAATTAAAATCAAAAAAATATAGAAAATCTAACTAATTTAAGGACTGAATAACCAAATATATCAGCATCATAAATGGTTATACAGTTTACAAGCTCTTGTTAATAAATGTTGTTATCTGCGGTGATTTTTTGATTTAGATCCCCCGATATTTAAATGGCTTTGTCCCCCCTTCCAGGTCGGAGGTGATCGAGTACTCCGGGGACCTGATGACGCCCCCGGAGGAGGCGCGCAAGCAGAGGATGCTCAACATCCAGAGCAAGAGGACCATCCGGGGGCAGCAGGACTCCGACGACGACTTCAGTGACTGACGGGGGGGGGCACAAGTATCAACAAGCACCAGTAACGAGTGGAGCCAGCTCCCGCATCATCAGTTAATCCCTCAAGCCATGGTTAGACCGGACCCATTTTACAGTGACAGTGTTCGGTGATAGGTGACAATTCTGTGTAGATAAGCAATTTTTTTTTCAGCTTCTACACAACGTTTGCAGAGTTGACATTTAACACCGGTCATTGTTAAGTTTGTAAAATAGGAGTCTGGATCTGGGTGGTGTTCCAATGATAATGTTGACAACTTAGCTAACTTGTACAGTCACCGTCATAAATAAGTGATGATTTATGTACTTTGTCGCTTTTAATCGTTTGACAATGTCGCATGACATTTCCAACACGACTTTAAAGTGACAAGGTTCATAATGATAACTTATTTATGCCGGTGACTGTACGCTTGTAAAGCTTCGTACCTCACCGGAAGCTCTTAAAGGTGAAATCTGACTGCTTTTGATATGTTATCGTATTGTCGACGTTATGCTGCTATTTCCTTGACAGTTATGACTAATGGCGGTCGAATTAAAAACAATACGACAACAGGTCAAAAGGAATATGTTTTTCAAAGTAGACTTATTTATAAAATTACTGTATGTGTAAATTTATTAGTTTTACTACAATTATAAACCAGATTATGTTTTTTTATTAATTCACATCAGTTAAATCGCTCATTTTCGAAATACCGCAATTTCAAATCACCAGGCACAACGTCACGCCTTCGATCCCAGAGTGGTGTAGGCAGAGCTACAGAATTACCAACAACTCTAAAAAGACTTGTTGAGAATTCTGTTAACCACATTTTGCACGATCAAACCAAGGAGTTTGAAGTGTATTAGTGACAGGTTGCAAGCCCATCGCCTAACAGTACTACAAGCCCTTATTCCCTTAGTCGCCTCTTACGACATCCACGCGAAGACATGGAGTGGCACTATTCTAACCCGGTAACCGCACGATAAAATCACCAGAATACTCTCTTTGTTCAAATCCAAACAGTACCTTAATTTTAATGGTAAGTTATGAATTCAGGATATGTATTAAACACCAAAATATTTAAAAATTTATGGTGCTTCGGGAATGAGCGTTTTAATTAGTGTTACAGTGGTTCCAGTAATTTTGGGACGGATTAAATTTGCTATTATGTATTTTATAAATACTTATCAGTGTGGCTGGTGCTAGTTAAAAATACTAAGTCACTAGTTACACCAATCTGAACCTTACTGTTAGTGAATGTGAGTTGAAGTTGCCTGAAACTTATGTTAGTTTCGCTAGAGGAAGCGCTTGATCTATTTGATATAAGTTATTTTTTACATAAATTAACAGTTTTAAGTGATTTGCGCTAATAAATTACTTTTTTTATATCTTGGGTATTTTTATTTTTTAAACTTGTAATACAGTAAAAAATAAGTGTAATGCACCGGTAACACTGGTGTTGCCACTTCTTTTACGTTTTATGAATTTTAAGTAACGACATCATTACGAAACTGCCATAAAAAACCGGGCAAGAGCATGTGGGACTATGCTCAGTGTAGGGTTCCGAAGCCGTTACTGCAACAAGTGCCTGATCTCTAAACATTATTTATTGGCTGTTACAAGGCTATCTAGTTGGAAAAAAGAGGATACTTTTGTATGTATGTAAACAAGATTTTGTACAAACAAAAGAGATAACAATTATAAAATAGACAAAAATATAGCAGGAATGTACAAAGGTGAACTTCTCCATTAAGGTATCTCTTCCGGTTAACCTTTTCAAAGTGAATTTGGTCATATGATCCAACTTTTACTCACAATCAGATGCTTAATGTAAAGCATGTGATGCTTAAGTATATTGCTACGGTATAATGCATTATTATTTTAGTTAAATCCGTCACCAAGCCATCCATAATCTTTCAATAGAATTCTACTAAAACTAGCCAGTTTTACTACTATACATACTCAAAAGGCGAAAGTGCAATGGATGGGCAACACTGACTACCATTTGTCACTGTCACTACTGTCAGTCGCATTTCGCGAGTGACAGTGAGAGGACGAAATTACGTGATTAATAATTTACAGTTTATACTTCGTAGAAAACTTGAATAAACAAACAGCTGTCCATAAAAAATCGAACCGACCACGACGCTCTGTCCGCGGCAGTACGGTCACCCAGAAGTGTCTCATTCAGTCTCATTATACGAAAAAAGCGTGCCTTGAGTTGTTTAACAATAATACTGGAGTTTTGTGTGAGTAACGCATTTTTTTTTATTCATAACCTTATACCGTGTTCTAAATATAGCCAGTCCTTCTAATAGTCGCCAGTCGCCATCGGTCTAATAGGCCAAGGTTGGAATTTAGACTTTGAACTTTTTACGTTGGATTACGATTTAAGTATTGTTGTTGTGTGATTCCATGTGATCGCGGCGCGATAAGTGTTTGTAGACGTTAAAAGTGAGTGTTTGTGTTATGATAAGTGTTCGATTAGGATTCTTGTAAGAAAATTCGGTAATTTCGTACATTTTGCAAGAGGTAAGTGAGACCGGAGCGCTCGGCGAACCTTTGACTGATTAGATAACGTTACTCTGCATATTTGCCGATCATATGATTCTGAATACGTTTGTGTAGTAATATAAATAGTAAAAGTTGTATAGAAAAACGACCTACTTAAAGGAACTTCATTAATACATAGATTCATTGCCATATCATTTGAGAAGATTTCTCAGAGATATTATCATGTACACTATAATGTTTAGCAAAGTTGGCAATGACCCTGGTTACAAAGCTAGCATTTCCAGGTTAGATTACCAGTATGGGTGAATAATAATATTGCTTTATTTTGTATGTGTGTGCAGAGTGTGAGTATTTTGATTTAATTAAGTATTTCTCTATATAAGCATGTTTATCATTGTCTAAGCCCCATAGTACAAGTCTAGAGCTTAGATTGGGACTAGGTTAATTGTTGTGAGGTCCTCCTATATTTTTTTTTTCTAATTTATTTGGATTAACAAACAGCCACAACAAGAAATTTACTACAGAGACTTAAATGATTAGATTAGATTTGTGTGACTAACACTGTTAACCACATATTTTTATTAATTTAATGTGAAAAGCATTTGACACAACAGTATCAAATACTGTAGATGTAATAAAATGTTAATTTCTTAGACTTTGGCCACTGTGCATGAACTATAGCTTGAAATGCAAATGCTTGTCACTTGATGCTTGTATTGTCAGTACTGGCCTCTGTCCAAGGTGCATGAACTATGTGTATGCCAAGTTGTCTTGCTGTAGACTGTTTATACACACACACACCCCCAAGACACAAAAGAGTAATGGGTGGATGTCAATGTTTAATTGAAACAAAATATTTTTCCTTTGTGTAACAAAGATTAACCATACAATTGTATGACTTATTTTCGTTACACATAGGAAAAATATTTTGTTTCAATTAAACTTTGACAACAATGAGGTCCTTAACTATGCACAATATTTTTGCAATTCCCCCTAATGTTTTAAATGTTGGAGATAAAATATTAAAGTCAGCTTACTTAATGACTGATTTAAAATGTTTATGTTAGTGTTGGTTTTCACAACAACTTTAAATACATACATACATAACATCACACCTTCATTCCCAGAGTGGGGTAGGCAGAGCTACAAAAACACCAACAACTCAAAACAGCTTGTTAATAATTCTGTAACCACATTTTGCACAATCACACAATACTAGTGTATTAGTGACAGGTTGCAAGCCCATCGCCTAACAGTACTACAAGCCCTATTCCCTTAGTCGCCTCTTACAACATCCACGGGGAGACATGGAGTGGCACTATTCTAACCCGGCAACCACATGAGCAACTTTAAATAGAAATAAGAAAAATATGTGGAGCTGAAATCAATTAAACCACTAGATACACATAATTTGTTTGATCAACTGTGTGTATGTAAAACTTTTTAATGTACAAACAGATAAATACCAAGCTATGTACAAATGTATACTTATCCCTTTTAACCATTGTTTCCATTTAATCTTTAGGTGATTGTGAAATATTTTGAACTTCATGTTACAAATGCCATGATGTCTGCATGACTGCTGTGATGTATGCATTAGGGAAAACTTTGCACACAATGCTAAAGAACATTTATGGTTAACGGGTGCAGACCAACAAACATTACTTTGTTTTGGCAAATAAAGTATTTTAAACCGGCATTATTTTTAATTCTCATAAGTGGTCAATTAAATAAATAATGGTCAACTACAATATTAACTTTAGTAAAGCCTGTGTGATTGTTATTGTCATAATTAAACTTGTAAAACAAATCCTTAATTAGTGTTGGTGCACATATTACACAACAACTGTCCAAAAAAGGAATATAATGCTTGTGTCAGTCTAAAGGCTTTCAAATTATTCTATATTTTATTTGTTTTTGCTATCATCAAAAATGTAATTCATTTTAAAAGTTCTGAAATAGAGACCTACTGGTGATCAAAGCCGGCAAAAAAATAAGTGATTTATATTTTTGACACCCCAATCCGAGTTTGAACCTAAGATATTCATATTCTTTATTGCTTTATGTTGTTGTTATTGTTATGTTTTAGATGGTTATTTTATTACCATAGAACCGTAGAGTTAATAAATACAGCATGAGAAACCGCGCGCGTTCCCTAGCGTTTGTTATCACGACTCGAATAACATCATGATGCGATCTTAAATACGGTCATTACCTCGCTTATCGGGTCTGTTGACTCACAGTGGTTGTGAAAATACCCCAGCTAACAAAACGGCACATGTTCAGTTAAAGTTACGAAAAATTTAAGCTTTCAATGCTCTGTATAAGGTTGGGAATGCAATAGAAGTTGTATAACAGTTGATGTCTTGTTTGTTAAGAAGAATTGTGGCTTAATACAAAAGGGTGTATGTGCTATTGATGTTTATGTTGGACCTCATTGCTGATGCGGGAGGGTCGAATTTAATAAGATTTATGATAAAGACAGTTTGTTGTGTAAGATCAGTATCGGATCTGATAGTATTACCGTCGGAACTCGACTAGTGCGAGCTCCCGCGGAGCCGGGTCTTATCTCTTTAATTATTTCGCCAGTAAGTCTTGTTACCTGATCTATCAGTGCGTATATGAACACTCTAAAACATGCATACATACATACATTAAATCACGCCTGTCTCCCAGAGGGGTAGGCAGAGACCACTTCTTTCCACCTGCTACGATCCTGACAAATCTCTTTCGCTTCTTCAACATTCATACATCGAGTCATGCATGCACGTCGGTTTCGGGGACTTAGGATTCGGCCCTTTTGCAGAATTTCTCCGATTTGATTCGAAAAAGTACGCCTAGGGCGGCCCCTTCCGACCCTTCCACTCACATTCGCACTAAATATCTCTTTCGTCAATCTTCTTTCATCCATTCTCTCCAAATGACCAAACCATCGATGCCCTTTTCAATCTTAGTCACTACATCTTCTTTCAGTCCACATTTCTCTCTGATCTTGTCATTCCTTACTCTATCAATCAGTTTCACACCACACATACTACTCAAAGAGCGCATTCTACCTAGACAATAGAACCCTAGACCTTAGAAGTCCCGAAATTTAAACAGCATCGTCTTAATATACTCCTATCGCCAAGCAGCAGTGTTCGTATTGGCAATAAGACAACCGATGAATGTTTAAAGGCATTCCACCTTAGTCCTTAGTTTCGGCAACGCATTTGGTGTCTAGCGTTGACTTCCATGGGTAGCGGCTGAAGCCACGGACGCGTGTCAGCAGCGCGCCTCTGTCGCATCTGCGGCGCGGAAGTCAACCTTAAGGATTATTGTCTTGAGAATTCAAATGTCTATGGGTGTCAGATCCCATTGCGCTCTACATCAGGCGGCCTGTGTGCTCGTGTGCCTTCTTTGTCATAAAAAATAAAGCAGATAGGACAGCGAGAGCGAGACCGTCACTCAAGGTAGAGACCGTCACTCGGGGTAGAGACCGTCACTCGAGGTAGAGACCGTCACTCGAGCTATAGTCTGTACTTTTAGGTATTTAAAAAAGTGTAAATAAAAAAACCACGTGACATTGACAGATGACAGTTTGTCAGCCAATAGGAGCAGAACACTGATACGTCAAAGCTCGACCAAACAGCTTGGATTGGTTGATGAGCAGAGCCACGTGGTTTGGTTTGTTTACCCTTTTTTAAATACCTAAATGTACAGACTATAGAGACCGTCACTCGAGGTAGAGACCGTCACTCGAGCTAGAGACCGTCACTCGAGGTAGAGACCGTCACTCGAGGTAGAGACCGTCACTCGAGGTAGAGACCGTCACTCAAGGTAGAGACCGTCACTTGAGGTAGAGACCGTCACTCGGGGTAGAGACCGTCACTCGGGGTAGAGACCGTCACTCGAGGTAGAGACCTTCAGTGATAAATCTGTCGCAACTAACGACGCAAACTGAGTATTTATTAGCATTAGTCTCGTTCCCCTGTCACCAGCGCGGCGCACGAAATGTTCCATTATCTATACAATATTAGACAGTTGTAACTTTTGAATATTATAACTTTTAAAATAAACGGCAATATAAACACGTTTGTTGTATGGGAGCCCAATTAAGTTATTTTATTTTAATGAATTTATTTCTTTTTGAAGTGGACATACAACTCAATATTCTGTGAGTATTTCAAGCGGCAAATAAATCGCGTTTTTTGAATGGGAGCCCCACTTAAATATTATTTTTATTCTGTTTTTGGAGTTCCATAGTCAAACTAGGAACCCTTATAGTTTCGCCATGTCCGTCCGTCCGCAGCCTAGCGCAGAGACTCTTGGTACTAGAAAGCTGTTACTTGGCATGAATATGCATATTAGTCACGCCAACAAAGTGGTACTATAAAATGTAAAAAAAAAATAAAAAATAGCGTACTTCCCCTACACGTAACTTGGGGATGTATTTTATATACCTACTAAAATCATCTAAGACGGCACCATCATCATCATCATCATCA
The DNA here is from genome assembly GCA_949316455.1 of Acleris holmiana. NCBI lineage: Eukaryota > Metazoa > Arthropoda > Insecta > Lepidoptera > Tortricidae > Acleris > Acleris holmiana. The sequence continues at coordinate 124,776 of OX438790.1, read as the reverse complement.
TATCAGCCGGAAGACGTCCACTGCTGGACATAGGCCTCTCCAAGGCTCTCCATTCAGACCGGTCCTGTGCTTTTCGCATCCACCGCGTTCCCGCGATTTTTACAAGGTCGTCGCTCCATCTTGTTGGAGGCCTACCTACAGCTCGTCTCCCGGTCCGTGGACGCCACTCAAGAACCTTCTGACCCCATCGGTCATCAGTCCTGCGAGCAATGTGCCCCGCCCACTGCCACTTAAGTTTAGCTATTCTTCGGGCTATGTCGGTAAGACGGCACAATTGACTTAAAATAGAAAATTAGTTATTACTCGTTGATTTTTATGTTTGTAGTACTTAACGGCTTCGGGACCCTACACTGAGCATGGTCCGACATGCTCTTGCCCGGTTTTTACCCGTTGGGTACGGAAACCTAAAATGGTGTCGAGGAAATTATATTAAAGTTCTGCGTGGAAATGTTTGCGGAAAAAGCTTTACTTAACATGTGTCCCGATAGGTGGCGGGAGCGTGGCAGGAGCGTTGCGGGAGCGTGTGATGTGACGCGGCATGGCGGTCGCGGGCGAGGCCAACCTACTGCCGAGCCCAGACAAAAATCATGGTGAGTGCACACTACACAAGTACTCTTATGTATGTTGCGTGGTCGTATAATTTTGACGTCTTGGGAACTTTGACGTGTACAGGAAGACCACAAATATAAGTTACGCCGGCAATCTTCGTCCACGCAGAAAGGTGCTCACTAATGCCGAACGAACGTAAAAAACAATTCAATGCAAACCTTGTCGTGTTACGCGTAAGGTAGAATATTAAATGATGATTAGCGCTCGTGCGTCTCAGCTTGTGTACGAATGACAACTGACACGGCGCTAAATAAAATGGCGGTCGACGGCGTCGCTGCAATGGCTGCCGAATTTTTGACCAATACTGCCGTACTGCCTTATAATTGGCCAAAACGTTTTCGCGCCTTCTAAAAAAATGCTTTCTGCGCAGGTACATCGTTGTAACTTATATGTGTGGTACTACTGTAATTGATGTAATTTCAAGTAAATAGTTTTGTTGGGTGACACGCTGACCTGTTGGTAAGGGCAGATATTTGTGTGATGAGCGCGAGTATTCGTTCCTGAGTCTTGGATGTTTTTTATGTATTTGATATAAGTATGTTTATCGTTGTCTAGTACCCATAGTACAAGCCTAGAGCTTAGTTTGGGACTATGTCAATTTGTGTGACATTGTCCTGTGATATTTATTTATTGTATTAATCTACTAAAGATAATTAAACATTGTTGCCGGACGACAATGAATATTATCACCAACGACGGTGTAACCCAAAACCTCATTTTAATCAAGTTAATGGCGACCCGGGTTTAAGACTTCGATAAAACATGCATCCCGCTTCAGGTTCACGAGCAGTTGCGCGCCCGTTTGATTTTCCCAATGCGCTTGGGCTGCTTAGAAGCTCCGGCGTTCCAAATTTGCATAGGGCCCGGGGACCACTTCCCATGTGCCCTCTATATGCCTATTTCACCGTCTTGACATTGACAGGTGACAATTCAGTATACATTGCACAGTACGCTGATCTCTGGGCTTCATATAAAGCTGGGTATAGTCCACGGCACGTAAGTAAAAACCAACATGGCCGCTACTGCGCAGGTAGGTAGTTTCGACTGTCTCCCAGGCGAAAGCGACGCGTGCGCGGGGTCGCGGAGGTGAGAAGCGACTCCCGCCCCGCTCTCACCACAGGTGAGACCCTAAACTCGACTTCTGCGCAGTTTTTACTTACATGCCGCGCATTATACGAATCTGAGCGGCTCAGCCTGAGGCATGCTCGCTCCGCGCGGCGAGCTGCTCGCGAGCCAAATTGTTGCATTGATGAGGCAGCGTGCTCGCCGCGAGTAGACATTTCAAAATGGCGTCGGACACGATGACAGCCGCGGCTGCGTTTATCATTATGCACCGAATTATTAACAAAAAGATGAAGAAATTGCCTTGGTAGTGGAACGGCTCAGAAACTTTATCAAATTTGTACGCGCCTCGCCCACAGACAAGTTAGAACTTGTCGTTCGGCACGCTCGGAGCCGGATACACGTCCAAATTCCGTGAGGCACACACACCGAGGCGCCTTTGAGCACGGTCAAAAGACCGATCCGCACAGCGCATAAGCCCGTACGAATTCGAGCAAAATAGGTGAGCCGTGCGTGCCTCAACCCGAGGCTGCTCTAATTCGTACCTACCTTAACATGCGCCATGTCGGTATGGTGAAATGGGAGCAGGTGGGCAATAAAAATATTACTACTGCTGTACCATTGAGATATATTTTTCATTTAAGTATATCGAAATTTACGCGACTAATTTACCGCAAAATTAACATAACCTATCAAGGCTCGTAGTTCAACCAGCTCGTACTCGCGCATGTGTGTAAGTGTTACAAATAAATTAAAACCGGAACCATTAATTTTGTTCTGCTGGCTTTGCTCTTTGTCAAAGTTAACCCAACAACAGCCATTAAGTCATTTCTTGCTTCAACCTACTTCAAAAAAGGAGGAGCTAGGTTTTATGTTAGGCTCGGCTGTATGCATGTTGTTAGGGCTCCGTAGTCAAACTAGGAACCCTCAAGTGAGGATAATATTTTTCTCGTCTACCCCATGGTGTGGGCTGTCGTTGGTAGCCAAGTTTTGAATACAGGAAATAAACTTTGGCTGATTTTACACCTCCTCAGTCTGAAATGATGTTCTAGTGGGTTCTATATTTTAAAACCAAATCCTTTACGCCCTTGGGAGGTAAATCGGCTATAACTGCCCTATAAGCCTGCGTGTTATAACACCCTTTCCGAGCATGTGTGATGAAAATAAGTATCGTCCTCGGTATAGAGCGAGTGGCGCGGGGCGCGCGCGGCGAGCACGCGCAGCTCGGCGCGGGCGTCACGGTGGCGACGTCGCTGGCGGCCGGCGCCGCCGCCGGCGCGCTCGCCAAGACCGTCATCGCGCCGCTCGACCGCGCCAAGATCAACTTCCAGACCTCGTGAGTATACCGGAGATGTTGCTGGGCAACTGCTACTCATCTACACACAGTCACACCGCGGTGCCTTTCAATCAGTATAAAAATTGTTTGTATAATTTCTTTTTTGTACTCGTCGATTAAAATCTGTGGATTAAGATTTCATAGAGAATACTGTAACGTCACTCATTTCATCGTTGAATAGTCTATGTTACTTCCGGAACGACCGAAAATTTGTAAATAGAACTTCGTATTTAAATAATATGTGCCCTTGTTTAAGGAGACTCGATGCGGTACAAAATTGCCAATGTATGGCGTTTTGGAACGTAGCAGCATCGCGTCATCTGACAAAAATCTACTTAAACTTGCTGCTGTATCCAGGGCATAAAAAAACTACGCTTTGTGATTGGCTAGTACTTTTAGCTTGACACAGTACTGCAACATTACGGACGCCGGTGGTTTGATAACTTATCTTTTCAAAGCTAAGAAGTTTACGTTTTTTTCTGTGGAAATAAAAATCAGATCTTAAGCTTAAAAAAGTTAAAATATATAAACTAAGAAAATGAGTAGTGACAGTGACGAAACATCTTTAACTCTTCAAGAAATAACTATTTCAATTATCTTGTGAAAAAGAAGTCGGATAGTAGAACTAGACAATATAGTACTTACGATATTTAGTTTTCTTATATAGGTACTCGTATTAATGATTTAAATTGTTAATTTTAATGAACTCGTACAAAAAGTATTGTTCACTATAGTGTTATAATCAAACTTTTTAATCTCGTACCTTACTTAGGCCACTCGGCAATCTTCGTGGCCTAAACACGGTACTCGACTAAAAAGCTCTATATTATAACACGATTGTGAAAAATACTATTAACTAACTGCGAAATGGATATTTTTTTTTATTTTTTATTTTTTTTTACATAGTATAACACTAATTTAGCATAACAACCTTTTGTATAATATTCGTGTGGGATAATGCCATGTGATATTAGTACTATATATTGAGAGTAATTTATTAAAAATTGTAAAAACATTTGCAATAATGATCAAGTGATATAACCAATTATAAATTATAATATGTTTAAATCAAGGTCATGTTAATCAATCTGCTAAATTAGGTCCATCTTACTTTTACTTATAGGTTAGGTTAGAGTTGCTTCAAGTTACTACGTATTGAGTCAGTAGGTGTGTAACGGTTTTTTTTTTATTAAACATACGTTATGTATTTAAATATTATGCAAAATGACTATTATTCTGTTAGTGCGTTATGCACTTGGTTGTTATACACACTCATAATTATGTTTCAAGGCATTATTCATTTTATTTGTATGCATTTTAATATAGAAGTATGTAATAAGTGTTATGTAAAATGAAAATTAGATCATTTGTTTTTATACTGAACATTACACACCCGTCACACAGCTATCTGGGTGAATCAACTTTTAAAGTCCTCCTTTTCTACACGCTAATAAAAACTTACTAGAATATGTGAAATTGATAATGGTTTACACATGTTAAAATTAGATAATCAGATTTTCGGATTTCACTATTCATAATCATAAACCAATTCTATAATTTTGTAAAAGCATGGTAACGCAGTGGAAAAAGCACGTTTTTCATACAAAACCCGGGGACAACGTCGTCCCCTGCGTTACCTGATATATTTGTGTAAATCATAGAAGAATTTTTAAAATTGTCAGCTAGAAAGTAAGTTTAATTGTCTGATTTATTCAATATATTGACCACATCAAAAAAAATTGCATTCTACCAAATTAAGGTGACATAGTGAGACATGTCGAAAATTGGGGAGTACCTTAAAAGTTGATTCACCCATCTATTCAGTGACAGAGCTCTGTGGTGTTGGGTTACTCTGTCGTGAGGCACCTCATTTGTCATACTCATTTCATTAAATTGTCGCCTCACGCTTTCCTCACCTCATCCCTCACGAGGTACCGATCACTCCTCACTCGCTCGTTCATCAACTCGCGGCACTGGCGATTCGTTTATCCCTCAAGACTCTCAAAGCTCTCTAAACCTTAAAGGCCTCAAGGCCTCGCTACTCGCGCCTTACTTAATTTCCCCACTACCATCACATTGAAAATAAGCAGAAATAGAAGTTTTTGTGGCAATAACGTCAATTAACAAGGGAATTCCTTCCGATATTAAATTTATCGATAACTGTTTTAAATTTCAAAGTGACATTTCATAGTATTGAGTTCACCGGATAAAATAGAAATTAGCTAAAATGCCCATCGATTTTTTAATTATTATGATAGGTAAGTAATGCTCAATTTAAGTAATTCATGGGCATACTTTTTAACATCAATTTTAACTATATACACCGTGTTTTTTTTGATTTACGATAAATTCGGCATATTGTTAGGTACACGTATAGAAACTACGTCGTACATTAGATTTTAAAATATTGCAAAAAAAAAAAAAATATTGTTTAGAACAAAGTAATTAAATGTTGTGTCTTCAATCATTCTAAAAGGGTCTTTAGAGTTAACTCATAGTTAGTGTCAAATACGTCAAGTCAGCGTGACATACACACACACAAGTAATGATAACACTTGACAGGTGCACGACCTAGTAATTGAAAACTCTTTACTCATAATAGGTAATTAAAAGAAAATTGTTAGGTATCAATTAAGAGACTTTTACATTAGTTTAACGTGATTAACTGATTAATTTTAATAATTGAATATCTTTATAACCGTACGAGTTATCATATGTCTGTCTTCGGGAAATTAGCTTAATTTGACTTGAAGAACGTGCCCTTAAAGTTATCGTAAATCAAAAAAAACACGGTGTATAAGTAACGTATTTCTTACACAAAAACTTCTTTTAATGCTATTCGATCGACTTCCATACAAAGTAAACTGAAACCAAGAATGACTTGGAACAAACGCCTATGTAGCTAAATTAAATGACATTGTGTAGCATAATAGAAAATTACATGTTCATAATGTTACCTCATAGTCATAGTCATTAATAAGAAAGTACAATTTATCGATAAATTAATATCGTTCGGAAGTCCCTAGGACAATTTTATTCATGCCACAAAAACTTCTGTCTGAAAATAAGTGAGTGAACGAGGGATTTACATTTGACGTGAACGCGTAAGATGTATGAAATCCTGCGGCGCTTACAACTTTTTGAGCATTCTAACTGCCCTATAATACAATTTCCCTCTTGATCGAGTTACCTTAAACGCAAGATGCCAATGAAGGCGTTATACCTATACATGAGATTTGCCTAAAAACCTTTTTGCCCTAAACGAGGGATGCCCATGAAGCAGCATGCCTGAAATGTAAAATTGACTAAGAAGCAGATTGCCTAATGTCGATGCCTACTAAGCAGGATGCCTAAATGGACACATGCGTGCAAAGCATAATGTCTAAGTGGTTAAATGCCTACACATCAAAATGCCTAAGTGTTTAATGCCTACAAAGCAAATAACACCAAAACTACCCCCCTCTTCCTGCAACGCCCAAAAGGGTTGAACCAAACACTGGTGCCATCATTGTCCACTACGTCGGGGCTAAAATGCCTGTCTTCTTCGCCGTTATTCTCTCCTTCGCTAACAATTTTCCAGTCTATGCACATATTAAACATACCGATCTCAGTCAACTTGTATTTCAGGCAATCTGCTTCTTAGTAAATTTTACATTTCAGGCACGCTACTTCATAGGCATCCCTCGTTTAGGTCAAACAGCTTTTTAGGCTAATCTCATGTTTAGGTAAGCCTATAAAGCCTATAAAGCATATAAAGATCAAGAGGGTACAATTTTATATGTAGTGGAGGAAGTTCAATATTTTAAATATGAAAGTATACTGTGCTATAAGTATTACACTTAAAATACCCATGCTCTTGCGCGCCGATAGATACAAAGTTAAGTATAAGCTGGGCCGGTACCTCACCTCATTTGAAGCAGGTCATTGTAACGCCTCATTTTTGGGAATGAGGTGCTCATACAAACTCTTCTCCTTTTTTTTCTTATTAATGGCGGTCCACCACAATACTCTCGCGGTCAAATAATACGGGTCAGAGTGCGTTTTTCATACTAAAGAGGCTATTTCGAAGCCTTGATACAGGACTTCCAGAGTGCCTAGGATACCCAATTGATTAAATCAGCGGTTAACGCCGGAATTGCGCATGTTCAGAAAAACATCTAAAAATGGCAATAAAATGTAAGGAAATCCAAATGCTGACCCAAACTGTCTCGCTGTGGTGTTAACTGATTGTGCGATCATTTAGGCACCTTAAGAACTTTTGACCTCCTCTATTGAACCTCGGAGTATCCACCATTAAACCTCACTCAAGACAACCCCTGGCCAGGAACCAAGGCTTCAAAATAGCCTCGTTTGTATGAAAAACGCACTCTGACCCGTATTATTTGACCGCGAGAGTATCATACAAACTTATTTTTAACCCACTTTAAAAGAGGAGGAGATTATACATTCCACTGTATGTATATATTTTTTTATGTATGTTCACTGATTACTTCGTCAGTTGTGGACCGAATTTTAAATTAATTTTTTGGTTTGATAGAATATACTTCCGAGGTCCATTGTCACCAAATCTGAATCTGATGTGGGGATCAGTGAGGAATCGAGGGAACTCCTCAAATATTGTAGGCAAACATATAGCCATTTTAGTATTTATAGTAACAAGTTGCATTCAAAAAGTGTCACTTGGTGAAATATTCGTTATCGATCGGCGTTTTTCCATCATGTTGGAAGCAAGCAAACGTCATTCCTATTCTTAAAGATGGTGCCAAAACTGACGTGCAGAATTACAGACCAATCTCTTTATTATCAATCCTTGGCAGAGTTTTCGAATCTTTGGTGAATTCTATGTTGACCGCCCATGTAAAGTCTTTCATTGTTCCAGAACAACACGGGTTCCGTAGTAATAAGTCCACAGTATCAAATTTGGCTGTGCACATCTCCACTCTTGCTGAGGCTTTAGACAAGGGTTCGCAGGTCGATGCTATTTATACCGACATAAGTAAAGCCTTCGATCGCGTAAACCATTGCTTACTTATACGCAAGCTTTATAACGTTGGCGTGCATGGAAGATTGCTAGACTGGTTTTCTTCTTATCTTACATCCAGATCACAGAAAGTTTTGATATGCGGGCATGAATCTGAAAGTTTTGAAGCTACTTCAGGAGTTCCCCAGGGATCCCACCTAGGGCCTACATTATTCTTAATTTTTATAAATGACATTGCTAGGGAAATTCATCACTCAAACTTTTAATTTTTTGCTGATGACTTAAAAATAACTAAAGTAGTAAACAGCCCTATTGAATCACAGCAGCTTCAAGATGACTTGACCCGCATATCAAATTGGTCTGGTAGGAATGAACTTCCTTTGAACATTGGGAAATGCAAACATATAAAGTTCACTAAAAAACGATTACCCTTAAATACCACGTATGTGATAAATGATGTACCCCTGGAAGAGGTTTCACTAATTAAAGACCTAGGTGTGACATTAGATAAGGAACTATCTTTTATCCCACACCTTGATAATATTATAAAACAGTCAAATAGACTCTTGGGTTTTATCTGGCGTAATTGCAAAAAATTCAAAGATATCTCGGCTTTAAAAACTACTTATTTTGCTTTGGTTCGTAGTTTGTTAGAGTACTGTTCAAACATCTGGAATCCATTGTATAAGTGCCACGTAGAGAGAATAGAACGAATACAAAAGCGATTTCTCTTTTTTCTTTCCGTTCACCAAAAAAAAACTAAATTCGCTTATTTCATATAAGGATCGTTTAAGCTATTTTAAGATGATTTCTCTCGAGGACCGCCGTTGGATTTCCGATCAGGTGTTATTGCATAAGATTATCTCGGGAGCTTTAGACTGTCCACAGCTTCTGCAAAAAATCAATTTGACCGTCCCGCGACATTGTGCTCGTCTTGTCAACTTTCGGCCATTCTCAACTGAAACGTACAGAACTAATGTCGGGTCTCACAGCGTTTTGCCTAGAATTTGCAAAGAACATAATACATTGTTTAAAGATAAAAGGGTTGATATATTAAACATGTCACTAAATAAGTTTAAAACATATTTATACAAACTCAAGGTTAATTTCTAATTTGGGTGCCGATTGCAAAATAGTTTCTTCACTTGGACTTATTAAGAATTTGTATTGTATTTGTTTAGTGAATAACATAGTAGCTACTAGAATGTTTAACTTCTAGATAATAAGCGTTAAATTGTAATGCATGCTGCGTTTGCCTGTAATTGGGTGGATATTCAATCAATATAAACGAAATGTCATAATTAGTTTGTAAGTTTTATAGTATTTTACTTGTTGGCAAACCTTAATAAATAAATAAATAAATAAATAAAAAATAGAACTGATGATGAGGACCACAGATGGCCACCGGAACTCCTTAACGGTGCCTATTTCAAGGGTAACATTAAATTATCTCGATTAAGATAGTTGAGCGACTACAACGAAGAATATTTACTTGTTGAAATATGAATATGACTCCCGCGGCGTCGCTTGCGGCGCGCTTGAAACAATTTGAAATTTCCTATCAACTAAGAAGTAGGACTATGTAACAGCGTAAATCACTAAAAAGTATAAAATAAAATATATGTTTTAAAATAACAAACCGCCTTCAAAAACGAATAGGTTAGTTCAACTGAAGTCGGCGACCACAATATTTTCAACATAAAAAGCCGACATGAGTTTTTTTTTATGTTAAGGAGAAGGCACAGGAGCATTCAGGCCACCTGATGGTAAGTGGAATCTGAGACCCATAGACATTTGAATTCTCAAGACCATAAACCTAACACCTCAAATGCGTTGCCAACCCTGAGGACTAAGATGGAATGCCTCTATGCTAGTAATTTCACCGGTTGTTATCCCCACACCGGAACAACAATGCTCTGTTGCTTGGTGGGTGGTTGAATGATAAGATGGTGGCAGCGATCCGGACGGACCCTGCACAGGGTGCTACCACCACTAAAAGAGGTTGTTTTTGCGTTTTAGAAGGCGGTTTTTGTTTAGTTATAATTGGATGTGGTACCCATTGTGTGGTCGCTCCCCGTGTCGGCAGCCGGACGGCGTACTCGTTCCGCGCGGCGCTGCGGTTCCTGGCGGCGAGCGCGCGCGCGGAGGGCGCGGCGGCGCTGTGGCGCGGGAACAGCGCCACCATGGCGCGCATCGTGCCCTACGCCGCCATCCAGTTCACGGCGCACGAGCAGTGGAAGAGGGCGCTCGGCGTCGACACGCCCGCCAACGCCAAGTGAGTCACGCTCTTAAACGAAATTGCTCATCGAATACCCATCAAAGTCGGAGTGAGAGCTGAGGAGTCTTTGCGTGATGCTTCAACAAACAGATGGAGACAAATCTGTGTTTTAATCAGGAAAATCGTATCGAGTTTTTATGACATATTCGATGTACACCTCTGTTCATCGGGAGGCTGCCGTTTGGCCAAAATATTTTTGGTTAAATGTATCATTTCGCAAATTTTTCATTTGCCAAACTAGTGGTATATAAATTTGCAGAATTTATTTTATTACCATCGTTGGTAACTATTTGCGATAACAGAAAACAAAGCGTGTTGGCAAATGAAAATTTGGGAAATGACACATTTGACCAAAATTATTTTGGCCAAAGAAATAGACCCCTATTCACCTTTGACGACACGCTAGCCTCGTTGGTAGTGACCATGCCTTCGAAACTAGGGGACCCGGGTTCAAATCCCGGTAAGGGCAGATATTTGTGTGATGAGTACGAGTATTAAATTTGTTCCTGAGTCTTGGATGTTTTCTATGTACTTAAGTATTTACTTCTGTATGTTTAGGAGCTTACTTTGAGACTAGGTCAATTCGTGTGATATTTATTTATTTATCTATCATAATTCCCCCGTGTGGTTGCCGGGTTAGAATAATGCCACTCCATGTCTTCCCGTGGATGTCGTAAGAGGCGACTAAGGGAATAGGGCTTGTAGTACTGATATAGGCGATGTGCTTACTAAAACACTAGTAAACTTCTTGGCCTAATTGAATAATAAACAAGTCTTTGAGTTGTTGGTATTTGTGTAGCTCTGCCTACCCCATTCCGGGAACGAAGGCGTGATGTTATGTATGTATGTATGTATCTATCATAATATAATATTTCCTATGTTCAACGCGTCTCCGATATGATACCCGCGAGCGAGCGGCGGATGCACCTCGTAAACGGCTGCATCGTGTCAGCGGTTAATGGGCGAGGCGCGGCGGGCTGTTGCAACGAATCAATCAATTACTGTTCGAGCGTGTATCGAGGCCATGTTAGTTTAGATATCGGCGGCAACATAAGGAACGCATCATTACTATTGTTTTGCATTCCATGGCAAAGAATGTGACTGCAGCAACTTTAATCACACTTTATAATTAACTAGCGGCCCGCCCTCGCTTCGCTTCGGATTAAAGTATTATACATATAAACCTTCCTCTTCAATCACTCTATCTATTAAAAAAAACCGCATCAAAATCCGTTGCGTAGTTTTGAAGATTTAAGCATACATAGGGACAGAAAAGGCGACTTTGTTTTATACTATGTAGTGATGGAGGTCTCTGAGTACGTTAGTCATTGACCTTCAAGTTAGTAATTAATGGAGTTGCCATCAATGATATCCCAGAGGTTGGATATGTTAGGGTCCAAGTAAATTGCGTTTGAAAATAGGCAAATGTTAAATTGTACATTGAAATTTGATTGTTTAAAAATCAACATATTCATAACTCTACAGATTCTCAGCTCTACAGATTCCCAATTCTACAGATTCTCAGCTGTACACACATACAGGCCTGAATTCTACGTGATTGTTTTGCTCGATACCTATTGATAACGGTAACAGGTAGACGTTTGAAATATTTACAGAATATGTAGTTTACTTTAAAAACTAATAATTACATTAAAATAAAACAAATATTTAACGGGGGTTACCATCCAACAGACATGTTTTTTGCCGTTTTTATAGATAATCGTACGGAACCCTTCTTCGGTTGTTTATCTCTTACATGACAAAGCGCGTCTTGTTTCAGGCAGCACAAGGTCCGGCACCTGGTGGCGGGCTCGCTGGCGGGCGTGACGTCCCAGAGCGCCACGTACCCGCTGGACCTGGCGCGCGCGCGCATGGCCGTCACCAGCGCGGCGCAGTACCCCTCGCTGCGCGCCGTGTTCGCCTCCGTGGCGCGCCGGGAGGGCCTGCGTACCCTCTACAGGTCAGCTGATATCAACCTTCCAACCGCCAACCATCGTCGGCTCGCCGCGACGCGTTTGTGAACGTTTTGCATCATAATGATCACTCTTCATACGTACACATACATAGCATCACGCCTCCATTCCCAGAGTGGGGCAGGCAGAGCTACAGAAATACCAACAACTCTAAAAACTTGTTGATAATTCTGTAACCACGTTTTGCACAAGTTCCCTAAGTTGCAAACCACCACCAGTGTATTAATGACAAATTGCAAGCCCATCCACGCTAACAATTCTAACCCGGCAACCACACAGGCAGTCTTTATAATCAATATTAAACATACACCTGTTTAATTTTTGGGTTTTTAAAAATATCCAACTGGAAAAGGTTAGGTTAAAACGCTTCGATCATAAATACCCTAGATACACTAACAACGCCTCAAGCGCGGTATGAATCAATTGTGCTAAAAATGCGTCGTAGCACAATTGCGCTCGCAGTCGCGCGCCGGTCACCGTCAGGTCAACATGCCGAAGTGCTCCGTGAAAAAGTGCAAAAATAATACTTCAAATAGCTTGAAAAAGGATGGGGTTTCGTATTTTCGGTAAGTATTAATTCAAGGTTTCATAATGTAATGGATTTGTGGCAAAATTTACCTTCTAACTAAGTAAAAACATTATCTTTCTAAAATAGTTCAAGTAAATCGCTTACGCGTTTGTCCCTTTCCCGCGCGTGTTGCTATTTACGTGTTAAAGGAGACGAAAAATTCATAAAGTAGAACAGAGTTAAATACTGAATATATGGAGCCGCCTGTTTAGTTTTTTTTTTAAGGTACTTTTGTAGTTTACCTCTTTGGCGGACTTTGGATATAGACGTAGGCTGCTGTAGGCGAACAGGTTTTGTGAAAACAACGATCGTTGGCTGAAGTAGTTTTAACAAGTTCGGCGACCGCATTAGGTGAACAAAATAATATAATTACCATATAATATTTTAATTATAAATATAATTCCAGATTCCCTAAAAATGAAATCGAAAGAGAAAAATGGCGGAAAAAAATAGCTAACGAAAGGGGCGAAGAATTTTTCAAGCCTAATGATTCTAGCGTGGTGTGTTCTTGCCATTTTGCAGAAAGTGATATGTATTATACAAAAAAAGGCTATCGGAAAGTAAAAAAAGGGGTCCTTCCACGTGTTGAAGTAAGTTTCATCCAATTCAAATCTCAAAATCCGAAAAATATTGTGATCTAGTCAGCAAAAAAACATAATCATTACAAATCTTTTCCAGACGGATGTATCAATGACGCCATCTCAAATGGATGTACCGTCCACAGCCACGATACATAGTTCACCTCAGAATGAACCAAGTTTAACCTGCGTTACTGACACGTCGTTACAACCACAATTCAATTCGGAGGTAAGTATTGAATTGAAGTTTACCCTTGCAATCAAGCCATTGTTAATGACAGTAGTCGTAGTTCACTATCATTTGTTACATTATGTATAAAAAAACACAGGCGTTTAAACCAGTATTGGCGTTTATTTTCAGGTTACAATACCAAGTTCACTGACAAACGAACTAGATAAGAGCGCTGATAGAGAGATATTGTTGGTACTGCAGCCAAAAACAGAGGTAGGTAAATAAAATTCATTAGTTATATATATCATTTATAACAAAGATATATACAAATTACTACTTTAAAGATATATACAAATTCCTCGATATTTTTCTAGCACAAACGAACTTTGGTTAGTGTTGGACAAAAAAATATCATCGAGATCGACTGTTTTCGATAGGTCCTGTCATAGAGGAATACACATAATGTTATTATAATGTGCAATGGGAAAGAATTAACAATGCAAATCAATTAGGACAATGAAAGATTTGATTGGATTTGAACGTTGATATTAAATAGAGGAATGAAACGAAACCCGTGTTACTATTTTGCCACCTTCTGATTACACCGATAAGTTGTATTCCTTTATGACGTTGAAGTGGGTGGACGTATCGATAACAGTCGATGTCGATTGAGGTATAATTATGATACAAACAGCAGCACACTTACCTTGCTTACCAGCAACCTTATCTCGTTGAAGTATGGTTGGCTTTAGTTTACGAATGGTCAGTTAGATGTGTCGTCGATGGTACGCACGCAAATAAAATCATTATAAATAACAACCTTATGTTATTATTGCAGAAAATGGCAACGACAGGGAACAACGCACAATCTCTACCAGAAAATGAACATGAAATTGAACTAAATTTAATCCGTCGACGTACACCATCACCAACATCATCAGGATTAACCTCAGTTTTGGATACTCCCAAGACATCATATTACAAAAAGAACCTTAGAATTTGTCAAAAAACCATTGATTTAAAAAATAAACAAATTCAAAATTTGAAAAAGAAGAATTCGAGACTTAGGAAAAGGAATTTGAATTTGAAAGAAATCGTGTCAGATTTAAAAAGTAAACGGCTCGTAGATGAAAGTTTAAGTTCAGATCTAACAAAAAAAATTAACGAGTCTAATGCAAAAGTGATAGAAATATTAACTGCAAAAAAAAACATTTCGTTGGCCAAGTATCCCCCGGATTTTCGAAAATTTGCATTAACACTGCATTTTTACTCACCAGCGGCGTATAAATATTTACGAGATATATTTGCTCAAAATCTGCCACACCCCAATTCATTATTCAGGTGGTATCAAAATGTTAATGCGCAACCTGGTTTTACAGAAGAGGCTTTTTCAAGACTGGCTGATAAGGCAAAAACATCTCCTGAACCACTCTTATGCGGATTAGTGGTTGATGAGATGTCTATTAGACAGCAAAAAACCTGGACCGGACGAAAATTCGAAGGCCTAGTGGACATGGGTATTGGTAATGATGATTCGGATGTAAAAGCAACTCAAGCCTATGTTTTTGTTGTAGTGTCTTTAAACCAGTCTTGGACGCTACCAGTTGCATATTTTTTCATTCACAGTTTAACTGGGGAAATGAAGTCGAACATGATCCGGCTAACACTTCAGAAATGCCATGATGTAGGGGTCAAAATTATGTCTTTGACATTTGACGGCTGCAAGACAAATATCAATTGCATGAAAGCACTCGGTTGTAATCTAGAAAATCAAGAAAACTTGAAAACAACTTTCCCTCACCCATGTGAAGGTAACGAAGTCGCAGTGTTTTTAGACGCTTGCCATATGGTAAAACTGATGAGGAACTTACTGGAGGCACAAAAATGCATTTACGACGCTGATGATAAGGAAATAAAGTGGGAATTAATTGTGGCTTTACATAACCTCCAGGAAGAGAACAGTTTGCACTTAGCCAACAAACTGACGCTCAGGCATATACACTTTCGAAATGAGGTAATGAAGGTTAAGCTAGCTACACAATTATTGAGCAACAGCGTCGCGAAAGCAATTGAATTTTGTGACAAGGAACTAAACATTGACCAATTTGCGAATTCTGATGCCACAGTCAAGTTTATTAAAATTATCAATGATCTTTTCGATGTCTTGAATTCCAGGAATATGGCTGACTTTGGTTTTAGTACCCCGCTCAATGCAAAAAATTCAGAGAAAGTCCTCAAACTGTGCGCAGACGCGAAAATGTACTTGCTTTCCTTAACAACAAAAGTTATGTACAAAAAAACGACAACAGTTAATAAAGAGAAGCGAGTCATGTACGAGAGCAAAAAGGTACCTTTATACAAATGCAGGGCAAATACAGGCGTCATAGGATTGCTCACGTGCATAAACAGCGTACAGTATCTGTATTCGACTCTGATTGAGACAAAAAAAATGACCTTTTTGACTACATACAAATTTAGTCAAGATCATGTGGAGCTGTTTTTTGGGAAAATCAGAAGCCTAGGCGGCCATAATAACAATCCCAACACGAGGCAGTTTAAGTCGGCGTATAAAAAGTTGTTGGCTCATTTAGAACTGAGCAAAAAATTCAGTGGCAATTGCTTGCCATTAGAAAACATTCCCATTTTAAGCGGTGAGTCAACTGCAAACATAAACAATTCCGCTGTTGGATTACGGCATGAGGATGAAAATGAAGATGACATTTCAAAAACATTTTTAGATAATCGCAGAAACCAAGAAACTATTGAGAACAACTACGACAACAACTCCAATCATCTCTCTGAATTATTAGGTGAAGAGAATGATGTCACTTGTCAAATAGTGGGGTACATTTCAGGGTTTGTTGTGTACCATTTACTAAAAAAAATTAAGTGCGATGATTGCAAAAATCACCTACTTGCCACCAAAAAAGAGTGGTTTCACAAATTGGTGGATGTAAAGGATGTTGGCGGTTTGTGTTATGCGTCTAATGATTTATACCTAGTTTGCAATGAGTCTGAAAAGATCATCAGGCACTATATTAAAATAAGTGGTGGAAGTACACTTTTGAGACGGTATAATGGTCAATTTTTAACGATGCAAATACTGCGAAGTCTAATGCACATGACGCTATTTAAAAATACAGATGCTCATACAAGTGATCAATTTCACCATATTTATGAACTGACAAAAGCAGCAGTTCAGAAATATGTGGATGTGCGTCTGCATTATATGTGTAAAAAAGAAAATATTAAAAAAAAATTAACTTCGAAACGACAAGTTTACAATAAATTAAATTTGTTTCAGGGTACATAAGATATATGTTTTAATAATAGTTCTTTGTTTTATTTTTCTCTCAATCCCTTACTCCCGAAACTACTAGACCTAAAATTGACAATTTTCATTTATTTTCTTAAATTACTACAAAACTATTAATTTTAAATTTATAGAAAATATATATTTGAGATTCTCACAACCCGCCCTTTCATTTGATATGTCACACAATATAGTTTGCAAGACTTCAATTCAAGTTCAATTCAATCGGTCCGGTAGTTTCGGAGCAAATTGTCTATGACAGACAGACAAACGAGTAATCCAATAAAGATTCCGTTTTTTGGTTTTGAGGTACTGAACCATAAAAATAGTTGCACAATTGCGTCACACTAATTTTATAAACTTTACAATACGTACATGACAAAATTTTTGTTTAACACGACTCCACTTACTCTGTTCCTACAAGACGCGAAGCTACGATCCCCACGCAGCGTAAACTGAATTATACTTAATTCTGATTGACTTAAGGTGTACATTCGTACACCTACGGCCGACGGTCGTTAAATTTTACGACTTGCGCGATTATCGCATTTTGTAATGTCACAACCGCCTAACGCGTGCATTACAAATAAAACCTTTTGTGTAGGGAATAAAGTTGTATTCAATTTTTATAAATATGGTCTTAGTACATTATACATTGTGAATTTGTCTA
This sequence comes from Acleris holmiana, assembly GCA_949316455.1. NCBI lineage: Eukaryota > Metazoa > Arthropoda > Insecta > Lepidoptera > Tortricidae > Acleris > Acleris holmiana. The sequence goes on along the minus strand of OX438790.1, from coordinate 107,236 downwards.
CTATACGTGCATACTTATAACTAAGCGAGTCGGACACTTTTTCGGCGTGAATTTGTAGGAGATGTTGTATCTAGGGTATTTATGATCGAAGTTAAAACGTCCTAAAATCAGACCGATTTGGAATTAAGACTTTTATGTAAGCTAATTAGGACCTATGCGGGGTTCCTTTCTGTTCATCCACCTTATTCATATGTCAATTTTCTTCCCTCCCACCTGATTCACCATTTAATATCTTTATATATAAGTAAAATGTGTTGCGTGCTTTATCCACAGAGGCTACGGCGCGACGGTTTTAGGCGTAGTTCCGTACGCGGGCGTATCTTTCTTCACATACGACTCGCTAAAGCACAAATATCTTGGTGAGTTTTAATTTTCCGAACCCAATGTGCGAAGATTTCGCGTCCTAGCGTGACCTCGCTTAGTTCTTTCAATTTCTGACACAATTATTGTGTCTCATTTCGCGTTCTTGTGATTTAACTAAAGTTCTTTTGATTTGTGACTCGGCTATTCTGACACATCTCCTGTCCCTGTGACTTTACTCAACTCTTTCGATTTCTGACACAGCCATTCTAATACAACGCGCATCCCCTCATGGCTTTACTGTACTAAGCCATCCTATCAGCCAGATTTATTTATTTTATTTTAATGTTTGGTTATACAACCAAGCGGGTATAAAGTTCAAAATACAAAAATGGGTCATAATACATACATAATAGTCAATGGTAATATATAATGATTTCTGACACATCTCCTGTTCTTGTGACTTCACTAAAGTCGTTTCGTTGTTATAAAAAAGTATTTTAAAAATAATGGTTTTATTTCAGAAACCGTAAACTTTCAGAATTGTTATAAAACAAACCTAACCTAACCTAATGGGTACTTTGTAATGGCCTCTAAAAATCCTGAAAAGAACGAGTATACGGTGCCAGAAAATAAACCATTATATGATTATGACTCATTAGGAATTTTGAATTTATATATTATGATACAATCCCCAACCAAGCACTTGAACAAAGTAGAATGATGTGTGTTGTAGAGCACTTCGGCAAGCAGCAGGGCGCGCTGATGAACGTGGTGTTCGGGGGCGCGGCGGGCGCGCTGGGGCAGACGGCGTCGTACCCGCTCGACATCGCGCGCCGCCGCCTGCAGACCGCGCCGCGCCGCGCCGACGGCTCCTACAAGTACCGGTCCATCTCGCACACGCTGCGCGTCGTCTACAGGTCAGTCTATCACAAGGTTTACTTATAAACCGTGTCCCCGTGACTTTACTAAAGTTCTTTCGATTTATGACACGGCCATTCTGACACATCTCCTGTTCTCGTGACTTCACTAAAGATCTTTCGATTTATGACGCGGCCATTCTGACACATTTCCTATTCTCGTGACTTCACTGAAGTCTTTTCGATTTCTGACGCGGCCATTCTAACACATCTCCTGTTCTCGTGACTTCACTGAAATCCTTTTGATTTCTGACACGGCTTTTCTGACACATCTCCTGTTCTCGTAACTTCACTAAAATTCTTTCGATTTCTGACGCGGCCATTTTTTTTTAAATTTTTTATCATTCTAACACATCTCCTGTTCTCGTGACTTCACTAAAATCCTTTTGAATTCTGACACGACTTTTCTGACACATCTCCTGTTCTCGTAACTTCTCTTAAATTCTTTCGATTTATGACACGGCCATCCTGACACATATGGCATCTTCGTACAGGTAATCCGTCACTTTATCGAATTTCATTTCATCAATTGTATCATTTCATCAAATGCTTTTTTTTGCTAAAACCGTGGTGTTTTCAGTTTATTTTAAACATTAATTACGTAGATAGGTTAGGTCAAACTTGTAACTACCAGTACTACTGCACTAAATTAACTATAATTCATCGTCATGATACGTTCGTTGAAAAGTGTTTCGATAAAATAACAGGTTCCCTATAAAACAAGGTAAAAAATTGCACAAAGCATTGAATATACCCTTTTTTTACTTCGTCTTTTTTCTGTCACGGAGATTTTGATTTTTAGTTTTTGGTTGTAGGTTTTAATTTTTAAAGTAAAAACCAAGGTGTTGTTTGTGAAATTATGAATGAACAAAACTTGACATTGTACTAATTTAAACTGGGGTTTTCGCTTTAATACACAATCACACTTGCTTGGTCACACGACCAGAGCCGGCGAGAGCGCAGACCATATTTTATTATTACATAGTCAACCAGAGTAGTTAGAATAGTGCCACTCCATGTCTTCCCGTGGATGTCGTAAGAGGCGACTAAGGGAATATACTTGTAGTACTGTTAGGCGATGGGCTTGCAACCTGTCACTAATACGGTAAACTTCTTAGCCTGATTGTGCAAAATGTGGTTACAGAATTATAAAAAGTCTTTTTAGAGTTGTTGGTATTTTTATAGCTACGTCTACCCCACTCTGGGAATGAAGGCGTGATGTTATGTATGTAGTGAACCATTGTCACCAGTTGTCAAGTGGAGCGATGAACGTTTGTGTTGCAGCGAGGAGGGCTGGCGCGGGTTCTTCAAGGGGCTCAGCATGAACTGGGTGAAGGGCCCGGTGGCGGTGGGCATCTCCTTCGCCACCTACGACGCCATCAAGGGCGCGCTGCGCGACCTGGCGCTCTCGCTGCACTAGTGCTAGCACCAGGTCAGTTGCATTCGCCCGACTAGCTAACCCCCTTAGCTCTGCTGGCCACCGTTAATCAAATAGTTAATCTATAATCCACTACTAAAAAAGTTGACTTCGTTAAACGTTAGGGCAGGGGGTCTATCATTTCATAGTAACACCTTTCATCGAATGTATCATTTCATCGAATTTCATTTAATCGAATGCTATTTTCGGATGGAACCATAATATTTTCAGGGTATTTTAAACACCTAAACTAACCTAACCTACAGTAGTACCACAAATATAAGTTACAACGGTGTACCTGCGCAAAAAGCATTTTGTTAGAAGGCGCGAAAACGTTTTGGCCAATTATAAGGCAGTACGTTTGCGCGGGTAAAACTTCGACGGCTATTGGTCAAATATTCGGCAGCCATTGCAGCGACGCCGGCGACCGCCATTTTATTTAGCGTCGCGTCAGTTGTCATTCGGACACAAACTGAGATGCACGAGCGCTAATCGCTAATCGCCATGATCGAAAAAGCACGAGTTTAACTGTCATTTCATATTCTACCTTACGCGTAACACGACAAGGTTTGTATTGAATTGATTTTCACGTTCGTTTATCTTCGGCATTAGCGAGCACCTTTCTGCGTGGACGAAGATTGCCGGCATAACTTATTTTTGTGGTGTTACTGTAGGTACATAATTAATGTTTAAGATACCCTGAAAACATTATGGTCTCAGCAGAAAACAGCGTTCGATGAAATGAAATTCGATGAAGTGATGAGTTACCCCATAAACGACTTCTACGCAGTCAGAGGTGCGGATAATACTAGTGAAATAAGTTAAGTTCTCTGTAACCAAGACATTGGTGGGGTATTCCAGTGCACGTATGTTTAATACTAACATCATTGTTAAAGGTTTGACTGTGAGTCCGGTTCGAAGGACCAAGAGGTTGCTGCTCGCTGGAGACATCGTCCTTCTGACATGAGGAAGCAGTTGGTTTTGTGTTGTGCTGACGTCCTGATGCTTGAGGTTTGAAACAAGATACCAAATCGCTCGAGTCCACCGCTGCTTTAGGTTAGCGGCGGGCGCGGCTCGGCCGACACCGCACCAGGTCGCGCCGCCCGCCGGAACAGAGAGAGACGACTATATTGAGTCAGACGAGGAGGGTTGGTCCACTCATATCCAGGGGGCGAAACTTTGGTGCCGATGACAGGCGTATGACGTCAAGCTACAGACAGAGTGTTTTTATCTAGATTTTACATCATCACTAATAACAACTTATTGGCCTCTTTAGTTTTCCGATATTGACACTTGAGATGAGACGGCCAGTACTTAACACAACTTTCTGTCATTGTCATATTAAAAAGAAGATTGTTGGAGACAATAACAAGTTTACTTGTAATTTATATTTTTTATATTTGTAAATTGTAGATGGTAAATTTTCGTGGATGGTATTTTAATTTGGGATTTCCAGTAGTTTTGTACAATTAATTATTTTTAAAGTCTTTACCATCAGAAGACATTGATTTAGATGAAGAAAGGTTAACTTTGAACAATATTTGCTCCAGGTGCCGTTATAGAGATTCGACAGTTACATTATCCTGAATGTACGTGTTAAATGTATATTTGTAAATAAGAAAGAAGATGGAATGTTTGCGTTAGAATTTTAAGCGTTCTGCATACTTCAAAATCCGACGAATTTTCATTTAATGTTTTGTTGTAACTTGTGGACAGAATATTTTTCGTTAGAATTACACTACCTACGCAATAAAATATTCTGTCTTTGTATTTTTTTAATATTTACATTATAATTTTAGCATTATTAAGAATCAGTGGGTGTCGCAATATTGTTTATATATGAAAGCATCCTATATGTGAATTTGCGTCATAATGACGTCATCGGCACCAAAGTTTCGCTCCCTGCTCATATCATAAGTATTGTATATTTGTTGAATTAGTGTTAGTCGTTATTCGCTTTATCAAGTGATATTTGTATATTTGTACAGCGTTGAAGGAACCAACTTAAGGGGTAATTCATCTGCATTTGTTTAACTTATGGGTTAATGTGTGTTAAGGTCAGGTGGGGTAAGCGCACCAACGGGGCAAGTGCACCAGCGGGGCAAGTGCACCAACGGGTTAAGCGCACCAACGGGGCAAGTGCTCCAACGGGGCAAGTGCTCCAACGGGGCAAGTGCTCCAACGGGGCAAGTGCACCAACGGGGCAAGTGCACCAACGGGGCAAGTGCACCAACGGGGCAAGTGCACCAGCGGGGCAAGTGCACCAGCGGGGCAAGTGCACCAGCGGGGCAAGTGCACCAACGGGGTAAGCGCACCAACGGGGCAAGTGCTCCAACGGGGCAAGTGCTCCAACGGGGCAAGTGCACCAACGGGGCAAGCGCACCAACGGGGCAAGCGCACCAACGGGGCAAGTGGTCCAACGGGGCAAGTGCACCAACGGGGCAAGTGCACCAACGGGGCAAGCGCACCAACGGGGCAAGTGGTCCAACGGGGCAAGTGCACCAACGGGGCAAGTCCGATAACCCATATACTTCATGAAATATTTTTACTTTGATGCACTTGCCCCACCTGACCTTAAGAATTTTTGGCCAGTATTAAGTTTCCCCCAAGTTGGCTCTTTCATTGTTTAGGACATTTTTATATTGTATAATATTATGTGAAAGAGTATTTTTTGTTGAACTGCGTTGGACTTGCTTGGCTCGGATCGTAGGTGGTTTAGTGCGTGCCTTGTATTGTAGTTAGCAATAATAGAAATTACAATCAAGTATTTTACACGCAATAGTCATTTTGTCGAACTAAATACTCGTTGTTGTTGTCATTGTCGTCGTTGATCATTCAGGAATAGTTCAGAAATAAATTAAACATATACATTATTTTCGCATAAATATAATTGGCATAATTTACATTGATTGATTAAGGTATACGGATTAAATGAGCATAAATTAAAATGACATAGAAATAGCGACCAGGGGCTCGTTTCACGAGGCTACAAGTTACGAAATACAAGCGGAACTATCTTTCTAACTCCTTTAGCTAGAAATAGAGTTGCGCTTGTAATCTGTAACTTGTAGCTTAGTATCACGGGCCACCGGAGCACGTGACCTCGGTCCGCGACGGAATACTTCATGATACAACAGAATGGAGGTTTTAAAACACTTCATGCACGTGTCGAACAATGAGCCATGTTCGGTTTACATTCATCTGGCATAACTGTTTTTGGCATAATCATCACTTGGCATAATCATCATTTGGCATACAGTCTTTTTTTTCAGAAACCGTATACTTTTCAGGATTGTTATAAAATAAACCTAACCTAACCTAATGGGCTCTATGCAATGCTATTTTAAGTAATCCTGAAAAGTATACGGTTTGTGAAAAAAAAAGCCTATGCCAAAAAATGTTATGCCAGATGAAGGGAACCCGCCATGTTCGCGTATTGTTTAATCCATTATGCCAAAGTACTTTATGACAATAAGAGATTATGCGAAAGTATTTAGTACCACTGAAATGTCACCAGTTGTGAGAAAAATGTTTGTAACGAGAAACTGTCTGTCCACCGCCACAAATAAAATTAGAGTTTTATAAAAGTATTGCGACAAATATATTTATAATTAATTGTAAATGTATTTTATTGTTTAGTGCGAATTAGAAAGTATATTGTTGGTATGCTGTATCTAACTTTTAGCAGTCATATCTAAATTAGACATTTTTTTTACAAAAATTAGGTTTATGTTTTTTATTCTGTAAAGAAAATTTAATATAATTAAGTTAACGGAAATATACTTGTGCCTTTATCACACAATTGCTGACCCGACTTAGATAACATGGGGCACTCTTAGTTACTTTGACTATTGAACTGTTTATTACGAAAATTGACACAACTCCCAAGGGAACCTCGTGTTTCTGGCAAATTGATAGATATAATTAATTCTGAAAGTTCACTCAACTACTTTAATTGTTCAACCCTTGTCGCGGAAAGTCTAATGACTATTTTGACTTAATTTCTTCCTCCCGACTCGATGTTATCATTGTGACATGGTTCTACGGGGCTTTGGCAATTGAAGTGGTTGACTGCGCCGTCTAGGGTAGACGTATCACGCGACAATAAACACTATTACACAAATAATAATTATATATTTTGTATATTCGATATTTATTAGTGTATTAATAGCTGTATGCGGTGTTATTAATGTCAATTTGATGAGAAAAACTTTTATAAAATTATAACATGTTCACCAGGTACTCGAATTATTCACGTGTCATTTTGCCGAAAGATGCACGGTTTAGTAGGTTTGTGAATGGCTTGTGTATGCACAAAAAATGCCTGAAAAAGGGTGAAAGGTGATCAAAATGAAACAGTTGTCTATGGTCTTACACCATAGTGCGACCGTTTGGTATTGTATAAAATGCGTGTCGATTTTGAGCCCAGTAAGGATGATCTGTGATCGATATAATATACCGTATCGTGTTGTTGTGTCGAGTCTAGTCGCGGGCGAGAGGTTTCAATGTGAATATACTGTTGTTTATGAACGGTGTTGTTTTCTTTGTTGACCTCGAGGAGCTGCGCGCGGCGCCCGACGCGGCAGCCGTACAATAACAAATAAAGGCGTTCGCCTTGAATCGAAAGCGTCAGATCTAAACCTGGCACTTGGTGAAGTGGAACTGATGATGAAGACCACAGATAGCCAACGGAACTCCTCAACGGTACCCTTTTCAAGGGCGGCGTTAACATATCTCGATTAAGATAGTTGAGCGACGACAACGAAGAATATTTACTTGTTGAAATATGACTATGACTTTCCGGCGGCGTTGCTTGCCTATTACTTTGCATAGGTGGGAGTACGGAACAGCGTATTTATGATCGCTAAAAAGTTTTAAATAAAATAAAAGTATAAAAAAACAAAAACCGCCTTCAAAAACGCAAGAAATAAATTATTTTAAAATTGTAGGCAACTGAAGTCGGCGACCACAATATTTTCACCATAAAAGCCGACTTCAGTTGGACTAACCTATTAGGTAGGTGCCTACAATTTTGAAAAAAGTTATTTCTTACGTTTTTGAAGACTGTTTTTTTGCCAGACTGAATCCCAATAAGACTGTGCATATCAGCTATGTGTATGTTGCCTTTTATTTTATCGCTCCTTCTATATACACCTTTAGTTCTTGTCCTATGGCGACGGCTCGTTTACACAATATTAATTAGAGAAACCCCTTTGTAGTTTCGACATCCCCTACCTTCAGATGTGGGCCCGCTTCTCGAAACTCGTAGACTAATAATACTAGTCCATGCGGTACATTTCACTAGTACACTTGCAGAACATTGTATTATTTATTTATTAGGCAAACCAACTAAACATTTTTTATTTTATTTTTTAATGTTAAGGAGAAGGCACGCGAGCACTGGCCTTGTAGTGAGTTTACGATTATATTTTTAAATTTACCTAAACTTATTGAATTATTGTCTAAATTTCTACAGTTTTTAAAGATACTATTGTACAGTCATAGGTGATTTATTTTCATACCTTTTACGGCTAAACTTAATAGATAAAGACACAAAGTTACGCGCACGAGAGTCAGTCTAGGCACGTGTAAGCCCAGTTCAGATAAGAGGTAAGAATGTTAAGGAGAAGGCACACGAGCACTCAGGCCACCTGATGGTAAGTGAAAACTGAGACCCATAGACATTTGAATTCTCAAGATTATAATCCTAAGACCTCAAATGCGCTGCCAACCCTGAGGACTAAGATGGAATGCCTCTATGGTAGTAATTTCACCGGTTGTCTTATCCCCACACCGGAACACAACAATGCGAACACTGCTGCTTGGCGGATGTTTAATGGATAAGATGGTGGCAGCGATCCGGACGGACCCTGCGCAGGGCCCTACCACCACTAATATTATTACTATAGTGTGGTTAGAGAAACGGGCCCGTGATAGCTCTTCATTGTCCCAACGGATTTTCATCAATCCTAGCTAGGAACCGACCGTGACAATTATACTGTTCCAGACAATATTTCCTAAACGGCAGCTCAAATGTGAAACAATAACTTTGTTGTTTACTACGGAACCCTAAAAAGCGGCTACCTCTCCCTTAAGCTGACTACACGAAGGTTAAAGGGTATTAAACTTTGTCATATTATATCCCTCGATTTTCAATGATATTTTTTGAAACACAAAAATAGTATGAGGGCGCCATTGGACAGTTTAATAATTGTAAGATTATTTTATTAAAATAAATACCGGTAATCACGTGAGCAAGCAAAGAAACAAAGAAAGAAAGCAAGCTTTACATCCCGACTGCATTGTTTGATATTCTCGTCGATAAGTGTTAAAACAATAAATCGCAAACACATCGCTCTTTTGATTTTTAGGAATTGACCATTGACACTCGCGCCATCAACGAATCTAATGACGTGCATATCATTTATTAAAACCGGTTGAACCACTGAGTAGTTACGAGGCAGCGGACATAAAAACGGACATACATACATTCAGCGCAAACACATAATTCTTGTGGGCTTCGCCGCAGTCGGCTAAAAAATGGGAGCAACTTTATGTTTTGTTAGATTATTCTCAACGCTTGACGACACGTTGGCCAAGTGGGGAGTGACCCTGCCTCTGAAGCCAGCGGTCCTGGGTTCAAATCCCGGTAAGGGCAGATATTTGTGTGATGAGCGCGAATATTTGATCCCGAGTCTTGGATGTTTTCTATGTATTTAAGTATGTATTTCTCTATTTTAGTATGTTTATCGTTGTCTAGTACCCATAGTACAAGCCTAGAGCTTAGTTTGGGACTAGGTCAATTTGTGTGAGATTGTCCCGTGATATTTATTTATTTTATTTTTATATATTTATATTGTAGACAAATCTCCACATCGTTTGAAACCTAACAACGTTTCATCTTAAAAATAGATCCCCGAATTCGCAAAACGTGAATAAATCCGCGCAGAGCCCAAATAGCCCGAATCCATTATCCTATCGTTAAATATTTACCCGGCCCGCCCTCCGCCCATCGCGGCCCGCCCAGCGGCAGACCCGCCCGCCCAGCGCGAGCGACGGACGCGCCGCGGAGACAGCCTGGACAGCTCCAGGGAACTGCTGAACCAACGGGATCCTGCAGATTCGAACTGTGGACTAAATTGTGTTGTGCGGTTTTAGACGTGCTTTCGAGTGCTTTATTCAATCGAGGTAAGTTTTTTCATTTGATATAGTTACCTAGGCACACTGAACTTACGAAATTGAAAAAAAACAACGTCGACTAAACTCTTGGTTTAAATTATGAATGAGACGGCGTGATTTAAACTTATTTACGTAATTATTTCGCGAGGAAGTGGCAAGTTGACGTTATTGTCGCCGCTGGCGGGCGGCGGCTTATTTAATTTAACCTTACATAATAAAAGGAGTTAATGTCCGGTAAAAACAATATATTGTGGATATAGTCTTAGGATTTGAATAGAATAGAAAATATTAATTTCGCTTAAATTTTAACAAGTGTTTACACACGGTGTAAACTTGGGTAAGTAAGTTATTGCACACAATAGACATTCCAAGAAAGTTACACTACAGAGGTCACGATGTTATATAAAAAAAGAAAAACATTGTAAAAATATATAAAGGAGAGAGGTGTTTCCAACTTTTATACAGAGTATTTTTTTAATATGTGCACAAATTTTAATATTTGTTTCGCTATTGTTATCAATAACACATGTTGTGTTATTTTTACTCTAGCTTAAAAAATATTAGAGATATTGCCGATTCAATGATTCCACTAACTTAGCGATATTCATGGACCCTCTAATGCAGGGGTGCGAGGAGAGGGGAGTGTTGTTTAGTAAGTTAATAAATGAAATTTCGTATTTAGAATATCAGTAGGAGAGGGGCTTGTCTGATAAGCTGTACATGAAATTTCAAATTTAGAATATCAATACAGTGTATCGCATTAATCGCATACCTACAGCTTGACAACCCATGTCATTTTTTCTAGTGTCACTTTGTTTCCACACGAGAAAGTAAAAGAGAGATAATTTGCAACAAAAAACATTTTTTTTAACTCGTTTTACTGTCGTAATATATTATCCCTTAATGGGGCAGAGGCCATATATTTACCACATTACAATAAGCTGAAATTAAACTTTACTAAGTACGTTTTATGATACAATTTCAATTGTATTTTACTCAAATATAACATCATCTATTATTACTCTTTAGAGACCTGCGATTCCATCACTTCATTTAATTTTGGTCTAGATTTTTTACTTCTACGGGGCCCTATTAAGGGTTATATTAACGATACAAAGTCATAATATGTTAAAATTTGTGCACTGATAAAAAAATTACCCGGTATAACGACCTTAAGGTGCACACTCGTCACTCGAGTAAGTATTTTAAAGATTAATTTATTAAAAAAACCCTGACATAATCAATTAATTACTATCGACGGTTTGTATGATGCAGTGCAAAAGGGCCAACTCTCTGTTGCTCTATGAATGAAGTGTCGAGTACCTACCTCATACCCCTAGCTAGGGCCAGTTGGTGCGCGAGGCCGTCGGAGTGGAATTTGTTGGTTTTTCCTTCAGTTAAGTATGTATTGATTTTTGTCTCCACGAAAAACCCTTAAGTTCATGTTTTATTTCAATATTATTTCAGTGGTTTCTTACATCAATAGAATCCGGTGTGTAATGATCGGTATAAAAATAATTCATATAATTTCATTTGATATAATAACATTTGATATAATTTTAAAGGATATAATCACTTATTTTATATAATAAACAATTGGTATATTATCAAAATATCTATTTTTATTTACTATAATTATCATTTAGTATATCATTTATTTATTTTAAACATCATTTGGTATAATCATCATTTTGTATAAAAATCATATTGTCATTTTTTGGTACAACGCTGACCGTGAGGCAAAGCCGACGTATTCCGCGTAGTTATGGCGCTTCGCGCCTTGACACAATTCTAACCTAACCTAACCTATATATTAGTTGAGACCTAGGAGTTACCGCTCTGTAGGGTCACAATAGGTAACTAACAAACCGACCCTTGTGGTTGGACACGAGTTAGTATAGACAGTATTTTTTTATACCAACTGTACTTTATATGAAATTAACTTTATATCATAGGTTGATTATAGTAAATATGCATTATACTTAATGTATGTTATATAAAATATTTTTAGAACAAATGATCGTTATATAACATGATAATTATATCATATTTAAATATAATAAATGTTGTTATATGATTCAATACTTATGTCAAATAAGCGTTATATCGACTGATATTATAGAAAATATTTTTTATGTCGATCGTTACGCACCCAATAGAATCATTATGAACTTGTGGATGTTTTAAAGCTACATACCTACCAGTTTCTTTTTCATGACAACTTTTTGTGTAATCACACAAAGTTTGTGTTCCATACTAGATGAAAAGGCAACTAGGGATCACCCAGTATAGAGAAAGTAACTTTGTGTGAATACACAAAAAGTTGTCAAGAAAAAAATTTGGCTACTTGCTTTAAAAACATCCCGATGTAAGAAACCACTGATTAAATATTGAATAATACGTGAACTTAAGAAAAAATTACAATAATTCTGATTAAAACGATCGATATCTCCGAAAGTACTAAAAAATCGCTGAACATACGAGTACACGGGGGTTAAATCGATAGCTTTTGAGCACCCCTATCACCTATTTCCGGCTTGACATCGATTTTTGGGACACCTGTATATTTTTTACAATATATCGTGACCTCGGTAGTGTTCTACTTGGAATGTCCACAGTGTGTATAAATAACTTTAATACGGAAACGTACAAGAGGGAAAATTATGGCTATCATTTAACTAAACCAAGGACCAGGTCCGTAATAATTAAAAAAAATGTAGCAACACTTTTAGCTTTTAAGTCTGTCAGAAATGTTTCTTTCTGAAGTCGGCCGAGCAAGCCTCCCGCGCCCTGAGACGCTTCTTGCCCCAAATCAAGTTCAAATGAAACCTTTATTATCAATTTCCTGAACTTGATTGTTGCCGCGGCGCAGGAGACTCCCGCTGCGCATCCCACCTGCTTCTCCGCGGCCCCCAAACACGAACCCACGCTAAAACACGCCCTAACACCACCGAGTAAGATCTACGCGAGAATAAATCAACAGCAGAACAGAAGAGGATCTTAATAACATTTACAAAAATGAGAATGTACCTGACAAAAACATTTTCCATCCAAACACAACCTTTTGCCTTTTAAAATAAGGTTCTCCGAATATTCGAGTTACAAAGTTCCTTGCGCGTTTTACCTAGGGTTGTCGCGACAGGTGAAGAGTCTCTTTGTGGTCGGCGACAGACGACAGGCGACAGGGAGGTGGGGGGGATGTCGAACGCAAGACCGTATATTTAAGAAATTAAATGTTGCCGTTCGCGATCAAAGGTTGACAAGTTGAAAATGGCGTTTAATATTGAATATCGAGGAGTCGGTTAAATGATGAGAGGTGGTACGTAGAGTTTGAAATAACAAAGTGAGCCTTCGGTAGTAAATTGTTGTATTAAACTGTCGGTTGTAAGGCATCTCAAAATACCTACAACATTAGTAGTAATGTGGTAGTCAACCGTCGACGACACACCTTTTTTAGGTTTCCATAGTCAACAAGGAGTTTATAGTTTCGCCATGTCCACATGACCGCGGTTCAACTCAAACACTCTTGTTTTTTTTATGTTAATCACGATCACTCGGGCCACCTGATGGTAAGTCGTCTCAGACCCATAGACATTTGAATTCTCAAGACTATAATCCTAAGACCTCAAATGCGTTGCCAACCCTGAGGACTACGATGGAATGCCTCTATGCTAGTAATTTCACCGGTTGTCTTATCCCCACACCGGAACACAATGCGAACACTGTTGCTTGACGGGTGGTTAATGGATAAGATGGTGGTAGCAATCCGGACGCTACCACCACTTAAAAGCTGTAATTTGGCATTAGAGTAGGTGTACATTAAATTGAAACTACGCCGACAACGGTGTAAAAAAAAGCCATATTTTTGTCGGGTACCTCCGAATATGTACTCTATACAAGTAAAGCAAAAGGTAAAAAAAAGGTAGGATGGGCATAGTGAAGCTATAGGGTAGGGTTCCGTGTTCACCCTTATGGCTGCGGAACTTATTTATCACAACATAGTATAAAACAAAGTCGCTTTTTCTGTCCCTATGTCCCTATGTATGCTTAAATCTTAAAAACTATGTAACGGATTTTGATGCGGATTTTTTTAATAGATAAGAGTGATTGAAGAGGAAGGTTTATACGTATAATACTTTAATGCTATAAATTCCTTAGTTATTAGTTACTAGAATTAGTTTCCCGCAATACCCTCCCTTCTATGTATATGTAGATGACACTATTAAATCATAATTTGATAATGTCGTCTACATATGGCAAATATCTCGTTTATCGCTATTCCCCGGGAACTGTTATTTTTTTCGGAATAAAAAGTATCCTATGTCCTTCCCCAGGACCTAAGTTATCTCGATACCAAATTTCATCTAAATCGGTTTAGTAGATGCAGAGATTAGCCCTACAACCTCACAAACTCACAAACTAACTCTTTATAATATTTGTTAGGTATTACTTAGTTATCTCCTAAATGTGCGAAGTCCGACCCGCATTTGGCCGGTTTTTTTTTAGGAATGCAACTATTTTAAAACAGCATTGTTCAATTATACGAAAATAGCATACATACATACGCATTCATTCCCAGAGTGGGGTAGGCAGAGCTACAAAAATGCCAACAACTCTAAAAAGACTTTATTAAAATTGTGTAACCTAATTTTGCAAAGAAGTTGATTAGTGTATTAGTGATAGTTTGCAAGCCCATCGCCTAACAGTACTACAAGCCCTTATTCCCTGAGTCGCCTCTCACGACATCCACGGGGAGACATGGAGTGGCACTATTCTAACCCGGCAACCACACGGCAATAATACTTAGTTATATCCTCGTAATTACTATTTAAAACAAAGTCGTATCGAGTAAGATATTCGATTTGCGCACAAGAACTAATTAGTAATTATCGATGATAATCTCTCTGACTGTACCCGGAACTGTATCAGCGACAAAAAGGAATGTCCAACCCCGGTCCCTCGCCGGGCTGACGCTAATTGCCGGAGTGACCCAATTCCGACGCGTCTCCGAGGACGTAATGTGATAATGGACGTCGTCAAACAACGGGGCGAAGGGTCCACAGGGGACCCACGAGGGACCCGCGGGGGACCCACGAGGGCAGGGGACGGGGCGACCACCTGTGGAGAGCGAGGGGAACACGTAAGCAGCTTTCTTGAACAACAACTTAATAGACAATCTGTGGTCTTAATGATTCAATACTTTAAAAAACTCATCATGCACGAGTTGTTCGTTGGCTGCTGTTCAGGCCATTTATCGCAGATTCCGATCTCATCCAGAGAGAAGCTTGTCTCGTAATTAGCTGGTTTCAGACAATGATGCTTATTTATTTATCTATACTAATATTTTAGAAAGGAAAGATCTGTGTGTATGTGTGCATGTAACGAATAAATACCCAAACCGAGAAGGGCAGATATTGTGTGATGAGCGCGAGTACCTATTTGTTCTTAATTCTTGGATGTTTTCTATGTATTTAAGTATGTATTTCGCTACATAAGTATGTTTATCGTTGTCTAGTACCCATAGTACAAGCCTAGAGCTTAGATTGGGACTAGGTCAATTTGTGTGAGATTGTCAAGCGATATTATTATTATAATTCAAAAAGTACTGGGCCGATTTCAATAGTTATTTGTGCAACAAGAGAGCAAAGTTGTTTTTTGCTGCGAGTGCTGATTTTGAATCCCGAGCAAGCGAAGGATCCTAGAATTGAATCACGAGCGTAGCGAGTGATTCTAGGTTAGAGTCCTGAGTGCAGCGAGGGATTCAAAGACACGAGATGCAAATAACTTTGGTCTTGTGTTGCACATACAATGTTTCACCTTAGCAGCGAGAAAATATAACCTTTATCTACACACATATCATAAACCCTCTATGATGCGCTCAAAAACCGCAAATTACGACTAGCATAAAGTTAAACTGTTTTGTTAGAACACATTTCTTATTTGTGAGAATGTTGTTATTGCTTAAACATCAAATTCAATATCAATATTACATAAAAATTTCGAACATCTTTGAAAAACATCAATTTTTATTTGACCTCGATTCTAATATCACTCGAGATGACGTTTTATTCGAAATGGAATGTCAATTGCATACAATTTTGACAAATCTCGCTTGTTACTTGATATCGAACGATATGATAGTAGAGGCCGACTCTAGTTTGTCTCTGAATTAAAAAAAAACGACGGGTGCTGCCATTTTTGACGTTTTATTTGTCTTGTCGCAAAAATAGTTTAGTTTGTTTTGTTTTTTTTTAATTATATATCTATGTAGATTGTAACTACATAATTAGGCATTAAAACACTCTGTGATGCTATTTATGTAAAAGTCACATAAACTACTATAAGGTAAAAAGAAAACAACATGATAAAAATAAAACGACATCCCCAGCCGCCCGTGCGCCGCACCACGGCCACGGAACAAAAATTAAAAAGTTACTTTGTCTCACGCTCGCAGCAAAATCGTATTTTGCTCACTGTTGTGAAAAAAATATTTCACCATTTGAATGCTACATTATTCCAAATTAACATAGGCTATGTTTTATTTTTGTACGCGGACGGAGTCGCGGGCAACAGCTATTATAATATATACATACATACATACATAACATCACGCCTTCATTCCCAGAGTAGGGTAGGCAGAGCTACAGAAATACCAACAACTCTAAAAAGACTTGTTGATAATTCTATAACCACATTTTGCACAATCAGGCCAAGAAGTTTACTAGTGTATTAGTGACAGGTTGCAAGCCCATCGCCTAACAGTACTACAAGCCCTTATTCCCTGAGTCGCCTCTTACGACATCCACGGGAAGACATGGAGTGGCACTGTTCTAACCCGGCAACCACACGGGCGGGGTTAATTTATAATATATTTGCGAAGGAAAACAATAGTGTAACACTTTTATAGACAATCCCATTAAGAATCAAATCGCGCGTGACGTTATAACTCGACCAGGAGCTGATCGTGTGACCTGAAACATGCTGAACTACCACGGTGCCATGACCGACGCGCCGTCGCTCCGTCGCCCGCCGTGTCCCCGCGGATCGGACACTTGTCACGAGGGCTCTACTGTCGCCGCGACCTTTCCTAACCTAGGAGTAGTTAGCTGAAAGAGTAATTATGTTGTCATTATTCGTAATATTAATTCCGCGTCCAGCAGTTCCATAAGAGACTTTTTTACCGGCCGCTTTTAACTCACCGAATCTTGATGGCAAATAGATGAATGGTTACAGAACAAGCAAAAAACAAGCAAATGCTAGATTTGTCGCTGAAAATACCAAAATCGCCATATGTGTTACTATAATATTTAAGGAGTTCCCTCGATTACTCCTAAATTCTACCATCAGATCTCGATTCAAACAAAAAAAAAAATGAAGTCGGTCCAGTGGTCTTCGACCCGACGAGTTGATAACTTCCTCCTTTTTTGAAGTTAAAAAGGAAACGCGACACCGAGCATGCAATAAGTTTAATCTAATAAGTATAATTCTAGTAACTACAACCTTATTGCATTACGAGTACAATGCCAACACGACACGATTTGTTCCTGATTCGTCATATTCCCAACTGGTCACATTCGTAACTCGTCATATATGTCGTATACTTCGGAACCCGATTTTTCGGCGGAACCCAAATTTTCCCGAAGACGGCAGCTTGACTGATCGATTTTATGACCCGAAAAACCCTATTCCGCAATTTTTATCAAAATCTCCACAACGTGATTACAATCTACTTACTTATACAAATATTGCTCGGCTATAAATATAGGATTTGTGCTGTTAGCAATGCAGTTAAAACCCGTTTGAGAATTTCTATCCAATTTCCTCGTGGACATGTTGACCAGTGCAGCATTCATTTGTCACAATCACAGTCAAACGCTAAACAAACCGCGGAGGAATCGCACAATTTGTTAGTTTAATAATCAAACCCCAACAATCCTTCAGCGTCAGCCTTTCCCAGCCCTCCCCCACACACTCCCTGTTCTCAGCCGACGGCCGATTTAATAAACAAACAAACAACTCATCGAGTATCTGTTTGCGCTCGCTTCGCTCGGCGTCCCTAGGGACCCGTATTACTTCTACTCACTACCTTATAACAAGTGGAGATATTCTAATATGCTTCGGCTTGTGAATGATACGTATGCCCTTTTGGTCGGTGGGGGGCGTAATGGATGTTAATTTTAATAACCTCTGTTTGAGCGGGGTATCGGAAGGGGGAGGCGGGTCTGGTTGAGGTATTTGATTTTAAGATTTGCGCTGAAGCTAACCGGCGAGGGTTGCATTACAATAATGGCGTGAGGACTGTAGGGATGCAACGATTCCACGATTACATCCCCGTATGAGCTTGTCGCGTGAAGGTGACGTGTTAAACGCCAAATTCCTAAAGTTAAAGTGTCGTTTGTGATTGCGACCAGGTTTTACGGTAGAACATTAAGCCGTTTTGTGGCTGTATCATTAGATAAAGGATGTTTATTCAGTAAGCATGTGCACTGTTACACTTCAAATATATATCAGCGCTTCCCAAGAGGGAACACTGCATCTTTAGGAACTACTTTTCTTCTACTTTATTTCTTTAGGAACTGCTTAATTTTCCAAGACGAAAAGTATTTTATTTTCTAATATTCTCTTCCTAAAACCAACACGACGGCGATGACGACGACGTGTTGTGACGACGTGGGTAACCCAGTTGGTGGGGGTGGTGACCGTCGGTGGTGTGGTGAGCCTGCCCAGGAAGCGTGGTCCCGGGTTCGTTGGCTTATACCAGGCAAGCAGTTTGGCAGGCAGTTTGTGTGATGTGATGAGCGAGTTTTTTAGTTGTTCCGGATCCTTGGCTAGTTTTTTACGTATTAAAGAATGTCTTTCTCTATTTTAAGCATGTTTTATAGATGCCATTTGTGTGAGATTGTTTCGTGACATCATTACTAATATTATAAATGTGAAAGCGTGGATGTTTGTTTGCTTTCACGCAAATACTACTTGACGAATCATCATGAAACTTTGTACACATATTCTGGGAGTTACTAGAAGTAACATAAGATACTTTTGATTATGAAAAAATATTTTAAAAAAAATGCAGCAGGTGAAGCCACTGGTGGGTCGCTAGTTTATTTATATAATGTAATCCTTTCCTACCATTTAGTAGCGGTTAAACATTAATAGAGTAATAATTAAACATTGTAAGCTCTCGTTCACGAATGCCGCTGCACCCCCCCCCCCTCTCGCCGCTCCCCCGCGCTGCAGCATCAATGTTGCAGCGGGTATTATGGACAATTAACCCTCGCTCGCTCCCGTGAGAGGATTATTTGCGTAATCCTTGAACGCTGTTTTGGTTAACGGAAGTACAGGTAGGCTCTTAAAAACATAACAATCAGTTAGGTTTTACAATGGTTGTACAACTAAAATATAGTTTGTGTTTATACGTGAACTCCGCCAAATAAGTAGTCAGTCAATTTTGACACAACTTCCTATTAAGTAAATCAAAATTGTTGGCCGAGTTTATCGCTATTCCCTAAGGAACCGAGCAAGTGATAAAAAGTACCCTATGTCCTTCCCCGGGAATCAAACTACCTCCATAGGTACCAAATTTCATCTAAATCGGTTCAGTGGTTCATCTGTGAAAGCGTAACAAATGTAGACATACAGAGTAAATTCAACATTTATATTAGTACTAGCGACCCGCCCTCGCTTCGCTCCGGATTAAAGTATTATACATATAAACCTTCCTCTTCAATCACTCTATCTATTAAAAAAAACCGCATCAAAATCCGTTGCGTAGTTTTAAAGATTTAAGCATACATAGGGATATAGGGACAGAAAAAGCGACTTTGTTTTATACTATGTAGTGATACATTGCAAACTCTACATTTTGAGGATTAAAACTTCACAAATGGTTCATTTCACAAACATCATTTGACAAACCCACGTTTTTTTCCGAAACCGTAAATAATTCTGGTTTTATTTCAGGACCGTCGCGTAGAATCCTATAGGTTCGGTTAGTTTTATAAAAATCCTGAAAATATTTGTAGTTACAGAAAAAAGCGGGTTGGAAAATGAATAGGTTGCGAAACTTGTCAAAGATTTGTGGCGAAAAGGCAGAGAACCTTAAAAGTCATATTTAAAGCATCTTACTGCACATCGCAGCATTAGAATTATAGTGGTAATTATGGTATAACCTAATAAGTAACAACACCAATGTTCGACACTTTTAGCTGACATGCACCAATAATCGACAGAAGCTTTTAATTCTAAGATCATAAGGTTATAAATTGATTGTTGCAAAACAAATGAATAACTCTAATCTTCTTTGAGTAAGAATCAATGTCGAACATTGGTCCTTTGTCGACTACTGGTGTCTTTACCTTACATATATTTTGGTTCTCAACTTAGGTCTCTATACTGCAAAATTTATGACTCGAAATCGAAAGCTGAAAATGTTTGAATTGGGTCACTACAATTCTAAATGTGCGACATGTCTTTTCCGTGTGTTCTTCATTAGTTTTGGGGGATGCGTTTGTTTACGTAAAGCCCCAATTTACTACACGACTACCTTCACAAGTTGTCCCTCGCAGCCGATCCACCCAACAAAGGCCACGACCCGCAAGTTAAGTTCCGCCACCTCGCCTCGTACAATGCCCGCGGACAATGGCGCCGCGCGCGCAATCAGCTAATGAGCACCTCGCGCGGACAAATAGCGCGGTGTTGTGTGCCGGTGTCCCTTTACCAACTACTCAAGACTCGGCGAGTGAAGTCCTTAATCCATTTACACAATATGTTCGAGCGTTAGGAAGTTTGAGCTCCCGATAATGTTGCTTCCTTTGAGCTCTCGAACATATCTAAAGCTCGCTCAACACATCTTACAATATAATACTATGAGTAGGCAAAGCAGCCAAATATCTATTTGGTAACTTGTTTTAAGAATTTTTGACGACACGTCGGCCTAGTTGGTAGTGACCCTGACTACGAAGCTAGCGGTCCTGGGCTCAAATTCCGGTATTTGTGTGATGAGCGCGAGTATCTGTTCCTGGAGTCTTGGGTGTTGCTATGTATTTAAGTATTTATTTCTCTATCTAAGTATGTTTATCGTTGTCTAGTACCCATAGTACAGTCAAGGTCATAAATATGTATACACTTTAGTACCTTGTCACTTTAATCGCTATGACAATTTCATATGGCAGTTGAAACATGACGTTAAATAGACAAGGTACTAAAGTGTATACATATTTATAACCTTGACTGTACAAGCCTAGAGCTTAGTTTGGGACTAAGACAATTTGTGTGAGAAACTAGCCTGTGGGCCTAACGTGCTGCCACGGGAACTAGTGTCAAATATACATTTAATAGACATTTTTTAAACGACAGCCATCACCCGGGGTTTTAGTTGCTCGGTAATAAAAGGACTCGAGTCACACAAAACACTTTTATTTTAAACCTTAACATTTTATATTGACGTTGGAATATGGAATAGACGAATTAAAGTCCCGAGCCTAAGTAAAAATCTTGTCCCGTCCCGTGGCAGCGTGTTGGCACACTGGTCATAGTTTGACCTTTCAGTAACAATTGAATTATTCGAACCAGAAAACAAAGTAACTATCTAATCTAGGACATGAGCTATGTGTACACATCTTAAGTTAGTCAGGAGCTCCAACATTTGTTTGTATCTTTAGTGGTGTCTATTAAATCACGAACGTTTTGTGAGATTTGTTGTTTTGAGTCAGATATATTCGGGTATCGTATACAGTCTACTTTTTTCCCGGAAAATTGTATCTAGCTCGGGGAAATCAGGGCAAAGACTAGGCTTTTTCTAAACTCGATCATGATCGATCGAGGTAGCTCTTCCGCCGCCGATTGCATTACCGACCGACGAGCGCGGCGCGACCTGCGCGGGACCGCGTTTCCGGGAGATGCTTCATGGATTACCGCTTAGAAGATGGATTTATTTATATTAACAATATTACATCAGCCAGAAATTTACTAAGTCATGAATTTAAGTGTTGTTTACCGTTCAATAGCACTACGAGTAGGAAATGACCCATTAGGGCACCGCATTCACTTCAACTACCATCCTCATATCGCAGACACATGACGACGGCAACGATGGAAAACACCTTAGTCCCGCACCAAATTTGACCAGCGTTTTAGTCCATTTATATCCCCATTACTATAAAGAGCTTCTGTTATCTTATAAGGCAATTAGACCACCCCATAGGATACTTGTAACGCAGTGGCTCATGCAATATAACTAACGTGAGAGCGAGCTGCTTCTGACTGTAGTGAAATAAATAACTCCAATGTTACATATTTAACCTCGACTTCAATATAACTGATGTCATCCACGTCATACTTTAATTCCAAACTTAAATTTGCGCGGCGATGGTATAAGACCCGATGGGATGACTCTGGTTCCGTGGAAGTTGGGCCGGCCGTTTGGATGCCACTTTGCGTCGACACCCTTGCGCCGTCACACCTTCCTGGGACAAGTATTGGGGCTGGTTTCGCGGCGGAGTCAGCGGAGACCCTCAAAAGGTGCAAATACAGTCAACTTGATCGAAGTTACGTATTTGAGCCTTTTGGGGTCAAAACCTTCGGATCGTGGGGGCCAGGAGCACACCGTATTTTAAAGACCTTCCTAAGCGCCTGGTCGACGCAACTCGTGACCAAAATGCTGACCTTTACTTAGCACAAAGATTAAGCATTGCTGTTCAACGTGGCAATGCTGCCAGCCTTTTGGGAACGATGCCACTGGTAGCGGTCTGTTAGATTAGAATAGTTTTAAGGAAGTTTGTAAGTTCTTTTGTTAGTTTCTTGTTTATTTGTCTTGGTAAATAAAACATTTCTAATTTTAAAAAATACGAATGTTGTAGATTTTCTTACTCTGTACGAAGGCATTAAATCAAAGTAATGTTGTTGCCTCACTGGATTCTGTACGACAAGAAATGCTAGCTAACGACCCAAAGCCGTGATCTCTATGGACCTACCGTAAAACGACACAACCTAAAATGAAGCATTATACTAATTATAAGACTGAAATAATATCCGTTATTTTCATATAATACTTGTTCTTATTTGTATCAAGTATTGCCTTATATTAGGTTGTGTCCCTATTCACCCCGTTTTACGGTAAGTAAATAAACTAATATCAGAGACAATAACAACATACTTATATAGAGAAATAAATACTTTAATGCATAGAAAATTTCAGGAACAAATATTCGCGCTCATCACACAAATATCCGCCCCTACCGTGACTTGAACCCAGGACCCCTAGCTTCGAAGGCAGGGTCACTACCAACTAGGCCAGCGTGGTGTCAATATGTGCTACATAATTTGCCGAGGTAGAGAGATTTAAGTCCCCATTACCTACATTTAATGACAGATCAACGAACTCGCCGCCACACTAGAGACGAGAGCATAAATTTTTTGAGACAAGCTTTTTTACCAACTGCACTTTGGTGGTCTCATTCACGATCTGGGGCCCTAGCCAAGATGCAAACGCTCCTAACGATTTTCTTTTCTATCGCTCAAAATGTATGGGATGACAGTCGACCACGTGGTTTATCGAAACGTACGAGAATGTCATCCCATACATTTTGAGCGATAGAAAAGAAAATCGTTAGGAGCGTTTGCATCTTGGCTAGGGCCCCAGCTCGAGACCAAACGGCTACGAACATAACCGCGGGGATCGATGCCGAATCCTTTCTTCTCTCATGACAACTCTGAGAGCGCGGGGAGCGCTGTGTTTAATACTCAGCCTACAATACATACATACATAATAACACGCCTTCATTCCCAGAGTGGGGTAGGCAGAGCTATAGAAATACCAACAACCCCAAAAAGACTTGTATGAATTCTGTAACCACATTTTGCACAATCAGGCCAAGAAGTTTACTAGTGTATTAGTGACAGGTTGCAAGCCCATCGCCTAACAGTACTACAAGCCTTTATTCCCTTAGTCGCCTCTTACGACATCCACGGGAAGACATAGACTGGCACTATTCTAACCCGGCATCCACACGGACGCCTCAAAAGCCTAAAATAAGCGATTACAGAATGGCAACACGAAGGGGTTGGAATGAGCCGCCGCAGCTCATTGTACGAGGGCATGTACAGCCACCTGTAGAACACTTGTGCTGATAGTCAAAGAAATATACCACCAAGGAATCGTTACGACAGTGTCCATGCATCTTGTCTAGAATCTTTATCACGACTAGTTAAACAATAGAGAACAGTATTTTAGTGGTGGTAGGAACCGTGCAGGGTCCGTCCGGATCGCTACCACCATCTTATCCATTAACCACCCGCCAAGCAGCAGTGTTCGCATTGTTGTGTTCCGGTGTAATTACTAGCATACGGTTGGCAACGCATTTGAGGTCTTGGGATTATAGTCTTGAGAATTCAAATGTCTATGGGTCTCAGATTCCACTTACCATCAGGTGGCCTGAGTGCTCGTGTGCCTTCTCCTTAACATAAAAAAAAACACGTATGAAAATCAGAATTAAATTTCATTGATACGATTTAGGAGAAAATGTAAAAAAGCATATAAAACGCAATACACTAAGTTTTGACCCGTTTATTAAAACTTTATATAGAGATTATTTTCTTCGGCATCCTTATTATATTTACGTAATATTTTAATGCAACGATATTGGCTTCAACATATTAATTTACGAAATAAATGCAAACTTTATGAGGTCCTTATATTTTAAACATGGAACAATAGCTGTGACGTCATTCCTGCCGTTGACTTTGTATGGGGTGTTTTTGCAGGGGGTCTGAACTATGACTTATTAAAACTTCATATCGTATAAAAAAATACACGACAATTATTTCGAGAATACAGTTATTCTTCTCTTTTATAGCACTTTCCAGAGAGCGTATGGAAAAAAGCATGTTCCCTATTGAGCATTAAAATCTCATTCCAGAGCCATAAAAAAACCGATTTTTTAAACAGCTCCGGTACGTTCAAGGCATTTATATTTCGTGTTGGGGATTAAAACGTGCTATTGCCAATCTCTCCCATTCATTACATGGTCCAAAAGGCAGGCTGTATTTAGCGGCAGCAAATCGCCGCGCGAAGGGGTTGTGATGGTGGTCGTTAACGATGCAGGGGCGGGCGTCGCCACCTGTAGCGGGCGCGCCGACAGACGGACACATTAACAATGCAGGCGCATTAGAGACCTCCCGCGGGACCCGCGCCGCCCGGGTGCAGCTCGCTTGTTAGCGGCGACTATCTACAGCGAACTGCTTGTCTGAAGGATTCCAATATTCACTCAAGTCTAATGTCCAGTTGATAATAGAGAACTTGCATGATAACCAGAATAGAGTTTCATTAATACGATTTAGGAGAAATGTACAAAAGCATATAAACCGCAATAATAGATTGTTTTTTTCGGCATCCTCAATTTATTTGCGTAATATTTTGATTCCACTTAAACGGCTCCGGCTTAAACATAGTTATTTACGAAATAAATGCAAGTTTCTTTATAAGGTCCTTATATTTTAAACACGGAACAACGGCTGTAACGTCATTCCTGTCGTTGATTTTGTATAGTATTCACTCATCTAAACAAGAGATAGCTTAAATAGTTTGCTTGTTACGCTTTCACGAATAAACCGCTGAGCTATTTTTGAGGACATTTGGTTTAGAGATAACTGTTACCCCCAAATACTAAACTACTAATTGATAAACGCGTAGATCATAAAGTCGCTGGGGATATCGATCAGTATCAACAATAGTATGTTGTATCTTGTGCCGCGTATCTTTGGTTGTATCCCGCCGGGCTGAGCCGAGAGCTCGCAGCGCGCGGCTTCAGCTATCCGGTGCATTAGCGGGTCCCGGGGGCCCGGGGGCGGCCATGTTGCTCGCACTCGCGAATGACAGGTACAACCATTATACTGTTAAACTATTAAACTCTGAACATTTTGGGTGCATGTTCGTTACAAAATTAAGGCGGAAGAAGTAACAAACGAATTATCTCAAGGAAGAACGAGCAAGACATCAACCACCAACAATCGTTTTTTTATTGTTAGTTTAAGCGCGCCGAATCAGTTTAGTAATTTGTACTAACCCTCGACAAGATGCTTTCTACTAACAAAGAAATAAAATATAAAACTAACAAATAAATTATCTCAACAAAGAACGAGCAAGCCATCAACTAGCAACAAAAAAAAAAGTGTGCTCTAAAATACACGATTGCCCTATTTGCAATAATTTTGTCAATTTAATGAACTGTGTTAACTTTTGAGAAGCTGTATCCCAAACTCGATAAACCGTAGCTAATTTTCCAGGAGCGTTTTCCCCCATTCGTGTTAATTACTCGGTCGTAATTTTCCCAGTTAGTTAACATTTTACTCAGTCGTTAATGAATTTCTCTTACTTGCCTATTTTTCTATTGTTATAAGAATGGAACGGCCTCCCTTCACTCGGTAAGACCATGTGTTTTGTATTATCTGTGGTTATTGTAGTTTAACTTTTTAATTCGGCCACCATTACTGCCATGTACCTACCTAAATACACGAACAGAGACACGTCAAAAACAATAATGTTTCATCGTGATGAATCTCAATCCAGGCGGAATTCTACAAGGTAATAACGATATCATCTGGGACGTGTTTCCGTATCGTCAACGTTTTGATAACTCTTCGTCATTTACAATAATGGTGACTGTGACATAAACGATTCTAAAACTTGTCAAACGCGATATCGTTGTAACGCAGTAGAATAGAGGCCCAGGTGGGGAGGGTTAGGCTATGTCAGTCTGGCAGCAGCCAGAAATAAGAGTTTTGATATTTGAAATAGTCAATCATGCGATTCTGAAAAAGCTACATTATTATAAAAGAAAAATGGGAACGAGTAAAATCAGGAATTGGGAAAACGCGAACGAAATAATTATTATGCGGAATAATCGAGTTTAGCGAACAGATTTAGCTATCCTGTGTACAACACGGAAAACGGATCGACTACGAGCGCAGCGTAGCGCTTCGTAGCAGCGTTCGTGATAAGTTTTATTGTCACGCTAAGTTGCGTAGGAGACCTTGTATAAGATAAACATTATCATCACCACAATTGGTATTGAACAATAGCGATAGGTCGTGATGTCACAGGGCAGTCTTCACTATCACCGAAAGACGTGCTCAGCTGGACACAGACCTTCCCCAACAATCTCCACGACGGTTCTGTGCTACTCGCATTTCATTTCATTTCACACAAGGCGGTCAGTACTATATATACATACATACATAAGATCACGCCTTTATTCCCAGAGTGGGGTAGGCAGAGCTCACAATCAACTCTAAAAAGACTTGTTGATAATTTTGTAACCACATTTTGCACAATCAGGCCAAGGATTTTACTAGTCTCTTAGTGACAGGTTGCAAGCCCATCGCCTAACAGCCCTTATTCCCGTAGTCGCCTCTTACGACATCCAAGGGAAGACATGGAGTGGCACTATTCTAACCCGGCAACCACACGGGGTACTATAACCTATAACAAAGCCGCCGATTGGTCGTCAGCTCTAACAAGCTATCATTTTGACACTTCATACAACGTAGCAGAATTGAGCTATCACTCCAACTCCCTATTAAGTAACTATGCTGACTTTTTGCACTCCCTCCGTAATATTTTGTTTGAGCAACGGATCATCTAAATACTCCGTGTTATAATGTTTGTCTGTCGGACAGATCAATATTAAAAGCGCCAGCGGAGCCCTACGAAGCCCGCGCCTCCGCGCCCGCGGCGCCGTCGCACCATTTAGTTAATGGATCAAGTCGGCAAACAGCCGCCGCCGCCGGCCGCGCGACTCGCTCGCTACACTCGCAGTCGTGCACTCGCAGGTCGCAGGCGACGCAGCGTGCTGCGAGCGTCGCCGCGCTCCCTGCGTGAAGGCTGATCGAACCGCTAGTCGATTATTACTTATAGAATGTTGAAAAGCATAATCTCTAATATATAAAATTCTCGTGTCACGGTGTACGATATTAAACTTCTCCGAAACGGCTGGACCGATTTTAATAAAATTTGTGTGTATATCGGGTAGGTCTGAGAATCGGCTAACATCTATTTTTCATACCCCTAAGTGATGTAAAAAAAAATTGCAGCGGGCGAAGCCGCTGGCGGGTCGCTAGTAAAATATATAATTTGCAGCTCCGATTTTCATATTAGTCGAAAGGGGCCAGACTTGTGGTCACACAGGCTGGGACACTTGAGTCTAACAAAAATTAGCGCTTTAAAGTTTAATACTTCATAAATGGATTACTTAATCGAAAATCTGCTTGGACAAACCCGTATTTTTGAAAGACCTATTCAACGATACCCACTATAGAAAAACATCCCCAGGTTACGTGTACGGGTGGGACCCTAAATATTTTTTTTTTTACATTTTATTGTATCACTTTGTTGGCGTGACTAATATGCATATTCATGCCAAATTACAGCTTTCTAGTACTAAGAGTCTCTGCGCTAGGCTGCGGACGGACGGACATGGCGAAACTATAAGGGTTTCTAGTTTGACTGCGGAACCCTAAAAAGACAGCCCCGGGGATTAAGTTGCTTAAAAGCACTCAAATCACACAAGACACATTTGTATTTTAAACCTTAGTTCTTTATCCTTAGTACGTTGGAATATGTAATAGACGAATTAAAATCCCAACTCCATATCAAAAATTGTTCCGTGTTAAATCAAACCAACTCAAATCAAATGATTTATTTGTAAAACATAGGTACGAACCCCCCCCCCCACCAGTGTGGTTGCCGGGTTAGAATAGTGCCACTCCATGTCTTCCCGTGGATGTCGTGAGAGGCGACTAAGGGAATAAAGGCTTGTAGTGCTGTTAGGTGATGGGCTTGCAACCTGTCACTAATATACTAGTAAACTTCTTGGCCTGATTGTGCAAAATGTGGTTACAGAATTATCATCAAGTCTTTTTAGAGTTGTTGGTATTTCTGTAGCTCTGCCTACCCCACTCTGGGAATGAAGGCGTGATGTATGTGTGTATGTATGTACATAGGTAAAAATAATAGAATAATCGTAAAAGTAGGTAAGTATCACTATAGGTATGTTTGATGTTATGACCATAACCCGCCGCGTAATCGAACCCGCAAATCTGTAGCAAATGTATTTGGGTTGTCGCTATGTACCTACTAGGAATACATAAAAATACAATGTTATTTAAATCATCAAATTTAAATTATAAATATCTTAATTCCCCCGACATTATTTTGAAATAAACTATGTACTTGTGTAATTACGTCCTTATCCATATGAGGAATGGATGAAAAGCACCATCGTGATTTATATTCAAGCTGTGGTCCATCGGAACCTGTTCTCTATTGTACAATATTATGGTCACTTATGTTTCCACTTCACATGGCTAGGTCCTAGGGCCCAAATGCAGTAAATTGTGTTACCTTTTATCTGTAATCCTGGTTTATCTTTTAAAAGAAAATCTAAATGTGAAGGGTAACCATCCTTCTTTTCTTGGTGGCTTCTACTAGCTAAATGTTTGACGACGTTGTCTTTCTTTGATTTTATATTTACTGCACATACAATACAACAAATATTTTGTCCGTTTTTTTACAGTACACCAATGTTTTCAAGTAATAAAGATTTCATATTATTATTTGAAATGACATGGAAATTGTAAATGTAAATGTCATCAATGTTAAATGTGTCTGTATGATTAATAAGTACAATTTAATGATGTATTGACATATTACTCTAAAGAGGGTCAGTACGGTTATCAATACTTATCATTAATTTGTACTTATTAATCATACGTACAATAAAGTAAGTAAATTATTCATCGTTATCGCCAACCCTAATATCAAACTGTCAAATGCTACGGTTTTGCTACATCCGTTGCGAGGTATGGTTATGACAGATAGCATGCTCTTAGGTACAATTAGGTTTAGTATGTTACGTATTACAATGGCTAATCTTCGTAACGAAATGGAAAAGTTCTTAATTTTTGTCCCTAACGATATACACTTTATTTAATAAACGCCCTAATACGGAATAAAGCGTTGTCTGATAAAAAGTCCAATAATAGTTTATTGAGTTCAGGGGCCCTAGCCAAGATGCAAACGCTCCTAACGTTTTTCTTTTCTATCGCTCAAGACGTATGGGATGACATTCTCGTGCGATTCGTTCGAGCCCATACATTTTGAGCGATAGAAAAGAAAAACGTTGGAGCGTTTGCATCTTGGCTAGGGCCCCTGGTATGTTCGGCCCACAGGTTAAAATTGAAAAGCGCTCTTGATTCTGGTCAAAACCATCGATGTGGCGTTCGTTTTAGCTATTCGTTTTATGTCGTCGAAACACGAAAACATGGCTGCATTCAGTTACCCACATACGTATAGGTGAACAGCGCAAACATGAGGTTCTCGCGACCGACGCAGTGTAGTGTATGGCACTCGCGGTAGGCGGGGCCCGGCCACGCCCAGCCGCTGGGAGGAGGGCGGCGCTCGTGGCCTCAGAGCTTAAAGTTTAATCTCGGGCGAGCGAGGAGGGGGGGGGGGGGAAGTACCTACGGTCGAACTCAGAAGAAGCTGTAGATGTTAGTACCTTGTTGCACTAATTTTTTTACTAAATTCAAACAAACTTCACATAAATGGGTCACAGCGAAAATATTAATAAATGTACAGCTAGGTATTTATTTCTGTTTCTTTATGACTTTTCTTCTTTGTAGGGTTGTCTGGAAGAGATCGCTACTTAGCGATAAGACCGCCTATTGACTCACTTAGTAAATTTTTATTTGTATTAAACTTTTCATGCTGTATTTGTATGTGGTGTTCAGTAAAGTATATTTGTATTTTATTGTACATTTAACTTCGACTGTATGTACTCGTACTTATAGTTCTAAAATCGAGCAGCATCGCGTCTTATCGCTCATCACATATGTACAAATAACATCTACATATACTGTAATTCTATGGAACTTGCTAACTATGTAAACAAACAATATATTGAAATTGACATCTAATGTCAATTTTAGTATGGCGGCTTGTTTACATAGTTAGCAAGTTCCATAGAATGGCACTTTAACTATTAATAGATAAAATCCCGCGATATGTACCCGCAGTACATGTTTCTAGTACCGGAGTCCACCGATCGGCACTGGACGAACCACATTTCGCCTAATAATTGTTACAAGTATGTCACATGACTAATGGACAAGAAGTCGGGCCGTCAAGATGGCGTCCGAGCCGGTGCGAGTCACGGTGCACTGGCCTAATTGTAATTTCTATAACGTTTTATTTTAATGGATATAATAAAACCACGTTTCATTGAAGTCCAGTATTATTATTTATGTAATGTATGTTTTATTTTTTATTTATTTTTTATGTTAAGGAGAAGGCACACGAGCACTCAGGCCACCTGATGGTAAGTGCAATCTGAGACCCATAGACATTTGAATATTTTGAATGCTCAAGACCATAATCCTAACACCTCAAATGCGTTGCCAAGCCTGAGGACTAAGATGGAATGCGTCTATGCTAGTAATCTCACCGATTGTCTTATCCCCACACCCGAACACAAAAATGCGTAATTAATCCATCCGATGCGTTCGATGCGGGCCTGTGGACCCCAGCCTTAAATAGACAGACACACAGACATAAGTACGTTAAACCTATAAAAATAACACCCCTCTTTGCCTATCGGGGGTGACAAGGAAACGCACCCCGGAGAGATGTCGCTCGCGTTGGTTGTTCTTTCTTTTCGTAATCCTGTTCCACGGCGGCGCGCGGCTCAATGTCCCGCGTGTCCCGTGTTACTACGGAGGCCGGCGGCGGTCGCGTCTTGTTGTTTAGACGACGTGCGCCGACTGCAACATGCTGCCACACCTTCCGACTCTATCATCAGATCAGCTCTTAGCATTCCATTAACGGGAACTGGTTCAAAATTGACTTGCAAGATTTGACCTAAACAAACAAACAGCAAGTTATAAAAGCTCGTAAGAATCGAAAATGTTCAGTATTTAAACAAATGGCCAGTGATCGGATTTCCGGATGCAATTCTTGGGATATCGAGTTGCAATCTTAAGATGGATGCGACGCTAATCCCGCGACTGTGTTCGTATAAAAATACAGTTAGTGCTATACATATATTAAAAATATGGTGGGAATTATAAATAGCCGCCTTTATTACATTTTACAGTCCATATAAAATTACTCTTGTACTTAGTTGTGATGTCGTTTGCAATTTTTAAAGAATGTACTTACCACTAATTAATCTGCCAAGATTGTTGTCGAAGACAAATATTAAAATGTTTTTTTTTTAAAACGTAAAGATTTTGTTTCAACAGTTGACCTGAAATTTGTGACTTTCCCGGGGGATTTTTTTTTCTTCCATAAGAACCTTCTCCTGACAGTAACAAACACAATAAAAAAAGAATTAGCGAAATCGGTTCAGCTGCTCTCGAGATTTGCGCTTAGCAACACATTCAGCGATTAATTTCATTATATAGATAAAATAATTTCACTATCCTACAACCACAACAGCATAAGTCCCGGCATATCCATACTAGCATAATGTTTGAGGCTACTCACCCCGTGTTGCACCGGGAACCCGATCACTGGTCATGGCTATTAACCACTGCGTTTGAAGTTATAATAGCCAAGCAACAGTGTTCGCATTGTTGTGTTCCGGTGTGGGGATAAAACAACCGGTGAAATTACTAGCATAGAGGCTTTCCATCTTAGTCCTCAGGGTTGGCGACGCATTTGAGGTCTTAGGATTATAATCTTGATAATTCAAATGTCTATGGGTTTCAGATTCCACTGACCATCAGGTGGCCTGAGTGCTCGTGAGCCTTCTGCTTGCTATAAAATAAATCAGTTGAGGTCTTAGGATTACAGTCTTGAATTATCAAGACTGTAATCCTAAGACCTCAAATGCGTTGCCAACCCTGAGAACCAAGACGTAATGTCTCTATGCTAGTAATTTCACCGGTTGTCTTATCCCCACACCGGAACAACAATGCGAACACTTCTGTTCTGGTAGGTTAATGGATAAGATGGTGGTAGCGATCCGGATGGACCCTGCACAGGGTCCTACCACCACTAAGGGCTTTAGTCACATACTATGAGACTTCGGGCTTGGAGGACGCTTAGTTGGTTAGCTGCAGACCCTGGTTAAATTATCCTGTAGACTCAAAATTGTGGGCCACGGCGCGTGCTCTCGTGCCAGGCTGCGCTCGCGGCGGGAACACGCTCCCGCACAATACGCGGCAAATTGAGCCGCGGCTCAGCTCCCGATCTACTTAACATTCACTTTAGGAATTAATTTTTATGCAAACCGCGAACCCGCGGCGTGTCGCGATATTACACGCTGACGACAAACTACAGGGGGCCAAGATAAGATGAATAACGTTAACTTTAGCTATTTTCGGAATGTTATATAGAAGCCATTTGGTTAGGTTAGGTTTATTTTATAACAATCCTGAAAAGTGTACGGTTTCAGAAAAAAAGTCTGTATGCCAAATGATGATATGCCAAAAGAATTTATGCCAGATTAATGTACCTAAACTATTTTATAAGTTCGTATATTAAAAATCTGAAACAATGCAGTAGTTACATTGCTCACCTGTGCTGAAATAGGAAGAAGGTAGGCGAGCAAGATTAATTACCAGTGATCGGAATAGGTAGTGCAATTTCGGGTGAATGACCTTAAAACATTATACTTAATATGGATAAGACCCCAGATTCCGGGACTCGTATTATTTCACAGAATATTTTCTTGACATGAAGTTAAATGGGAACATGCGAAAAATCTTAAAAATAATGTAAGAAATAAATACTTTTTTACTTTTTGTCATTGCAAGTGTCTACATATTTCGTCAATGCGATATTCTATGCTAGCAAAATAATCGTTAAAATCATATTTTAATAACATTTCTGAATTAAACACTAACTTTAACACTTTGTAAATGTAATCCTGGGGTTACAAGCTATATCCATACTAAACTTACGCACCGAAGTCTCGCGAAATTGCACTACCTATTCCAATCACTGTTAATTACACTTCAATTCACAATAATAACATAATTTATATTGCTTGTTTACTAACAGCGACTATTCTACTGCGTTATAACGATATCGCGTTTGACGTGTTTTAGAATCGTTTATGTCACAGTCGCCATTAGGTATAATAAATGACATAAACGTTGACAATATGGAAACACGTTATTACCGTGTAGAATCCCAGCCCTGTTAATCACTAATAAAATATTTATTAAATAATATAATAAATTTCCAATTTATTTACAGTATGTTGAAGCTAATTAAATAATTTATAAATCCATAGAAATTACAGGTTTTGGTAAAACTGGCCCAGTTTGCAGTTTACTTGAAAAACCAACGTTGTGTAACCAAACGCAAAAACGGCAAACACGACATTGGCCGAGTTAAGAACATTACCCTCCCACTTTGGCAGTCGGCTCAGCAATCCATTGACAGTTTATTTGAAATAACTCCTGGTTCGGCGACAGCGACCCAGTTTATTTTTGAAAGCAACCTGTACAACCTCGCTTTATATTCTCGCGGTGTTATGGAAGGCACAATAATCCTTGATTGGGCACGTGCGCCGCTATCGAACGCAAATACACGAGCCGCGTTCCTTCAAAAAATACGTTTTTTCTGCGGCGTTGCCGGGGCAACGGGAGACGTGAATTACTCGACTCTAGCCTTTATACACAATGTGACAATCGTTAACGACCAAATAAGTTATATAATAATCTAACCTCGCGACGTCGTCCGTCGTGGAGGCAAAATTAAGCGACGGATCGAAGTGAAGTTTTGCATCAAAATAGATAGCTTCGTTTATTAATTTAATACTTAAATTTTAAACTTTTTAGAGATCATAAATACGCATTTCCGTACTCCCACTTAGTAATTGATATGAAACTTTGTTTTAAGCGCGCCGCAAGCAACGCCGCCGGGTCATAGTCATATTTCAATAAGTAAATATTCTTCGTTGTAGTCGCTAACTATCTTAATCGAGATATGTTAACGCCACCCTTGAAATAGGTACCGTTTAGGACTTCCGTTGGCCATCTGTGGTCTTCATCATCAGTTCCACTTCCACAAATGATACTTTCTGAATGCAAATGCTAGATGAGTTACTAAAAATACAAAAATCGCTACATGTTTCCCTACAATATTTAAGAGTTCCCTCAATTCCTCATTGATTCCCTCATCAGATTTAGATTTGGTGACTATGGGACCACCTCGAAAGTATACTCCTACAAAAAAAAAAAAAAAAATTACAATCGGTCCACAATTGACGGAGTAATCGGTGAACATTCATAAAAAAAAGTACATACAATTGAACGTATAACCTCCTCTTTTTTTGAAGTCGGTTAAAAATTAACGCCCTCCTGTAATCGACCGTCAACCTATGAAGGATACAATGTACTAATGTGAGTTTTAATGCATTGAAAATAACACAATTGTTACTTTTTACTCCAAAAACTGATTCCCGATGGAATAGTGAAAATCTTTACACATACTCGACGTACCTGAATCACGCGGGAGAGCAAAAGCATACTCATTATTGAATTGCAGGCTCAACGGTTGAGCTCTAAATAATAAACTTTCTCCTTCCCAACATCGACACTACGAGTACCACAGTCTACAAGTCGCTCCACTCCTCCCGGAGCTCTCTTGTTTCTCAAAAAAGCAATCAAATCTGAAATAACATCAATGGTCCTCCGAGCCGGATTTTCAGTGGAACGTTTGCGCGAGACGGCCGGATATTGCCGCGGAGCGCCGGGGCCGGGCCGGGGGGGGGGGGGGGGGGGATAGCGGTTTAAGGTACTTCTTTATTAACTAGCGATATAATGTTTATTCTGCCGCTGTGACTCCCGGATGCTAAAGTGGGTCTTGGCGTATTACGGACGTTGATAGTGCAATGTACCACAACTTAGGAAAAAACTTACTGTTGCACGGTATTGTATGTTAAGTGTTGCTTGGATTACTTATTACCATACCTGGAATATCTCGGGGCATCTAATACGAAAGTGATTTAACAAAACGTTTTATCGACAAAAAATATATCGACGTTACTCCCAAAATCTAAATGAATAAATGAATATTACTTATTTTCTCCTTAAGAAACAAATTAAAACGTGTACCTATTTACGTTTATTTTAAAATAGTTTTCATAAGAATAAAGAATAAGAATAAGAATAATCTTTATTGCCACAACCTTAAATTTAGCAAGTATAAATGAATCGATAATAAATAAAAACAAGTTAGTACAAGAGAAAAAAAATATAATAAAAATGTATAGTATCTAAGCCAGGTTGAGAAAACAATACATGACATACATTCAATATTTTTTTCCATAATCGATGGTATCAATGATTCCCGTCTAGATGAAAATATTCAATTTAAACTGCTAAACGTTCTATCAACGACCACAGTGGTCAACGGGGCATTCTTTAAATATTTATTTCAACTCAAACCAATTTTTCATTAATGTTGGTTATTGAAAACTCCTCACCTTTTATAAGACTGTTTACTTTTGTTCATGGTGTCATAACCAGTATTTAATTACATCGACATCTTTTTATCGATATCAAATCCCTAGAACTTGCTCCGAGTTATCCCAGGTATGCTTATTACTTCCCATTCAATTCCTCTTCGATTTATTACGAGAAATGAAGCAATCGCCTACCACACCTATTGTGAAAAATACGAGAATAAGGAACAAGCATGAAAAACAGAATTGCGATTCATTGATATGATTTAAAAGCATATCAAACGCAATACACTTAGTTTTGACCCGTTTATTAAGATTTTATACCCTCGCGGTCAAATAATACGGGTCAGGGTGCGTTTTTCGTACTAAAGAGGCTATTTCGAAGCCTTGGTTCCTCGCCAGGGGATGCTTTTAGTGACATCTGATGATGGATACTACGAGCATCGATACAGGACTTCCAGAGTGCCTAGGATACCGACTGATTGAATCTGCGGCTAACGCCGGAATTGTGCATGTTCAGAAAAACATCTAAAATGGCAATGAAATGTACGGAAATCCAAATGCTGACCAAAACTGTCTCGCTGTGGTTTTAACTGATTGTGCGATCAGTTAGGTATCCTAAGAACTTTTGACCTCCTCTATTGAACCTTGGTGTATCCATCATTAAACCTCACTCAAAACAACCCCTGGCCAGGAACCAAGGCTTCAAAATAGCCTCGTTTGTATGAAAAACGCACTCTGACCCGTGTTATTTGACCGCGAGAGTATCAATCAAAACTTGTTAAAATTTTAAAACTTCTTTTAAGGTTTAAATTGTATTTATCGGCAAGCGTCCTTAATTAATTTTCGTAATATTTGAATTGAATGATATTGGCTTTAACATAGTATTTTTTTTATAAGGTCCGTTTATTTTAAACATGGAACAATAGCTGCAACGTCATCCCTGTCCATTATGTGAGTCGTTGCCAAATCAAATACTGAATTAGGTAATTACAGAAGTCCCCGACCACGACTGGCGCCCTGCGTCCAGCTCGGCCGCCGCGCCGGCTCACGCGCCGGCGCACGTGAGCTGCAACATGAGTCGACGCTGCCTTCTATGTCTCTACAGAGCAGGGATTGTTAAACCGGTTTTATTCAATACCTGTATTTAAAATGACAAATTGTTACCGCAAAAAAAGTAATACCTTAATATTCGAATTAGAGGTATTATTGCTATTCCGCTTTTGTTTTTATCGCTATGCATACACTATTTACAGTATTAAATACCTGTATTCAATACCGCTATTCATTGCACCTGATAAGTAAGATGTCAATTGAACTGTAATATGTAAATTGTAATTTCAGACTTGTCTAAGGTGTGTCTGAGTTTTTTTGTAATAACACCAAATACATTTACAGAAACAAATAAACGAGTAGGTAATGACACTGACAGGTTTACTGGTTATGGTTTTTAGGGGTATTGTATCAAAAAGAGGTATTGTTCTCAATTGGCTAAACCGATAATATACTAGAATACCGGTTTTCATTATACCGCTAATCAGAGCTTTAGCGATATAAATAGCGAAATACAATTATAACCGGTTATACCTCATTTAAAACCGGTAGTCAGAATACCGGTAACGATTCCTGCTACAGAGTGTTTCTGCAGGGGCTCAGAACTATGACTTTATAAACCTTCACATCGTGTGTAATTGATTTGCGTATACAGTTATCCTTCTATTTCATAGAACTTTCCAGAGAGCGTAGGATAAAAAAGAATGTTCCCTATTTAGTTATTTTGCCTCGCTGATTCAGCGTCCGCGTTCGTGGTCGCTGGCGGCCCGTTCCGGATCCTCCAAGAGGCGGCGACGCGGCTGACCGGAGGCGGCCGCGCTCGCGGGCCTCGCGGTCAGAATGCAGCTGCAGGAACGACCCCATAATGCATATGACCAAAGCTAATATGTTTTACGGGTTGTACACTGTTTCACCGACACTCATTTAACAGAACCTATCATTTCGCAGACTTTTCATTTCATACAAAGCTAATTTCTGCTGAAACCTTTTTGTTTTCAGTACATTTTTTGGTAATTAGGTGAATCAACTTTTAAGGTACTCCCCAATTTTCGACATGTCTCACTATGTCACCTTAATTTGGTAGAATGCAATTTTTTTTTTGATGTGGTCTATATATTGAATAAATCAGACAATTAAATTTACTTTCTAGCTGACAATTTTAAAAATTCTTCTATAATTTACACAAATATATCAGGTAACGCAGGGGACGACGTTGTCCCCGGGTTTTGTATGAAAAACGTGCATTTTCCACTGCGTTACCATGTTTTTACAAAATTATAGAATTGGTTTATGATTATGAATAGTGAAATCCGAAAATCTGATTATCTAATTTTAACATGTGTAAACCATTATCAATCTCACATATTCTAGTAAGTTTTTATTAGCGTGTAGAAAAGGAGGACTTTAAAAGTTGATTCACCCAATTACATGTCTAACCGAACCTAACGTTACCCATGCTTAAGATAATCTTAAAACAACAAGGTAAACAGCAGAAACTATCTTTCTACAACATGAAAATTCTGCAAAGTGATACGTTCTATGAAAAGAGTGTCAGTGAAACAAGGGGACACTGTGTTTTACGATATGGCATACCAGCTCTCACAAACAGCGTGACTTCGCGCGTTTCTTGTTCTGACACACACAAACTAAACGTAGGCGAACACAACATTTGCATTCCTCAAGTGATCTCTACATCCTTTACTATCGTTATCCTCACTATATTGTAGAATTGTCAAAGTGTTCTTCTGTTCATTTAGCTGTTCCGTCTTTGCGGTCTAACGCCTCAACCGATCGATACAGATCGATTGGTACAGAAATATATTATAGTTTATAGCTCAGGCACGGACCGTGGAAACTTCTTCAGTTGAATTCAGTTCCCAAATAGCGATAAACGACTTCTACTGTCGCGCTGTCGGGACGGGTCGCTAGACTATACTTCTAATATACTTTACTTATGTATAATTAATAATATAATAATCTTCTAATATTATATAAAATTCTCGTGTCACAATGTTCGTTCCCATACTGACACGAAAGAAAAAAACATGCAGCGGGGGAAGCCGCTGGCGGGTCGCTAGTAATATTATAAAATAGGATAAGTTTGTGTGTATGTAGGAATAACCACAAGAACTACAAAACCGATTTCAATTTTTTTTTCACTATTTGAATACATTATTCCAGATTAACATAGGCTATGTTTTATTTTTGTTCGCGGACGGAGTCGAGAGCAACAGCTAGTTATGTATACATTTAGTGTGAGCACATGTTACACACGGCTCGCGACTAATTACCGTCGATAGTTGTCTGCCGCAGAGCGCTTAATGCGATAAGCGCGGCGGCGCCCCGCGGGGCGAGTCACTTCTCTTCGAGGTCGTGTCGAGGGGGAGGGAGGGCTCCGGCGGCAGGTTGTTTGTTTACACGAAATATTAAAGTCCACCCCAACCATTCACAACACAACAGGAAGGAATGAAAACATATCGATGTCTCAGATCAATTCAAACTGTTATAATTACTAGCATAGAGGTTTTCCATCGTAGTCCTCAGTGTTGGCAACGCATTTGAGGTCTTAGGATTATAGTCTTGAGAATTCAAATGTCTATGGGTCTCAGATTCCACTTACCATGAGGTGGCGTGAGAAAATTATAACAATAATTAGTACACTCATGTGATGTTCGAAGTCTTAACCGTAATAAGGAATCTAAAATTATGAACTAATACTTAATATAAAGGCCGTTCCTCTGCGACGGGGCGTTCGGTTCTTGAGCCAGATGCCAGTTTAGCGACATTAATTTACTTTGTAATCCATTTGTTTGTAATTGTCATTGATTGACATTAAATATAGTCAATCGCTCCTAGGGTTATAACTGTTTTGTAACAGAAACATGTATTAACAACTTTTACTGCAAGTAAACCAAAATAATGTATTTTTAAAATGTATCCCAATTTGTACACTATCAAGACATTACGAGTTATTTGAAGCTTGCGACGTCATGCAACTAGATCACTTGCATTACCTACTCGACAAAGGACCACTCTTCGACACTACTCTAATTCAATGAAGATAACAGTTATTCATTTGTTTTGCAACAATCAATTTATAACCCTACTAGCGACCCGCCAGCGGCTTCGCCCGCTGCAATTTTTTTTCTAGACAATTTCTTTTTCTAATTTTTGTATAAAATAATAATAATAACAAAACGTATCCTATGTTACTTCTAGTACCTCCCAGAATATGCGTACAAAGTTTCAGGATGATTCGTCACGTAGTTTTTGCGTGAAAGCGTAACAAACATATCCACGATTTCACATTTACAATATTAGTAAGATCTTAGAATTAAAAGCTTCTGCCCATGATTGGTATGTCAGCTAGAAGCGTCGAACACTGGTGTCGTTACCTAAACAGGTCGCGCGATCGGTCGTTGGTCGCGGTCGCCAACATCGGAATCAAATTTTTATGAATAAGTTTATTTGTCAATGAATAACGTTTAACTATCAGAGAAAGTCTGAAGTTGCGGGATGTCTATCGTGTAGTATGTAGATATCTCATCGTACTATAGGAGGAGGATACACAAAAACAAACCGCCGCGCCGCGACTTCCGGCGCGAGATTGCACTTCCGTCGCTAACGAGGTTCCCGGCGCCGGCGCCGATTGCTTGCGGGTAATCGAGGAGACGCCGCGTTACTTCCCCGGATCAGGCCGGCGGACCGGCGGCCGCGCGGTCTGCGGACGAAAGGATACCACTCGACTGATTTCCCAAGACGAATTTTCATAAAAAAATCTGTAGAGGCGTTGGCGAAAGTGAAAAAACACTTTTTATAATATTAACTAGTAAGGATAGGATGAGCATTGTCCTCGGGTGGCTTAAGTAGCTGGGTGCCTCGACCGCCCGTCGCGAGCGATTCATGGCGGAGGGAGGGGCTGTAAGACATACGTCCTCACTCCTCGGCGGCCACAGCAGCCCGCGCGCGAGCGTTATTCCACGCCACTCGTTTTGTTTAAGGTTTTGCAGCCCTACACTATTTTTTTTTTATTAAGGAGAAGGCACACGAGCACTCAGGCCACCTGATGGTAAGTGGAATCTAAGACCCATAGACATTTGAATTCTCAAGACTGTAATCCTAAGACCTCAAATGCGTTGCCAACCCTGAGGACTAAGATGGAATGCCTCTATGCTAGTAATATCAAGAGTAAGGTTATAAACAGATACTGGTCAGAGATGGTTGCCTCTACTGCCCTCCTAAGCCAATAAGCAGTATCTTAAATCCAATCTCCAAAGCAGATTCAATCTTATCCTGTTAGTAATAGGGTTGCATTTGCTACAGGAGTTTTGTCTGAGATACTGCCTTTTGTGTTAGCGGGGCAGTCTACGAGTAGAACCAATCGATGCATGCCGTCAGCCGGCCGTGGACAAAATTATTAGATTGCGTTAATACTTAATGTGATTAATGTAACTTAAAGCTTAACAATCCTTTGAAATCAGTAATTAGCTATTGTCACAACTTTACACTGTATTTTAAAGTTGTTGGGGAAGAATTGGTCATCTCGGCCAGGCGAGCGGCGATGGCGGGCAGCAGCGGCGGCGGGTAGAGCGGCGGAGCGGTAGCGGGAGCGGGAGCGGGAGCGGTCGGCATGGCGCAGCAAGGCTTCCCGCTGCCTTGGGGGCTCCACTACCATCACCGGTACTTTCCTCTTCAATATACATTTGTAGAGTCCTTACTTAATGTTATACTTTCTTGTGACGACACCGCGTTAGCCTAGTTGGGAGTGACCCTGCCTCCGAAGCCAGCAGTCCTGGATTCAAATTCCGGTAGACGCGATATTTGTTCCCGAGTCTTGGATATTTTCTAAATATTTATCTATATGTATATATGTATCGTTTTCTAGTATCCATAGTACAAGCCCAGAGCTTAGTTTGGGACTAGTTCAATTTGTGTGAGATTGTCTAATATTTATTTATTTGTAACTACATCGGATGTTGAGGCAAAGGCTGTAGGCCGAGGAGGCACGCGCCCGCGTCGACATCTGCACGGCTAGCACATGACGGCGCGCGAGTTATGTCGCCCGCGAGATAGACCTGTCTTTTTCTAACCGTTCCAATTAAACCATGACGGGTAGTCTAACTCGCGCGCCGTCATGTGCTAGCCGTGCTGATACAAACACGCTTTGTTGATGCGATGTTGCACGCTGTTCAGTTGCGAATCGCCATGTTTAGTCTTAATGTCGTTATGTATTATGTATATGATGCAATGTTGTCCGCAGAGAGGCGCCGCGGCGCGCCGCGCCCGCACTTTACGCGCGGCATGCTGACACGCAGATGCTGCTCGACGCGCACGCGTGAGTGCCACAGACACACACACACAAACAGATAAACACAGCACACCATTTTTAACCCAAGATACCTCATGGGCCATCCAGAATGCACAAACACATAAGGACCACCTTAAACGCCTAAGACAGACTAACTCTTTTATAGCACCTTCTTTGTGCATTGGCGGTCAAATTACTCTGTGTTCTGTCCCGCAGGTGCAAGGGCGAGGTCGAGGAGCGCTTCCCGCGCGAGCTGTACACGCACGCGCACGCGCACGCACACACGCACACGCACCTGCCCGACGAGCACGAGTGAGTCATGTGCTCCTTCCGCACTGGGCCGCGTGACCATACAGCCATACGCGATATTCTCGAGGATAATTCAGAGAAACACTCACCCTCGCGAGGAGTCTTGTCTTGTAAATTGGTAAAAGACATTGATGTAGAAGCCGGTGGATAAATTACCATTTACATGACAACCCCCGCATTATTATTTTTGGTCAAAAATTGGATTGTGTCCAATTTTACTCCGTAAAAGAACCTAATATTTCCTAACTCTTTTTTGTATGCATTATGCATTGTTATATTATCCATTGACCTTGAGCATCAGACAGCATCAGTGGACGTCTTTCGGCTGAAATAATGATGCTGATGCAATGATAATATAATTGGCCATGCGCTCCTAAGGTTTACGTTTCACAACCTTGGTGCATTTGATGCTATATATGTATAGGCTGTGCGAAGGTCGTAAACACGAGCGGCGTGATCCTGACCCTGGTTTGTGTGTTGCAGGTCGTACAAATGCGTGGGCGAGGGCGGCGGAGCGGCAGGCCCCGGCGGGGGCGCGGGGGGCGCGGGGCGCGCCAGCGACGAGGAGGCCGTGACGTCGTCACAGGGGCCGCGCGGGATGCACTGGGACAAGATGGGTGAGAGAGACTCTTTAATTCAATGTCACATAAGATATTTTAAGAAGTTCTCAGCTTAAAAAAGACCAGTATGTGATTTGGAACTTACGAGTTTCTATTGTGCGCAGGAGCAGGCGGTGCGTGCGAGCGCGCCGACGCCTCCTCGCCGCACCAGCTGGTGTCGACCACGCACGCAGGTATGTCATACACACACACGCTGTCTTATATCCAGAGTAAATATTACACAGGTCCAACAAGTCTATGCACAACTGTACCGACCCGAAGGGTGGCAGTGGTTGGCAGGGGTGTCTAAACTGAACCCGCAGCAAAGCTAAAAGAAGAAGCATGCGCATCTACACACCCTGCAGGACGGTTGCATGTGAAGTTGTTCTAGCTTATCCTTGTAGCTTTGACCCGTGACTTTTTGGTTCCTCTGGTGACTACGCCCTGTGCTTGTTGATGCAGGGGCCGCCGGCGGCGCGGCGGGCGGGCGGCGCGGCGCGCTGCAGCTGTGGCAGTTCCTCGTGGCGCTGCTGGCCGAGGGCGCGCGCTGCGTGGCCTGGACCGGCCGCGGCCTCGAGTTCAAGCTGCACGAGCCCGAGGAGGTAACAGGGAGCGGGGAGGA
The DNA here is from genome assembly GCA_949316455.1 of Acleris holmiana. Taxonomy (NCBI): domain Eukaryota; kingdom Metazoa; phylum Arthropoda; class Insecta; order Lepidoptera; family Tortricidae; genus Acleris; species Acleris holmiana. The sequence goes on along the minus strand of OX438790.1, from coordinate 63,058 downwards.
GTCAAGCGACAGCTAGCTACGGGGGAAGAAGATGAATTACATGACCTTAAAGAATGACAGAGACTGCTGAGCTGGGATACCTGCTAGAATTGTAAATGGACGTATATCGCAGAGAATACGGGCATAACCACAATTGGACCCTTTAATCGATCTCAGTCTTAAAGGATAATTCTAGGGTCCTAGTGAAAAAAGGTTAACGTCTAGTATACTCCGATTCTGAATTTTATTATGAGTCGAGTCGACTTTAACCCTTTTCACTAGGACCCCACTAATCAGCCCAGACAACACAGAAACTACATAGCTCATTTACTTATTATTTTTACTTACGGTAAGGTACTTCCGGCCGACCATCATCAGTAGGCGCTCGAGAAGAATCCCGTCGTTGCAGTTAGAAGAGATGAACCACTCGTAGGATCCGGTGGATGTTCTAAACTTACTGTCGTAGACAAGGCTTTATGGGCTTAACTGTAATAACTGTTGAGCCATTTATGACGCTGACCGTATGCGTGTTGTCGCAGGTGGCGCGGCGCTGGGGCGCGCAAAAGAACCGGCCCGCCATGAACTACGACAAGCTGTCCCGCTCGCTGCGATACTACTACGAGAAGGGCATCATGCAGAAGGTCGCAGGTATGCCCTCTCGCTCTCTCGCCCGCCGTCCCGCGAACTAGGACAAGCTGGCTCGATCTACAGAAATTCTGTCACGAGACAGATGTCATCAGCGTAATTAAAAGATGAAACAGGATAGGTTCTATCAATGAGCCCTGGGGCAAGCCGTTACTATAAGGACTTTCCGCCGCTAACCGGCGCCCTGCTGAGCTTGGACCCGGCGACTGGTGAGCAATATAGACATAGGTTGAACGAGATTCAGATTAATAGGGCTTGCAGATAGCAGCTAGTGTGGTAAACCTTCTCTCCAAACGGTGTCGAAGGCTACGGCTAGATCGACGAACACTGCACTGACCTGTAAGATAAAAATCTCTATAAATATACAAATGAATGATACTGCTCCAGAATAGGTCAGAACCATTATAAATTCAAATAACGAATACCACTTTTATTGAAACCATCTAGAGTGCTACTAGACAAAATCTATAATTTAGAATAAAATAAAATAAATGCGTACCTATGTTGTAAACCTTCAATTGTAGGATTATATTGTATCTATCTACATACCGCGGGAATGTTTGACGGGGCCGACGATCAGGTGTGTGTGTTGGTTGCAGGCGAGCGCTACGTGTACAAGTTCGTGTGCGACCCGGAGGCGCTGTTCAGCATGGCGGCGCCCCGCCCGCGCTCCCCGCAGCCGCCCCCCGCGCCCCCAGGTAACCCCTGGCACTCCTGGGGTAGGATGGTGCAGAGTCCGTCCGGCTTGATGCTACCATTCTACCGGATAACTGCCGCCAAGCAGAACTGAGCTATAAACAGCCGGTAAAATATCTAATCTGTACGCGTACAGGTATTCCATGTTAGTCCTCAGGGTTGACAAGGTGGCAAATTTCCATGAGCACTTGAGGTAAATGCTTCGTGCCGTAAAACTGCGTTTTTCTCGCGCCTAAGATGGGATGACTCTATCCTTAGGTACTTCATCAGCTGTCTCATATTCTGCACTCCAAACTGTCTCTTGTTACGTGTAGAAGGTTAGTGGAAGGATGGAGGTAGCGCTCCGGATGGGCGCTGCACGAGGTCCTGTTGAAGAGTTCATTCACAAATAGAGCTGCCGTGGGTACATTCATCTCCTCCGGCAATCACGACATGAACCGTGCGTCCCTAAGCAATAAATGCTGTTAGTTATTGGGCACGTCTTTACGGATGCTCATGTCAGTGCATGAGCTGCTGCTTCAAGTCACAAATGTGAAGGTTTAAGAGAATAACTACCTAAACGTCTTTTGCAGGCACGTACGACGTCCTATCGACGCTGTACGGCGTGTACCCGCAGTGGGCGGCGCCGGCGCCACCCCCGCACGCTACGCACCACGCGCACGCCGCGCACGCCTCGCACACTCCGCACGCGCCCTCGCCCGACTACCGCCGCTACTGCCCACACGAGCCCTGCGCCTACGACGCTTGAACTAGTGGCGGTGATGAAAAAGAGACTGTGCGTTGATCAGAGACGGGGTTCTACTCCCGACATCGAAGTGCGAAGTTACTCTAGTCTACGTCTCTCTCGACGGCTTAACTATAGAATAACTGTTGTATTTAGTATCGGAGTAACCCACTCGCTCAAAGTAACTTTAGGACATTGCAGAGGATCGAGGTGTTAAGAAGTGCGTGGAGAAGTAATTCTGAATTGTTATGATTATTCCCTGCGCGGATCACGAGAGAATTGATAGAATATACAATAAGAAAACAATGTGCAATAGTAGTATCTACTTATTAAAGAGTTGTGAGAGTCTGAGGAGATTTTGGTAATTAAAAGCACCATTAAGGAAGGTCTCTACCGAGAGCATTCGCATGTGATGGGGATTCGTCGAAGAATCCTTTAAAGAACCAGGCGCCGAGCCAAGCGTCCCTTGGCTCACACCCGAGTATTAAAGGGCCAAAAGAAAATGTTCTCCGGGCTTCTATATCACTTCCTTTAACCCATTCATTACGCTTTTGAAAACACATTATTTTATTTCGTTTCGACCGCGTTTACCGTCACCTGAAGAAGACAACGATTATGGTGTAGTTTAAGTGAAATTTTACTCGTAATGGAGTTGCTGAAATATTTCCAATCTAAGAACCTTCCGAATTGCCTCTCGACTTCAGCCTCCGGCCGCGCCGTTTCAATAACGACTGCTTGTAGCTCGTCCGCTTGCTCGGTGACGAATTGCGCCCGCGTGCGGAGGCTCTTGGTAGACGCGTCTTTATGAATAGGTGCAATAGTAATATGTTTATCCGTGGTGAGGAGGCAGTAGAAAGAGCCAAGCAAAATAAAATTAGATGACTGGTTTTCGGAATCAAAGAAACACATTAGAAAAACTACAGCCCAAATAATGAGCGTTCACGTCAGCGTCGGGGCCCAACTTCATCAAATGAAAATGTCGATATAGTCGACACTTAATCAATGTAGTGCCTTGTCTCTTGTCAGAATTAACATTAAACTGAACACAAAATGAAAAGTACGACGTAGACAACAACAAGGATCATAATGCTCAACTAAGTATTTTATTGGCTGAAATTACGTTTACATTTAAAAAATAAGAATTGTATAGACAAATAGACTAGACAACTCTTAATCATTCAAGACGTCTCAATTATTCCATACATAATAGTACGCCTTCATTCTCAGTAAGCAGAGCTACAGAATTAGGAACAACGTTCAGGCTAATATGTTTACCAGTGTATTAGTGACAGGTTGCAAGCTCGATGAGCTAACAGTTACAAGCCCTTATTCCCTTAGTCGCCTCTCACGACATTCACGGGGAGACTGGGCCGAGAACGCTGCCACGGGACTTACTCGTAGTGTCAAATGACGTCAATTAAAATGACAGCCACCCGGGGAATAAGTTGCTTCGTATTAAAGGGAATAAAATCAAAATAAACGCACTTTTATTTAAAACCCTTTATTCTTTTTATTGAAATATGGAAAAGACGAATTAGAGTACCACCCTATGTCAAAAAAAAAACCGTAGCAGCGTGCTCGGCCCAAAATGGCATGGCACTATTCTAACAAATTTAGAATAATTGGATGCTACCGTATTTGAACGATCGCCCCAGTTCTGAATTGGGTGTTTCTACTCAAATTGGAAATAAACCATCAATAAGCAAATATTGGATTGATCGAGCCAGCAGGAGCGGGCCGGCGCGGACAAAGCGGTAATAATCGTAATGCGATCGGCGCCGTCACGCCTAATCAGTGGCAGCACCCATTACGCGATTGGAAGCAAACAAGGAAGCTTCGACTCATGCCGGCGGCGCCCGGCGCTCGGCGCTCGTCGCCCGCTCCTGCTGCTAAAACAGTTGCTCACTAGGATATTGCGACTATTGCGCGAGGATAGTTTTACAAGCGGGCTCTGAGGTAAAATCGGTTCTTCCGGTCCTACTCAGCCGCTTACTACGCACGCCTTCACATCAAAAATGACAGTTACCTGGGCCTCTATTCAACTGCGTTATAACGATATCGTTTTTGACCTGTTTCCGTATTGTCAACGTTAACAACGCCCAGGGCCTCTATTCAGGTGCGTTAAAACGATATCGTGTTTGACACGTTTAAGAATCGTTTATTTTACAGTGGCCATTATTGTAAATGACATAAGAGTTATCAAAACATTGACAATACCTACGGAAACAGGTCAAAAACGATATCGTTAAATAAATTACAAAAGTAGTGTCAACCCTTATTAAATAACGTCAGTTCAGTATCTTAGGTATACAGTATAATAGGGTTGACACTACTTTCGTAATTTCTTTTTTACGGATTATTTTGTAACACGTTGAATAGGCTTCATACTTTTGATTGGATTGTCATTTGTTTATAAAATGAAACGGTGATGTTGAAAAAAGATCTGAACTGAGTTTTTTTTTTTTTTTAGTCAACCCACCTGCAATTATGTTTATTAACTAATTTAATTTTATGTTAAATACTATTCATCCATTACACTGTTCGGTGAAGGTCGTTACGTTATCGGGTCCTGTACTTTTATGCGGAGCCCGAGGAAACAGAACTGTGACGAACGAATGAGAACTGACGGGAATATGGATGTAATTTTAAGTAAATTAAACCTAGTCAATGACTGTCTTCGTTTTCCACTAGCTAGTGATTGTAAGTATTTACTTAGACTAAGTGTAAGTAGTATAGCGAAATGTCTCAAGGAGACACTTGTACATTACGTCAGTACGAGTACTGTAGTAGCTATAGATCTCAGTCGGTACCTCGTGGGTGAGTTAGCTTTAAGTGTACATATTCCACTAGCGATAGTTTGGGCAGTGTTCGGACGTTTCTTTCGCCTTAAAAGTTACCGATTACCGTTCGGGATGACTTTGCTTAGTCTTTCGGTAACCGACCCCACCAGGTAGTGGACAAGTAAACTAAAATAAAGTTAAGGATTGTAATCATAGCATTAGAAATGTCCGTCACATCCCAGGTTAAAGTCAATTTATTGATATCAAGGACGTGCTTGACAGCTGACGAATTCCCAGACACTTTTAATATTTCAAAATTATGATAAATTGTGCCCCTTCTGATTTAAATAAAGAAAAGCTCACTTGTAGTCCACGCTGTTAGTGTGTTGGTTTGTGACGAGGCCTTCAGCCTGCGCCTGCGACGCCTGCGCGACTACTCTCTAACTCCATTACTTATGTCCAGTCAAGCTACAATAATGTGTAAACATCAGAAAAAAAAAGGACAAGTTCCACTGAGCCGGTAAGAACATCTCGAGCCCGTAATGTACGTGTTAATCGCACAAGTCTGCATAAACACAAGCCGGCGCCGGCGCCGCGGGCGGCAGCTACCACACCGTTGTGTCAGCAATCTCGTCAATAAACAATTAAAACTACCACGTGGTTTCATTTTCAACTTCCTCTTTCCTCAGTAGCCTTCCCTTTGTAGCCACCTTTATTAAGGAGCAATAGGATCAGTTTCCGCGGAAATACGGATGGCGCTGACCATCCGGGAAGAGGGTCGACGGTCTACAAACAGTATAAGTAGGTACTAAGTACTAAATGCTTAGTGTGAACTTTCTCAGAATCACTAAAACACCCACGAGCTGATCTCTCTCCCACTAATACAAAGTGTGAAACATTGAATAGATTTTTTGATGTTTGTTCCTCAATCTCGCATAAATGGCAAAACGGATTAAATAAAAACCATATCCTGAGTTAACACAAATGAAACTTCTTTTTATTCCAGAAAATTTTACAGTGCTTTTGCTCGTTTTCGTCCTCTACGTGGGCGAAGTCGCGGTCAAAACATAGTTGTAAGACTTGTAAGTACACAAGGTGGTACCGCTAGCGCCATCTAGTTTAACGAGTTTGATGAGCCAAAATAGACTAGACTATTGGGAGGGAGGCCACTAATACAAATTGAGAAAGATGGTAGGGTTTTTTTTTTTTTTTTTTTTTGTTTTTTCCTCAATCATGGATAAATGGCTTAACGGATTAAATTAAAACCATATCTTGTATAAACACAAATTAAACTACGTGGGCGAAGTCGCGGTCAAAACATAGTTGTAAGTAAGTATAATTTGTCAATATTATGGCTAGTCAAGGCGGTACCGCTAGCGCCATCTAGTTTTACGAGTTTGTTTAGCCAGAAAAGACTAGAGTTGACAGCTTGCCCAAATTCGCGCAAGATGTCGCTCATAACCGTAAATGGTTCGTAAGTCTGTCGATTGTCGACGTGACACAGACAATTTTATTTTTCTTACATTGCCGCCTATGAACCCAATAAAATCAACTGGTAAAACTAAATGTCAACTAAAAAAAAAAAAAAAAAAAAAAAAAAAAAAAAAAAAAAAAAAAAAAAAAGATTTATTAAATGTAAACATTCTTTAAGAAACAATTATTGTTTGCATAAAAACAAATCGAATCAAAATCATATTTTTTATTCAGTAACTTGGCCAGATGTGGGCTACATTACGCGTGTTGATTAACAGTAGGTAACAGCCAGTGCAATCTCCTATCGACATTATTCACTTTTGTATTATTTTCCTACGTTTATTACTAGTGACATCCAGTCTGCGAATTAAATTCATACTAAGAATAAACATGTATTTGACTTTTGAAAACAGCCGAAACGAAACGCGATAAATTACTTGGGTCGAGTCACGGTCAAGACTTATTTCATTTTAAAAGTGAAACGGGTGTTGAAGCGGTTTGACCTTTCATACAAACGACATTCGTTTAAAAATCAATGAACTCTGATACATGTTTGTATATTATTCTTCCTACATTTATTATTACCTACCACTGAATCAAAAATGATGGCAGTACCGCTAGCGCCATCTAGCGTTACGAGTTTGATTAACTAAAAATGACTATGTTTGCAATACTTGGGAAGCTAATTACGCAATTACTACACGCGGAGTCGGTGAAAAACAGTAAGTAACGAATATTAAAGCCATGAGAAGAACCGCTTATTGCCGAGAAAAGGCTACCGCGACAAAAAAACATTAAGCTTGTCTCATAACAAGGTAGATGTCGCTAGTAACTGTAAAAAGTACACGGGTGTTCACGAGTTATAGGCAACTAAAAATCTTACTATTTATTATTATTATTATTTACCTCTGTTGTACAAAGAAGATTTAATATTATTGGTTTTATATGGGCCATAAGTAAAGCTTTCATAGAGAAAAAAGAAAAAAAAAAAAAAAAAAAAAAAATCCTGAGCATCAGTAGTGCCATCTAGTGTTGAGTAGCAAAACGCGTATTTACAATAAGGAGGACGTTTTAGCTATCCAACGGTAGCAATCGCCTCCTAACTAGCAAAGTAAACGAAAAGAAAAAAAAAAAAAAAAAAAAAAAACACCTCCGCACCTCAAAAAGGGTGATTTTGCTGTTTAAAGACATTGTTTTATTTTTACAAGTTGTTTGTTTTTACCTTAATGTGGGTACGAATTAGAGCAGCCTCGGGTTGAGGCACGCACGGCTCACCTGTTTTGCTCAAATTCCGCTGCGCTCACGCGCTGTGCGCGAACAGCAAGCGGCGCACGGCAAGCCGGCGAGAGTCGGTCTCTTGACCGTGCTCAAAGGCGCCTCAGTGTGCGTGCCTCGCGTAATTTGGACGTGTATCCGAGCGTACCGCGGGCAGAACGACCAGTTCTAACTTATCTGTGGGCGAGGCGCGTACAAATTTTATAAAATTGCTGAGCCGTTCCAGCACCGAAGCCATTTCTTCTTCTTTTTGCTAATAATTCGGTGAATTATGATAAACGCAGCCGCAGCTGTCATCGCGGCGAGCACGCCGCCTCACCCGCGCGCATGTTCATGTGCAACAATTTGGCTAGCGAGCAGCGCGCCCAAGCATGCCTCAGGCTGAGCCGCAGACTCGTATATTTATGTGCAACACGAGAAATAGTTATTAGTGCAACAAGAGAGCAAAGTTGATTTTTGCTGCGAGGGTTGATTTTGAATCCCGAGCAAGCGAAGGATCCTAGGTTAGAGTCCTGAGTGCAGCGAGGGATTCAAAGACACGAGATGCAAATAACTTTGGTCTTTTGTTGCACATACAATGTTTCACCTTAGCAGCGAGAAAATATAACCTTTATCTACAAACATATCATAAACCCTCTATGATGCGTTCAAAAACCGCAAATTACGACTAGTATAAAGATAAACTGTTTTGTTAGAACACATTTCTTATTTGTGAAAATGTTGTTATTGCTTAAACATCTGTGTGTGTAAGTAGAATCTGAGACCCATAGACATTTGAATTCTCAAGACTATAATCCTAAGACCTCAAATGCGTTGCCAACCCTGAGGACTAAGACGGAATGCCTCAATGCTAGTAATTTCACCGGTTGTCTTATCCCCACACCGGAACACAACAATGCGAACACTGTTGCTTGGCGGGTGGTTAATGGATAAGATGGTGGTAGCGATCCGGACGGACCCTGCACAGGGTCTTACCACCAATAAAACCTCCTCGGGATTCAAAATCAACACTCAAAGCAAAAACCAAGTAATCTCACTTGTTGCACAAATAAGTATGTAATCCGCGAATTCATCAGTTTCATCATGTAAAAGGTCTATACTCGACTCTTAGCATTTTTCATAAACGTTCACTCGACATGTTGACAGCGTATTTACTCAATATTCATGTTAACATTAAACATCTGTCAAATCATCACCATCGGGATATTTCGGGTTCCACCGTAAAATCGGGTTCCGAAGTATTTGATATAATTATACAGGGTTATTTATAAAACACTAACAACCTCCCAGGGTTAAACTATTCACATCATAAGCAACAACTTTTGTTCTGTGACATTTCATTTCATTTCATCATATTTTACTTTCATACAATACTTAAATTGATCACTCTAAATGTAACTCTACATCCCCTTGATGTGCGTACACCAAGACGAAGGACAATGCTAGCCGCCAAACAGCGATTACGAGATCATGGGCAATTTCAGCCTAGATCCAACGATAGTAGTCGTCCACCGAGGCGCATAGTACGTGAACAAGATAACGTATTAGATTTAACAGCATGACCTTTAACACGTTGATTTTACTAATCACTTTACACCTGCAGTTCTCACCTGCACTTGCTACTTCACAGAGTGTAAACAAGCCTTAACAAGAAATGAGGCCGTGGAATGTGAAGTGAGCGCAAAGAAATCTAAAAATAATTATTTATGTAATAAAATTGCAGATCAAAAAGGGATTAGATTTAAAAGGTATAAGAGGTTGTCCGTATTTAACAAATAACCCTGTATAGAATGACACTATCAAATAGTGATTAAAAGTTTGGTCTCCTTCACCGGATTATATTAGCGGAAATAGGACCTAGCCTGGTATTTGAACGATGCTACAGCGTACAGCTTATTGATGGTAAAAAAAAAAAAAAAAAAAAAAAAAAAAAAAAAAAAAAAAAAAAAAAAAAAAAACTGAATCCATAAAAAGTTGAACAAAATCGTCGATAGATGGCGCTAGCTGTCGATTAACTCGCGCAATCGTTTGTGTATCCAGACTTCAAGATAATAATTTTGCAAAACACCTGTAACCTCCGGTTAGGTTAGGTTAGGTTAGGTTAGGTTAGGTTAGGTTAGGTTAGGTTAGGTTAGGTTAGGTTAGGTTAGGTTAGGTTAGGTTAGGTTAGGTTAGGTTAGGTTAGGTTAGGTTAGGTTAGGTTAGGTTAGGTTAGGTTAGGTTAGGTTAGGTTAGGTTAGGTTAGGTTAGGTTAGGTTAGGTTAGGTTAGGTTAGGTTAGGTTGAGTTCGTTTCTCGGGTGTTTGTTGGAGGTTTTTCACAGTTTTCGGTTCCCAAATACTACATTTTTTTGGCTATCCATTTCTGACTTTGATTCTGCTCTAACATATGACACTTGCTTGTTTTTCGGTTTTTTCTATTTGCGGTTGGTTTTTTGTTGCTTGGTTTTTGTGTACATTTGTGATTTTTGTTTTGTGTGTTGCCGATATCTCACCGACCCCATTCTGGGATAGGAAGGTAGCGGCAATCCTCGTCTTTAACGTGGTGTAGTTCCCTTTAGTAGCCAGAACGAAAGTTCTGGAGCTAGAGGGCTCCCCGAAAGGTAAATTTTAACCCTCTATTTTTCTTAAAATATTGGGTTTGTTTACCTTTTTGCTTTTTAATTTAGTCGGTGTTGCCAACACCCCACCTTGCTCAGTTTTTGGGCGGGGGTAGCGGCAACGGTCCCGCTTCGTGTGGTGTTGTTTGTCTTGTGGGCTTTGCTGGAAAAATTTTGAGAAATTTGTTTTTGAAAAAATCGAGTTTTCTGCTCGAATTTTTCAAAAACACTTGCCGACTTTTTCCAGTTTGGTCAAAGTTTAAAATTAGTTGCAATCTTTGCAGCTGTTTTAAATTTTGAGGGGGGGTAGTTAAGTTTGTTTTTTAAATCGTGGGGTGGTTTTTGTAATTTTTTGGCTTTTGGGTCAAAAGTTATTTAGGGTACAAGGTACCAAGGTAGGGAGGCTTAAAAACTTTACCAACTTAAGGGTTCACCCGAAGTTTGGAAAGTCAAAATCTTTTAACCTCTTAACCTTTTTCCAAATCTTTCTATTTGGAAAAAAGGGGGCAATCGCGGTGCACCTTTTGGTCTTTTTCCCACCGCGATAGGACTCCGGGAAGTGCGCCAAATTTGGGGACAAAGTTTCCCCAGATTGCTATTAGTAAAATTTCAGGCGCTATTTCCTATTTTGTATAGGAAAGTCGAAATCCGACTCGCACTTGACCAGTTTTAGTTAAGTTTCTGGCTAACTCTGGTCCTAGCGGTTGGATTTCGGCCGTTTTCGGGGGGAAGGTAGGGGGGGCCACAATGGCCTCACCTACGCGAAATCAGAGGAGTCTACCGAGGGGGGGGGGAGTTATCTCCGACTCCAGTTCGGAGTCGGAGGTGGACGACTCCGAGTTCGTTGAGGTGGGTGAGGGTGCCCCTCAGCCCACTAAAAGGGCTTTAGAGGAGACCGGGGAGGTCGAGGTGGTAGTCCCCTCAAAGGTTAACACCGCAAGGAGGGGCAAGCCCAAGGGGGCGTATGCGGGACTGGCGGCGGCAAGGCTGAGGGCAAGGCAATTCCTCCTCGAGCCCCACTTCGAGGAGGAGCTGGAGGCCGAGGCCAACGCCGCAGACCGATACAGGAGGGACTTCCCGGAACTCCGCCCCAAGGGGGCGATGGGGGGGAAGGGGGGGAAGGCGAGCGTCGGTGACGACCGACGCTCCCGTTCGGGCTCGCGTTCCCCCGACGTGATGGAGGTTGTTGAGGGTCAGGAGGAGGCTGACCCTCTGGACGCAGCCCGCAGGGCGGCCAAGGACATCCTGGAGGCGGCCAGGGTGTCCAGCAACCTCAAAGGGGAAATTAAGGGGAAAATGTACCGGGCCTGCCAAACGATCCTCGGGTCGATGGACGAGGCGGAGGCGGCCCGGTCCGAGAGCGAGGAGGTCCGCCGTCTAAAGGCGGACAACAAGAGAATGAGGGAGGAGCTCGCGCTCAATACGGCGGAGCTGAAGGCGCTCCGCACCGCCTTTAGCGAGCGCGAGATCCTGGCGGCTCCTGCTCCGGCCCCTCTTCAGTTCGGGACGGCAGAATTGACCGAGGCCATCGAAGAGATGAAGCGGGATCTCTTCCTGAGCCTCGGTCGTATGATTAACGACCGGATTGAGGAGGTGAACAGGCGCCTCCCGGCGGAGCCGATCCTCCGTCCCCCGCTCGCCCACGAGAGGAGGGCCGCCGCTGCCGCCGCTGCCGCCGCTGCCGCCGCCCCGGAAGCCCCAAGGGCTGATAGGGCCGTTAGGGCCGCTCCGCCGCCCCCGGCCCAGGTTAGGGCCCCTGCCCTGGAGCCGGAGGCCAGGGCCAGGCTCGGCGATGGCCGGGCCAAAGTAAAACCGGCCAAGAAGGCGGCAGGCCCGACCCCCGCCCCTCCTAGCCGCCCCCAGAAGCCCGCCAAGGCGGCCAAAACCGCCCCGGCCCCGAGAGCCACCCGGCCCTCGGAGGGTGGACCCGGCCCATCGGGCGAAGCACCGCCTCCGCCCGCGAACGTGACGTGGTCGGAGGTGGTTAGGAGGAAAGGGAAGGGGAAGAAGAAGGCTAAGGCCTCCCCCCCTCCCCCCAGCAGGAATTCCCTTGAAGGGAGGAAGGCGGCGGCCGCGCGTCCGGCCAAGTTGGCCGTCCCTAAAACGGCGGCTGTGGTGGTGACGCTTAAAAAAGATGCCACCACCACCCTCCAGGCCACCATGGCTAAGGCTATAAACGGCCTTAGCCTAAGGGAGGTTGGCCTGGAGCACGTAAGGGTCCGGACTTCTATGACCGGGTCCCGGGTCATAGAGGTCCCCGGGGAGGACGGCCACGCGCGGGCGGACACACTGGCCGCCAGGCTGCAGGCCCTGGTGGGCGACGTCGCCGAGGTGAGCCGGCCCGTCAAAATGGCCGGCGTTCAGATTGCCGGCCTCGATGAGTCGGCATCAAAGGACTCGGTGGCGGAGGCCGTGGCGGCTGCGGGGGGCTGCCAGGCGGCCCAGGTGCGGGTTGGGGCGGTGCGCTCCCTGTACGACGGCACTGGATCGTGCCTGATCCAGTGCCCCGTGACGGCCGCACTGGCCCTTAAAAAGGTTGGTAGGATCCTGGTGGGATGGGCCTCCGCCAGGGTCACTACGGTGGGGCCGACGCCGATGCGCTGTTTCAGGTGCTTTGGTGTCGGCCACGCGCGGGAGTTGTGCCCCTCCAAAGAGGACCGGACCAACTGTTGCTTCCGGTGCTCTAAGAAGGGGCACTCGATGGTTGAGTGCTGGGAGAAGCCCTGGTGCGCGGTCTGCGCCCAGGCCAAACTCCCGGCCGACCACCACCTCGGGGGGAGGAGTTGCTTCCCCCCAGAAACCAAAGGCCGGGACGCTAGGCCCCAGCGTCCCCGCCCGGCGGCACCTGTAGGTATTAGTGGAAACGCCCCCCCGACGAATGTCGCCGACCGGGCCGCGGAGGGAACCAGCATGGAACTCTAAATGCCAGCACACCGGCATTTAGAGTTCCTGCAGGCCAACATCAACCACTCCGCCAGAGCACAGGATCTGCTCATGCAGACCATGGCGGAGTGGTCGATAGATGTGGCGGTGGTTGCGGAACCCTACTTTGTCCCGCCCCTACCCAATTGGGTAGGGTCAACGGACAGTAGGGTTGCCGTAGTGGTTCCGGCGGTCGGCGACGGTCCCCCCCTGGTAGGCCTCGAGACGGGCCTGGGGTTCGCGGCGGCCAAATGGGGGAACGACACCGCCCTATTGGCGGTGTACTTCTCCCCCAACAGTTCGCTGGCGGACTTCGAGGCCTACCTGGGGGTCCTTGGGGGGGTGTTGAGGAGGGTGGCCCCGCGCCAAACAGTGGTCCTGGGGGACCTCAACGCCAAGAGTGCTGCGTGGGGTTCCCCCGTAACGGACGCGCGCGGGGCGGCGTTGCGGGACTGGGTGGCGGCATCGGGCCTGGTGGTCCTGAACCAGGGCTGCGCCAACACGTGCGTGCGGCGGCAGGGGGGGTCCATCGTGGACATAACGTTCGCGACCCCTGCCATTGCCGCACGCCTCACCGACTGGCGCGTCCTGGAGGACGTGGAGACCCTCTCAGACCACCTGTATATCAGGCTGAGGGTCTCCAGAGGGGGGCAGCCGCCACCCGTCCCGAGGGGGGGGGGAGGAGGAGGAGGAGGAGGGAGTGGGGAGGAGTTCCCCAAGTGGTCCCTGTCCCATCTGGACAGGGCCAGGGCGGACGAGGCGGCGATGGTGGAGGCCTGGTGTGCCGCCCCACCCGCCGCCTCGGGAGTGGAGGAGAGGGCGCGCCGGTTTCGCTCCGCACTACAGGCTGTGTGCGGAGCGTCTATGCCCCGGGCGCGGCGCCTCTTCTCCCGGAGGAGGGTGTACTGGTGGTCCGCTGAAATTTCGGCCATGCGGACCACCAGCAACTGTGCCCGCCGCGCCTACCAGCACTGTAGGCGCAGGCGGCACACGGCGGAGGAGGAAGAGGGGCTCTACAGGGCCCTCAAAGTCGCCAAGGGGGCCCTCCAGCTGGGCATAGCCAAGGCCAAGGACGAGGCGCACGCCTCGTTCTTGGCCACGCTGGACCGGGATCCGTGGGGGCGGCCGTATAGGGTGGTACGCAACAAAATGCGTACCGCCCCCCCCATGGACTCCCTGGAGCCCCCCCTCCTCAGGAGGGTCATCGAGGGGCTGTTTCCGCCAGCCCCCTCGATAACTCCCCCGGTGATGACCGAGCCACCGGGGGACTTGGAGGACCCGACCGAACTCGTCGTCGCGCCGGTAAGCGACGACGAGTTCGAGAGGGCGGTGGACCGGCTCCGGGGCTGCAAGAAAGCCCCGGGGCCCGATGGAGTACCAGGTCGGGTACTCCCCATCGCCCTAAAACACCTCGGGAACCGACTCAGGCAGATCATGGACGATTGCCTGAGGGAGGGACGGTTCCCGAGAGTGTGGAAGGAGGGGAGGGTGTGCCTCCTGCGGAAGGAGGGTCGACCCCCGGACAGTCCGTCCGCGTATCGCCCCATCGTGCTGCTGGACGAGGCTGGGAAGATCTTCGAGAGAATCCTGGCCTCCCGGATCCAGCAGCACCTAGGGACCGCCGGCCCGGACTTGTCGGAGCGACAGTTCGGGTTCCGTGAAGGGCGGTCCACGCTCGACGCGTTGAAGTCCCTAAGGGACTTCTGCGAGCACGCGTCGAGCAGAGGGGAGGGTGTAGTGGCGGTGTCGCTCGACATCGCCAACGCGTTTGGTACCCTCCCCTATGGGGTGATAAGGGAGGCGCTTCGATATCACGAGGTGCCTCCCTACCTGCGGCGGGTCGTAGAGCACTACCTCACCGAGAGGGTAGTGCTCTACGAGCGGGCGGACGGTCGGCGGGGGTCGACGGGGATGGCCTGTGGTGTGCCCCAGGGTTCCGTGCTCGGTCCACTCTTATGGAACCTGGGGTACGATTGGGCCATCAGGGGGGTAGTGCTCCCACGGACGGCCACCATCTGCTATGCAGATGACACAATGGTGGCCGTGCGTGGGACCGAGGCGAGAGAGGTGCTCTGCCGGGCGGAAGCGGCGGCCGAGCTGATGATTTACCGGATCAGTCAGCTCGGCCTGAAGGTGGCCCTCCCGAAGACTGAGGCGATAGTCTTCGGGGGGCGGGGGAGGGGGTGGAGGCTGCGCGCGGGCGCGGCGCTCACGCTGGGGGGGGAACCGGTCCAACTAAAGCCCCATATCAAATACTTGGGGCTTGTTCTGGACCGGAAGTGGGACTTCGGGGAGCATTTCTCCCAACTTGCTCCCCGAATCGTGGGCGCCGCGTCGGCGCTGGGTCGGCTTCTGCCAAACGTGGGTGGGCCTGGCTCCTTGTGCCGCCGGTTGTACGCCGGCGTCACGAGGAGCATGGCTCTGTACGGGGCCCCCATATGGGCGGACAAGCTGTCCGCCCGCAACCGGGCCCTGCTACAGAGGCCGCAGCGGGTGGTGGCCCTCCGTATTGTGAGGGCCTACGTCACGGTGGCCCACGCCGCGGCTTGCCTCCTCGCCTGCACCCCGCCGTGGGAGCTCGATGCGGAGGTGCAGGCTGAGACCTACGCTGTTAGGTCCAGGGCCCGGGCGCGGGGTGAGCGCCCGGACCCTGAGGAGGTAGAGGAGACGCGCCGGATGACGGAGCGTCGACTGCGGGACAGGTGGAAAGCGCACCTGGAGGACGCTCCCTATGGAACTCGGACCATAGGGGCGATCCTCCCGTCGTTTGACACCTGGTTGGGGAGGGCAGTCGGCGCTACGTCGTACCGGCTTGTGCAGGTACTGACCGGACATGGGTGCTTCGGTCACTACCTGCACAAAATTGGGAGGGAGCCCGGCCCGCAGTGCCATCACTGCGGCGATCCGGACGACACGGCTCAGCACACCCTCGCGGTGTGCGACCGTTGGAGTGCGGAGCGCTGCAGTATGGCACTGGCCATCGGGCAGTGGGACCTCTCCCTGCACAGCGTTGTGTCCGCAATGCTGTGCAGCGACAGGTCCTGGAGGGCTGTGGTCTCCTTCTGTGAGTGTGTCATCTCGCAGAAGGAGACTGCGGAGCGGGAGCGCGAAGAGTCTCCTCTCGCGCACCCGCTCCGGCGCAGACGGCGGGGATTGAGGCGCAGGCGTTTTGCCGCCCGCCTCAATCCTTAGTGGCTGCGGGCGGGGGATGGGAGTCCCCTTCCCGCCGTAGGTGATAGCCACTTGGCGGTCTGGGAGGGAGGCCACGCGTGCTCGGCCTCCCTCTCCTTTGGCGCGGGTAGCCCCAGCGGTGTTTGGCTGGGGCTGCCGGAAGGCGTCGTGGGCAGTGCTTCGGCGGTACCACGGCGTCTTGCCTAACCGGCATGAGGGTACGCCAGGGTGGTTTTTAGTGGGTAACGCTCCTCCCCCCTCTCGCTCTGAGAGGGGGGGCGCATAGGGGTGAGTCCCACATACCCCCCCGCCACTCCCATGGTGGGGGGCATGCGTAACGCATTTTCCACCCTGTCAAAAAAAAAAAAAAAAAAAAAAAAAAAAAAAAAAAAAAAAAAAAAAAAAAAAAAGGTTAGGTTAGGTTAGGTTAGGTTAGGTTAGGTTAGGTTAGGTTAGGTTAGGTTAGGTTAGGTTAGGTTCCCCCCCGATTGTGCTGCCACCTTGCCGTGGTGGGGGGGCTTGCGTGTCTCTATGATCCCCGTGGCTATACCGGACAGAGCTACCCATACCGGAAAGGCTCGGGGTGAGGGGCCAGACTAAGAGCGGCACGTCCCTATCCCATTCCCACCTTCCCGATTTCCCATTCCTTCCCAGCTCCCATCCTTCCTCCCTTTTCCACCGAACCAGTGGCGGGATATCCACTTTCCAGGGCCAGCGCGGGCCCGGGGAACCAAATACTCCCCAAAAGAGCGCACATGAGGGAGGCGACGAGGGGGAGTTTGAAGGGACGGAGCTCGGGTAGGTGTCCCCGTATCCCGTTCCCGGAAAGCGACCCTGGTTCGCCCAGACGTGGGTCTCGGGTCTAGTGACCTCTGTTTTCAGAGGACATTTTAGACCTGAGACAGGTGTAGTGTGGGTGTTTGAAGGAACGTGGACTTACCCCGGTCACTGCGACTGGGGGGAATAGCCTGCCGGAAAACACCCTACACTCCATGCAGGCTGTGAAGGGAAGGCGAACCCAGCTTTTGCTGATCGCCTGAACTTCATGGGGAGCCACGTGGGTGAAGGGCCCACATTGCACGGCTCCTCCAGCTTGGGGAGATCGCTGTGTGCGTACGCAGTCGTCTCCTCCTTTGGCGGTGTGCTCTTCGGAGCGGGCTGGGAGGCGCCCAGCGGGCAATGCTTTGGCGGTACCGCGGCGTCTCCGTTAACCAGCCAGGAGGGTTACGCCGAAGTGGTTTTAAACGGTAGTTCGCTTAGGTGAGAGTCCGTTATACCCCCCATTGCACGGTCATCCTTAGGCCATCGGGGGGATGCGTAAATGCATTTCCACTTCGTCATCAAAAAAAAAAAAAAAAAAAAAAAAAAAAAAAAAAAAAAAAAAAAAAAAAAAAAGGTTAGGTTAGGTTAGGTTAGGTTAGGTTAGGTTAGGTTAGGTTAGGTTAGGTTAGGTTAGGTTAGGTTAGGTTAGGTTAGGTTAGGTTAGGTTAGGTTAGGTTAGGTTAGGTTAGGTTAGGTTAGGTTAGGTTAGGTTAGGTTAGGTTAGGTTAGGTTAGGTTAGGTTAGGTTAGGTTAGGTTAGGTTAGGTTAGGTTAGGTTAGGTTAGGTTAGGTTAGGTTAGGTTAGGTTCCCCCCCGATTGTGCTGCCACCTTGCCGTGGTGGGGGGGCTTGCGTGTCTCTATGATCCCCGTGGCTATACCGGACAGGGCTACCCATACCGGAAAGGCTCGGGGTGAGGGGCCAGACTAAGAGCGGCACGTCCCTATCCCATTCCCACCTTCCCGATTTCCCATTCCTTCCCAGCTCCCATCCTTCCTCCCTTTTCCACCGAACCAGTGGCGGGATATCCACTTTCCAGGGCCAGCGCGGGCCCGGGGAACCAAATACTCCCCAAAAGAGCGCACATGAGGGGGGCGACGAGGGGGAGTTTGAAGGGACGGAGCTCGGGTAGGTGTCCCCGTATCCCGTTCCCGGAAAGCGACCCTGGTTCGCCCAGACGTGAGTCTCGGGTCTAGTGACCTCTGTTTTCAGAGGACATTTTAGACCTGAGACAGGTGTAGTGTGGGTGTTTGAAGGAACGTGGACTTACCCCGGTCACTGCGACTGGGGGGAATAGCCTGCCGGAAAACACCCTACACTCCATGCAGGCTGTGAAGGGAAGGCGAACCCAGCTTTTGCTGATCGCCTGAACTTCATGGGGAGCCACGTGGGTGAAGGGCCCACATTGCACGGCTCCCCCAGCTTGGGGAGATCGCTGTGTGCGTACGCAGTCGTCTCCTCCTTTGGCGGTGTGCTCTTCGGAGCGGGCTGGGAGGCGCCCAGCGGGCAATGCTTTGGCGGTACCGCGGCGTCTCCGTTAACCAGCCAGGAGGGTTACGCCGGAGTGGTTTTAAACGGTAGTTCGCTTAGGTGAGAGTCCGTTATACCCCCCATTGCACGGTCATCCTTAGGCCATCGGGGGGATGCGTAAATGCATTTCCACTTCGTCATCAAAAAAAAAAAAAAAAAAAAAGGTTAGGTTAGGTTAGGTTAGGTTAGGTTAGGTTAGGTTAGGTTAGGTTAGGTTAGGTTAGGTTAGGTTAGGTTAGGTTAGGTTAGGTTAGGTTAGGTTAGGTTAGGTTAGGTTAGGTTAGGTTAGGTTAGGTTAGGTTAGGTTAGGTTAGGTTAGGTTAGGTTAGGTTAGGTTCCAGTGGCGGGATAACCACTCAATAGGTCCAGCGCGGGCCTTGGGAATTAAATACTCCCTAAAAGAGCGCGTAGATGTCGGAGTTTGCTCCCATTTACTCTTTCTCGGAGAGTTGTATATGGACGCAACTGTGTCCTTCACGGACTGTGTGTGGGGGTTGTCCTCGAAAGAGGATAACGGGTGCGGCGATGTGCCGGGTGCACTCGGCTTTGTCGACGTCGGACCAACTCGTTTCCCGTCTGGAGTGTCGTGGATCATGTCTCGCGGCTCTGACGGACCGAGGACCTTGCCTTAATCGGCCGGGTTGAGAGGACGAAAACCTCAATAAAAATCCCTTAATCCCAAGTGGCGCAGCACCGCGAGGGGATGCATGGCTGTGAGGAAGTCAGCCGCAAGTGCTTTCCTCGTCAGAGTACCGGCCGACACTCTGACGTAATTAGGCTTGTCCAGTTGAGGGGGCACCTTCTGGATCGACTCTTATCCCCTTTACTCGTGGGAATAAAAATGGAAACACAAATAAAACAAAAAACGATGGTGGAGGACGGAGAAAACCAAGATGGCGATCTCCGTAATAACGACAATGGCACATGTGTAATGGACACCGATTTTAATCCGGAGGAAATGACACGGACTAAGGAGAAGGAATTGTTTGACGAGTACATTGAAGAGCATCTCAATTCTGACTCATCCCTTCCTTCAGTCCACGTAACTGGCGAGACGGTCAAGGGCAAGAGGCCAAAGCACAAAGCTTCGAAGCCCGATAAGAGACCTCATGAGTCCGACGATTTATTGGCTGGCCCTGCGGTCAGACCAAAAATCAACACTGCACGACGGGGCAAAAATCCGTGCGCAAAGGGGCGCTACACCGGCGCTTATGCAACACAGGCGATGTGTAGATCCCAGGAACTAGACGAATATCAGGCGAAGGTGGACGCGGCTGCAGCGTACCTCTTGGCCCCTGATGACCCGCCTCGGAGATCGAAAAAGAAAAAAGAGATTATAGGGGGCAGCCTTCCTGCGTCGAGGGACCGGAGCCTTCCTTCATCAAGGGACCGCAGCCCTTTCCTCCGAACGGAGGAGAATTACATAGACATCGTCCGAAAATCGGCATTTGCTGTGATGGACGAAGCGAAGAAATGCGGCCACCTGAAGGGCGACATATGGGGCAAAATGAACCAGGCGTGCAGAGACATCCTATCGGCTGCGGATGGCCTTCAGGGCAGAGGAGAGGAAGAAGAAATGCGCGCTCTCAAAGCCGACAACAGACGAATGAGAGAACAACTCGCTCTCGCCCAAACTGAGGCTAAGGCGCTCAGAACAGCCTTTTCCGAGCGGAAGAGGGATTATCAAACGACTTCCTCTGAGCTTCCTGCTGCTCTGACCAGTGCCCTACAAGATCTGCGGGAAGACCTGAAACGAGATCTATTCATCTCCATAGGTGATATGGTCAATGTCCGCCTGGACCAGATAAGAAAACTGCTCCCCGCTGAGCCGATTGTCCGACCTCCACTAGCGGCGGACCGAAGAAAAGCAATTCCCGAAAAGGTAATTACGGAACCAGCACCTGTGGCTGCCCCGCGGTCTAAGGCTGCGGTCAAACCTGGCGCTGCTCTGGCCAAGCCGACTCCCTCAGCCAAGCAGGCGAGACCTGCGGAGAAGTCCATGCCTGCCACCAAAGGAGGGCAAAAGCTTGGTAGGCCCCCAGTGGCAGTGACAAAACTACCGACACAGAGGCCTACCACATCGACTGAGCCTACACCGCCTCTACCTAAAGTTCCCTGGACGGAGGTGGTTAAAAAAGGAAAGAAGAAGAAGCCTGCCTCCGCTCCAGTAGCAAAGGCTCCAAAAGCTGCTCAACGACGCAAGCCGAAAAGATTGGCCGCCCCTACTACTGCTGCTGTAGTAGTAGCTATAAAGCCGGGCGTGGAGGCATCTTATGCCTCCGTTATGACGAAAGCGATTAAGTCCGTCAACCTGGCGGACGTCGGCATTGACCATGTGCGGGTCCGCAAGACTCAGTCAGGGGCCCGCATCATCGAGGTCCCGGGTGCAGCGGACAGTGGCGGAGCCGTCGCAGATGAGCTTCTAAAAAAAATAGATGGGCTGGTTGGTGACGTGGCCAATGTTTATCGGCCCGTCATGATGGCGGACCTCCGAGTCGCTGGCTTCGACGAGTCAGTGACCTCGGATGACCTAAAAGTGGCGCTAGCGGGCAAAGCGGGCTGCCCGATAGAACAAGTGAAAGTGGGAGCCATTAGGGTGTTACGCGATGGGACGGGAGCGGCCATTGCCAAGTGCCCAGTGACGGCGGCAAAAACAATCTTGGTGGCTGGGCGGCTGCTCGTGGGCTGGTCGTCGGTCCAGGTGAAAGTTTTAGATAAGAGGCCCATGCGCTGCTACCGGTGCTGCGGTACCGGGCACTCCAGCGCATCCTGCCCGTCTACAGTAGACCGGACTAACCTCTGCCATCGTTGCAGCAGGCCGGACCACCGAAGGACTGATTGCAGAGCCCAACCCTTCTGTGCAGTATGTCACATGGCCAAACGCCCGGCTGGCCATTGCATGGGGGGGGATTCCTGTAACCCCCCTCCTACCAAAGGTAGAAGGGCCCCTGCTAGGACCCCGGTTCCGCACACGAACAGTCGTGCAGTTGAAAAACCGGCTCAGGAGGAACACATGGATCTCTAAATGTCAGCACATCAATATTTAGAGATCCTGCAGTGCAACGCCAACCACAGTGCCCGCGCACAGGACCTGCTTATGCAGGTAATGGCGGAGTGGGGTATTGGCGTTGTGGTTGTGGCGGAACCTTATTACGTTCCTCCCCAAACCAACTGGGTTGGGGCTACAGACGGAGGGGTTGCCATGGTGGTGCCAGTAATAGGTGACTTCCCCCCCCTCTCAAGAACAGAGCAGGGCCCGGGATTCGTAGCCGCCAAATGGGGAGACACTGTACTAGTGGCAGTGTACTTCTCCCCTAACCGACCGCTACGAGATTTTGAATGGTTCTTGGAGGGGCTGGGAAGGGTCATAGGCAGAGCGATCCCGGCGCAAGTGATGGTGATGGGGGACTTCAATGCCAAGAGTGCGGCATGGGGTTCCCCCATCACGGATCAGAGAGGGGCAGTCCTCGAGGACTGGGTGGCAGCACTAGGACTGGAGGTGCTTAACCGGGGCGACGACAACACGTGCGTTCGATGGCAGGGAGGGTCCATAGTGGATGTATCGTTCGCGACCCCTGCTGTTGCCGCACGCACTCATGATTGGCGCGTCCTGGGGGATGTAGAGACCCTCTCCGACCATCTCTACATTAGAATGAGGATCAGCGCCTCACCGGGGGGCCTGTCGGCTGGTTCACGAGGGCGAAGAGACGTTGGAGGAGGAGCACAGTTCCCGAGGTGGGCAGTTTCACGCCTTGACAGAGAGATGGCAGACGAGGCTGCCATGGTGGAAGCGTGGTGTGCCCCCCCTCCGACCACTTTAGGAGTGGAAGAGCGGGCGGCTCTGTTTCGAGTAGCCCTGACATCTGTTTGCGACGCGGCCATGCCACGAGTGCGAAAACTGCCCACCAAAAAGCAGGTGTATTGGTGGTCGGATGAAATAGCGACCCTCCGAACCATCAGCAATGCCGCTCGCCGTGCTTATACCCGTTGTAGGCGGAGAAGGCACCTACACGAGGAGGAACAGCTGCTCCACAGAAGGCTCAAAGAGGCAAAGGAGGCCCTGAGCGTCGCAATCGCGAGAAGGAAGGATGAGGCACGGGAGGAGTTCCTGGCCACACTCGACAGGGATCCGTGGGGGCGACCATACCGCCTAGTGCGGAACAAGCTCAAGCATGCTCCCCCTATGGATTCCCTGGAGCCGGAACTCCTCACGAGGATAGTGGAGGGGCTTTTCCCGGCGGCTCCGGACTTCCTCCCACCGTTAATGGCAGGCCCCTCGCGTGAAGAAGTGGACCCAGTCGGCGTTCCCGTAGTGACGGATGAAGAGATGGAGAGGGTTGTTGACCACCTTCGGTCATGCAAGAAGGCACCAGGACCAGATGGCGTACCGGGTAGGGTCCTTCCGTTAGTGGCGAAACACCTTGGAGACCGCCTGAGGACTCTCTTTGACGATTGCATCAGAGAAGGGCGGTTTCCGGAGTGCTGGAAGGAGGGACGACTCGTTCTTCTGCGGAAAGAGGGGCGCCCGCATGATTCTCCTGCTGGTTATCGCCCCATAGTCCTTCTCGATGAGACAGGCAAGATGCTCGAACGCATCCTGTCCTGTCGCATCATAAAACATCTGGAGGATGTGGGGCCAAACATCGCACACCAGCAATTTGGGTTCCGAGAGGGACGATCCACTATAGATGCGCTATGGTCCCTCCGGAACTTCTGCGAGTACGCAAAAGAGAGAGGAGAGGGAGCGGTGGCGGTGTCGCTCGACATCGCCAATGCATTTGGCACCATCCCCTTCTCGGTGATAAAGGAGGCTCTCCACTACCACCGAGTCCCGAAGTACTTGCGCAGAATTGTGGAGCACTACCTGACCAACAGGGTAGTGCTCTACGAACGTGAGGGTCGGCGGGTCACCCACAGGATGTCATGCGGTGTTCCCCAGGGGTCTGTACTGGGTCCTCTGTTATGGAACATTGGCTATGACTGGGTGATCCGAGGGCCTCAATTTCCTCGCATGGTCACCATTTGTTACGCCGACGACACAATGGTGGCAGTGCGGGGAAAGGAACTGGAAGAGGTCTTGCGAAGAGCAGCAGTAGCGGCTAACCTTATGGTCAGCCGAATAAGGCTCTTAGGGTTACAGGTGGCCCTCCCGAAGACAGAAGCCATCGTTTTCGGGGGAAGAGGGTGGCGTCCATCCGCTGGGTTGACTATCCCGATAGCGGGTGAGGCGGTCCAAATAAAGCCAAACATAAAATATCTTGGCCTGGTCCTGGACCGCAAATGGGACTTTGAGGAGCACTTCCGGCAGCTGGCTCCCCGGGTAGTTCGTGCTGCATCGGCCATGAGCCGTTTGCTGCCAAATGTTGGAGGGCCGAGGGCGGCATGCCGGCGCCTTTTCGCTGGCGTTGTGCGCAGCATGGCGCTTTACGGGGCACCAATCTGGGCCGACAAATTGTCGGCCGGAAACATTGCCCTCCTTCGGAGGCCCCAAAGGGTTGTGGCCGTCCGCATTGTACGGGCCTATATTACTGTGGCACATGCGGCGGCATGTGTCTTGGCCTGCACCCCGCCGTGGGAGCTGGATGCTCAGGTGCAGGCTGAGACATACAAACAGAGGGCCGAGTCTAGGGCCAGAGGAGTGCGCCCGGACTCCGAGGTGGTCGAAAGGACTCGGCGTATGACCGAGAGAAGGATGAGGGACCGGTGGAAGAGTGACCTGGAGGACTCTCCCTATGGGACCCGCACCATAGGGGCACTGCTCCCGTCGCTCGACCGCTGGGTCGAGCGGTCGCATGGTGCGATTACGTACCGTCTCGCGCAGGTGATGACCGGACACGGATGTTTTGGCCATTACCTGCATAAAATCAAAAGGGAGCCGAGTCCGATCTGCCACGAGTGCGGCGATTCGGAAGACACGGCCCAACACACTTTAGAGGTGTGCATAAAGTGGGATCTGGAGCGCCGCACTATGGCCTCGGAAATTGGTGTTACCGATCTCTCGCTGCACAGCGTGGTCGCTGCCATGCTGAGCAGCGACAGATCGTGGAAGGCGGTATCCTCCTTCTGTGAGAATGTCATCTCGCAGAAGGAGGTGTCGGAGCGGGAACGCGAAGACGATGTCGACGCACACCCGCTCCGGTGCAGGCGGAGGGGGCGAAGGCGCACGCAGTACGCTGCTAGCCTAAACCCCCCAACTTAACACCTTATGAGACGCAGGTAGAGGTGGGCGCCTCTAACCTGCATGACACGAAAAGTCTCACGTGCCGGTGGGAATGTCGTACGTCCTTGACATCCCCAGCCTCTGGCGAGAAGAGCCCTAAAAGTGTCCAGGGCAGCTTTGGTCGTCGTTTTGGAAGCATTCAATCGATCCCCACGGCGGCCAAAACCAAAAGCTTGCGAGGATCAGCAGAGGGGTTTTAGTGGGTAGGCTTCCTGTCCTTTTCCCACTAGGGGGAGGGGGCGGGCGGAGAGTCCCACATAACCACCGTGTTCGCCCAAACGCGGTGGTATGCGCAAAGCATTTCCCCTCTATAAAAAAAAAAAAAAAAAAAAAAAAAAAAAAAAAAAAAAAAAAAAAAAAAAAAAAAAAAGGTTAGGTTAGGTTAGGTTAGGTTAGGTTAGGTTAGGTTAGGTTAGGTTAGGTTAGGTTAGGTTAGGTTAGGTTAGGTTAGGTTAGGTTAGGTTAGGTTAGGTTAGGTTAGGTTAGGTTAGGTTAGGTTAGGTTAGGTTAGGTTAGGTTAGGTTAGGTTAGGTTAGGTTAGGTTAGGTTAGGTTAGGTTAGGTTAGGTTAGGTTAGGTTAGGTTAGGTTAGGTTAGGTTCCCCCCCGATTGTGCTGCCACCTTGCCGTGGTGGGGGGGCTTGCGTGTCTCTATGATCCCCGTGGCTATACCGGACAGGGCTACCCATACCGGAAAGGCTCGGGGTGAGGGGCCAGACTAAGAGCGGCACGTCCCTATCCCATTCCCACCTTCCCGATTTCCCATTCCTTCCCAGCTCCCATCCTTCCTCCCTTTTCCACCGAACCAGTGGCGGGATATCCACTTTTCAGGGCCAGCGCGGGCCCGGGGAACCAAATACTCCCCAAAAGAGCGCACATGAGGGGGGCGACGAGGGGGAGTTTGAAGGGACGGAGCTCGGGTAGGTGTCCCCGTATCCCGTTCCCGGAAAGCGACCCTGGTTCGCCCAGACGTGAGTCTCGGGTCTAGTGACCTCTGTTTACAGAGGACATTTTAGACCTGAGACAGGTGTAGTGTGGGTGTTTGAAGGATCGTGGACTTACCCCGGTCACTGCGACTGGGGGGAATAGCCTGCCGGAAAACACCCTACACTCCATGCAGGCTGTGAAGGGAAGGCGAACCCAGCTTTTGCTGATCGCCTGAACTTCATGGGGAGCCACGTGGGTGAAGGGCCCACATTGCACGGCTCCCCCAGCTTGGGGAGATCGCTGTGTGCGTACGCAGTCGTCTCCTCCTTTGGCGGTGTGCTCTTCGGAGCGGGCTGGGAGGCGCCCAGCGGGCAATGCTTTGGCGGTACCGCGGCGTCTCCGTTAACCAGCCAGGATGGTTACGCCGGAGTGGTTTTAAACGGTAGTTCGCTTAGGTGAGAGTCCGTTATACCCCCCATTGCACGGTCATCCTTAGGCCATCGGGGGGATGCGTAAATGCATTTCCACTTCGTCATCAAAAAAAAAAAAAAAAAAAAAAAAAAAAAAAAGGTTAGGTTAGGTTAGGTTAGGTTAGGTTAGGTTAGGTTAGGTTAGGTTAGGTTAGGTTAGGTTAGGTTAGGTTAGGTTAGGTTAGGTTAGGTTAGGTTAGGTTAGGTTAGGTTAGGTTAGGTTAGGTTAGGTTAGGTTAGGTTAGGTTAGGTTAGGTTAGGTTAGGTTAGGTTAGGTTCCCCCCCGATTGTGCTGCCACCTTGCCGTGGTGGGGGGGCTTGCGTGTCTCTGTGATCCCCGTGGCTATACCGGACAGGGTTACCCATACCGGAAAGGCTCGGGGTGAGGGACCAGACTAAGAGCGGCACGATCCCTTCCCATTCCCACCTTCCCGACTTCCCATTCCTTCCCAGCTCCCATCCTTCCCCCTATTTCCACCGAGCCAGTGGCGGCATATCCACTTTTCAGGGCCAGCGCGGGCCCGGGGAACTAAATACTCCCCAAAAGAGCGCCCCCTGTATGCGGTAGGTGCGCGGCGCCTGCAGGGAGAACGAAGGAGGTAGACCGCAAACGGCCGTTGTGTGCGGCCTTAAACCTCACAAAACATGCAGACGGACAAAAATTTACTACCCCAGGAGGGTACCGGTTTATCCGGAGAATCCCTCCCCGTGTCTTCGGACGCGGGCTGCCCCTCGTACTCTGGGGGGGGCAACCTCTGCATCGTGGGTCGCCAAGATGGCGACTCTCGTAAACACGACCACAGCAAATCCACAACGGACACCGAAGACGAGCGCGAACGATTTTCGAATATGACGAGGATAAAAGACAAGGAGTTAATGGAGGAGTTGATAGCGGAAGCAGATTACGCTTCCGATTCATCGCTTCCATCTGTCCACATGACTGGAACCACTTCAAGAACTCCAGCAAATAATGACGAAGCCACTGAAATGGAGGGACGTAAGAACGATGCCCTGAAGAAGAGACCTCACTTCGACGACGAGGCAATAACTGGGCCCGTGATCAAATTAAAAATAAATACGGCCCGACGAGGAAGGTGCCAGAGCTTAAAGGGGCGCTATGCTGGGCTCAGTACTCCCACGACGTTGCCAAGGTCTCACGACCTTGGAAATTACCAGACGGAAGCGGACGCAGCTGCCAGCTACCTCCTTTCTTACGACGACCTGCCTTCTCCCCGGAGGAAAAGCAGGAAAGACAAAAAGGGCGGAAGTCTTCCGACATCGAGGGATCGGAGCCTTCCAACTCCTAGGGAGCGCAGCCCGGTCGACCGCACGGAAGATGGTTACGTTGCCCTCGTCCGCCAATCAGCATACGCTGTTATGGACGAGGCCAAAAAATGTGGAAATTTGAAGGGGGGCATCTGGAAGAAGATGAACCTAGCGTGCAGGGACATCTTGTCGGCTGCGGATGCGCTGGAAGGATTCGGAGATGACAAGGAGCTGCGAGCCCTCAAATCCGATAACAAACGAATGAGAGAGCAGCTCGCGCTCGCCCAAGCAGAAGTAAAAGCCTTGAGGACGGCCTACTCTGAGCGAAAGAAGGATACCCCAATGCCCCCCGCTGACTCCCAGCTCCCAGCGGCCCTGGCCGATGCCCTTGTAGAGCTGCGGGAGGACCTCAAGAGGGATCTCTTCGTCTCCATAGGGGACATGGTAAATGTCCGCCTAGAGGAAATGAAAAGGCTGCTTCCTGCCGAGCCAATCCTCCGCCCTCCACTTGCGGCAGACCGCAAAAGAGCTGCGGAGGCCGAACAAGTAGCGGTTTCACAGCGGGAGTCCCTGGCTGAAACACGCGCAATGCCTAGTACCAACCCTGTGGCCTCAAAACCGGTACAAAAGCGGGCAAAAGTGACGCCTTCTCCTCTTCCGCTAAACGGCTCTGCTCTCAAACGGCGCCAAAAACCAGCTGAGCCCCTTCCGGCTGCTTCAGTCGCGTCGCCGTTGTTGGAGTCCTCCAACAACCCTGCCCACACAGACGTGACACCAACGCTCTGGTCGGATGTAGTCAGGAGAAAGGGTAAGAAGAAAAAGGCCCCGAAAGTTTTACCCTCTCCAGCAGCCAAACCCTCCAAACCCGCGCCAGGGCCAAAAAAGGGGAAGAAAAAGAAGAGGAAGAGGAACAAGCGGACCGTTCCTGCCACTTCCGCCGTGGTCGTCGCTCTAAAGCCAGGAGTAGAGGCATCATACGCCTCTGTCATGGCAAAGGCGACCAAATCATTCCAACTGGCGGAAGTGGGCGTAGAGCACGTGAAGGTTCGCAAAACCATGACGGGGGCCCGCATTATTGAGGTGCCGGGTGCAGAGCGCGGTAAAGAGGCTGACGCTCTTTGCAAAAGAATCGACGAACTGGTGGGCGATGTTGCCAATGTCTACCGGCCCGTCAAGATGGCGGACCTCCTGGTGTCCGGTCTCGATGAGACTGTGACACCAGAAGAGGTAAATGTCGCTCTGGTGGCCAAAACGGGGTGCCGACCAGAACAATTAAAAGTGGGAGCCATCAGGACGCTCCGCGATGGCACCGGATCGGTGTGGGTCCGATGCCCGGCCGCTGCGGCAAGCACTCTTGCCTCAGATGGCAGACTGCTGGTCGGTTGGTCGTCTGCGCGGGTTAAAGCGCTCCAACAGGGTCCAATGAGGTGCTTCAAGTGCATGGGCACCGGGCACACGAGATCGCTCTGCCCGTCCTCAGTCGACAGAGGGGATCTCTGCCTTCGGTGTAGTAAGCCGGGCCATAGGAGGGCTAACTGCAGGGCTCCACTTTTCTGCGCCGTGTGTCATGACGCGAAACGCCCGGCAAATCATTATATGGGGGGGAGATTTTGCTCCCCTCCATCAACCAGAGGAAAGGAGACTCAAACTGCGACCTCAGAAGCCTCCCAAAGAAGACGTACCGCACAGCCGGCTCCAGAGGGAGAAAGCATGGATCTCTGAATGCCAGCACACCCAAGGCAATTAGAGATCCTGCAATGCAACGCCAATCACTCCACCCGCGCACAGGACCTACTTATGCAGGTTATGGCGGAGTGGGGTATTGGCGTGGCAATCGTGGCGGAGCCCTACTACATCCCTCCTCAGACCAACTGGGTTGGAGCTACGGACGGAGGAGTGGCCATGGTGGTGCCCATGACAGGCGACTTCCCTCCCCTTTTAAGAACAGAACAGGGCCCCGGCTTTGTGGCGGCAAAATGGGGAGACATTACCCTAGTCGCAGTATACTTCTCCCCTAACCGGCCACTGCGCGAGTTTGAGTGGTTCTTGGAGGGGCTGGGAAGGGTCGTAGGGAGAGCGTTTCCAGCGCAAGTAGTGGTGATGGGGGACTTCAACGCCAAGAGCGAGGCGTGGGGTTCCCCCATCACGAACCCGAGAGGGGCGGTCCTCGAGGACTGGTTGGCGGCACTGGGGCTTGAGGTGCTCAACCGGGGCGATGCCGACACGTGTGTGCGACGGCAGGGAGGATCCATAGTGGACGTTTCGTTCGCGACCCCTGCCGTTGCAGCACGCATTGATGGTTGGCGCGTCATGGAGGACACAGAGACCCTCTCCGACCATCTCTATGTTAGGATGAGGGTCAACACTTCGCCAGTAGCCCCGCCACCCAACCCCAGGGGGCGAAGAGGACAGTTTCCAAGGTGGGCGGTCGCACGCCTCGATCGGGAGATGGCAGATGAGGCTGCCATGGTTGAGGCGTGGTGTGCCTCTCCACCAGTCACATCGGGAGTGGAGGAGCGGGCAGCCCAATTCCGCGCTTCTTTGATGTCGGTGTGTGACGCGGCGATGCCCCGTGCGCGTAGGCTGCCCAACAAAAAGCAGGTGTACTGGTGGACAGCAGAGATTGCGGCCCTCCGCACCACCAGCAACGCTGCCCGCCGCGCTTACACCCGATGCAGGCGACGGCGACATCTGCCCGAGGAAGAAGAACTCCTCCACAGGGCATTAAAAGAGGCGAAAGATTCCTTGTGTCTCGCCATTACTAAGAGGAAGGATGAAGCCCGGGAGGAGTTCCTAGTGACGCTCGACAGGGATCCGTGGGGGCGACCGTATCGTTTGATACGTAATAAGCTCAAGCGCGCCCCCCCTATGGACTCACTGGAGCCAGATCTCCTCACAAGGGTAGTTGAGGGCCTATTCCCGATGGCACAGGACTTCCTCTCCCCGTGCATGGGGCTTCCCTCGCGGGAGGTTGAGGACGAAGTGGCCGTCCCACAAGTATCGGACGAGGAAATTGAAAGGGTAGTTGACCGCCTCCGGTCGTGCAAGAAAGCACCGGGACCGGACGGAGTCCCGGGGAAGGTCCTCCCAATTGCACTCAAGCATCTTGGAGACCGCCTGAGGGCCCTCTTTGATGATTGTATCCAAGAGGGGCGGTTTCCGAGGTGCTGGAAAGAGGGGCGGTTGGTTCTCCTAAGAAAAGAGGGACGCCCACATGACACCCCTGCTGGTCACCGCCCCATAGTCCTCCTCGATGAGACAGGTAAGATGTTTGAGCGTATCTTGTCCTGTCGCATCACCAAACATCTGGAGGACGGCGGGCGGAGCATCTCTGACCAGCAATACGGGTTTCGAGAGGGCAGGTCCACCATGGACGCGCTGTGGTCCCTCCGGGAGTTCTGCAACAGTGCTGAGGAAAGGGGAGAGGGGGTAGTGGCGGTGTCGCTTGACATCGCCAACGCGTTTGGTACCCTCCCCTTTTCAGTAATAAAGGAAGCTCTCCGCTTCCACCGGGTTCCGGTATATCTGCGGAGGATTGTAGAGCACTACCTCACCGACAGGGTAGTGCTCTACGAGTGTGAAGGTCAGCAGGTATCCCGTGCCATTTCCTGCGGTGTTCCTCAGGGGTCTGTACTTGGACCCCTGCTATGGAACATAGGATACGACTGGGCGATCCGAGGTGTTCAGTTTCCTCGCATGGCCACTATCTGTTATGCCGACGACACAATGGTGGCGGTGCGGGGAAAAGAGTTGGACGAAACTCTGCGCATGGCGGCAGTAGCGGCTGACTTAGTGGTCAGCCGTATAAGACGACTAGGTCTGAATGTGGCCCTCCCGAAGACCGAAGCCATTGTCTTCGGGGGGAGAGGCTGGCGCCCGCGTGTTGGCTTAAACATACTTGTTGCGGGAGAGGCGGTCCAGGTCAGGGCCAACATCAAGTACCTTGGCCTTGTCCTGGACCGAAAGTGGGAATTCGGGGAGCACTTTCGACTACTCGCTCCCCGAATAGTGGGCACTGCATCGGCCCTTGGTCGATTGCTTCCTAACATAGGAGGACCGAGGACGCCGTGCCGGCGCCTTTTTGCAGGCGTGGTACGTAGCATGGCGCTCTACGGAGCACCAATATGGGCCGACAGATTGTCGGCCAGTAATAAATCTCTTCTTCGGAGACCGCAGAGGGTCGTGGCCCTTCGAATCATAAGGGCCTACACGACGGTTGCGCATGCAGCGGCGTGCGTTTTGGCCTGCACCCCGCCGTGGGAGCTGGATGCTCAGGTGCAGGCCGAAACATACCGAATAAGGGCCGAGATCAGAGCTAGAGGAGAGCGCCCGGACTCGGAGGCTCTGGAAGCATCGCGCCGCATGGCGGAGCGGCGCATGAGGGACCGTTGGAAAAGCGACCTGGAGGACTCCCCCTATGGTACCCGCACTATAGGGGCACTCCTCCCGTCGCTTGACCTCTGGCTGGAGAGAGGGCACGGTACAATGACGTACCGTCTTGTGCAGGTATTGACCGGGCATGGGTGCTTCGGCAACTACCTGCACAAGATCAAGAGGGAGCCAAGTCCGATCTGCCACGAGTGCGGCAATCCGGACGACACGGCTCAGCACACCCTTGAGTCGTGCACACGGTGGGATCCGGAGCGCCGCACTATGGCCGCGGAAATTGGAGTCTCCGATCTCTCGCTGCACAGCGTAGTCTCGGCCATGCTGGGCGGCGACAGATCGTGGAAGGCAGTATCCTCCTTCTGCGAGAACGTCATCTCGCAGAAGGAGGTGGCGGAGCGGGAACGCGAAGACAATGTCGACGCACATCCGCTCCGGCGCAGACGGTGGGGGCGAAGGCGCATGCAGTACGCTGCTAGCCTGAACCCCCCAGTAGGACCAGTGGGTTAGGGGCCCACATAGCACGGTCCTACACACGTCTGGGGGAGGGGTCACAGCGTTTGCTGACCTCTCCCTCCTTTGGCGCGGGTACCCCGGCATTAGGCTGGGAAGGCTGGGGGGCACCCAATGGTCGAATCCAATGGCATCCCATTGTGCCCCCGAAAACAGCAGAAGAGGTAAACGCCGGAGTGGTTTTAGACGGTAGGCTGCTCCCTCTACTCTCGCTTTGAGAGTGGGGGGAGGAGAGAGTCCGTCATACCCCCCCTATAGCATGGCCAACCCTAGGCCGGGGGATGATGCGTAACGCATTTCCACTCCGAAAAAAAAAAAAAAAAAAAAAAAAAAAAAAAAAAAAAAAAAAAAAAAAAAAAAAGGTTAGGTTAGGTTAGGTTAGGTTAGGTTAGGTTAGGTTAGGTTAGGTTAGGTTAGGTTAGGTTAGGTTAGGTTAGGTTAGGTTAGGTTAGGTTAGGTTAGGTTAGGTTAGGTTAGGTTAGGTTAGGTTAGGTTAGGTTAGGTTAGGTTAGGTTAGGTTAGGTTAGGTTAGGTTAGGTTAGGTTAGGTTAGGTTAGGTTAGGTTAGGTTAGGTTAGGTTAGGTTAGGTTAGGTTAGGTTAGGTTAGGTTAGGTTAGGTTAGGTTAGGTTAGGTTAGGTTAGGTTAGGTTAGGTTAGGTTGAGTTAGTCGCGGACGGTCCGCCGGTCGAACAACAGCGTTTTCCGCGCGCTCCGTACTTAAAAAATCATTTAAATAGTTCAATTTCGTCGTACAAGGGTGTTTTTGGTGTCAAAATGTGCAGCTAGAGGTGTGCTAGGTTGTGGTGGTGTTTATCTTAACCGGGAGTGTCACCTCGAAGTAGGATTGACCTCAAACTGGTAAGTTTTTAAAAAAAATATCTTTCGGCTCGTGCGCTGCCCGATTGAGATCGACAACCCCCTGTTTTTTGCACACCAAAAGATGCCTTTTTGTATCCTCTTTCTTCCCTCTAAATTTCAGATTTTTTTCCCTAATACTTTAGAAGTTATAGCCAAATTTCATTTTCCGCTCGAGCCACGAGGCTAAGATTTAAGCGTCCTAGAAACCTGATCTAGGTATCAAAAGATGCGGCTCATCGTTCCGAATCTCGTGACGTTCTTTTTTTCCCGAAATTCGCTTTAATTTAGAAATTATGTCCGAAAAACTAATTTTGCATATAATTCCTAACTTCCGACCCCTGTAACTCGTAAAGTAAATCGATAACCCCCCTTTTTTACTATTTATTTCAACTTATTAGTTAATCAAGAATAACTGTTCCAAATTTCAGATTTTTCCGTTCGGTAGTTTTTATTTTATTGAGTTTTTCTACCGCGAGGCCGCTCTCGGTCGTTAGTTTACGTGGTTTCAATTGTGTTTTTCACTTTTTTCCTGATGTACTTTTTCAAAAAATTATTTTTGCTTAATATAAATACTGCCTAAAAAATAGCTTTCGCGCAGGTTTCAACTTTTTAACCCTATTAATTAATCAGTTATAGCACATCTAAGTTTCTTAATATTGCTTAACGATTAGGCTTGTGCATACCTCAGCGCATCGAAATGTAAGCATTTTCGGTTTACCAATAGATAGGATACACCTCTCCTAATAATCCTACCAAATTTTATAGAAATCCGACTAGTACTTCTTTAGTTATTTCATTTTTAGAGTAAACATTTTTTCAAAATTATATTTTATTATTAAAGCCCCCCTTTTTCTTTAGATCAAAAGTTGCGTTTTAACACCCTCTTTCTTATATATAAATTTCAGATTTTTGCACTTAATGGTTAAAAAGTTATAAACGAAATTCCTTTTCTCTCGAGCCACGACACATAGATGTATACATTTTAGGAACCCAATTTGGGTATCAAAAGATTCGGCAAGACCTGCCGATCCTCGTGACGTTGGGCTTTTTCCGAAATTCGCCTTAATTTAGAAGTTATGCCTAAAAAACGAATTTCATTCATGTATTTAGTTCCTACCCCCGTACCTACTAAAATAAACCAACAACTCCCTTTGTTATTTCTTAATTCAACTTCTTACTTAATCAAGAATAACTGTTCCAAAATTCAAATTTTTCCGATCAGTAGTTTTAATTTTATTGGCTTATTGGACTAGGCTGGCGGCCGGGGGCGGCCTTAAGGCTAGGGCCTCGGGGCCGCTCTCGGCTGCTGGTTTGGTTTACGTAATTTCAATTGTGTTTTTCACTTTTTTCCTAGTATGCTTTTTCAAAATTTTCTTTTTGCTTAGGGTAGTTAGCGCCTAAAAAATAGCTTCGACACAAGCTTCAGCTTTCCAACCCTATTAATTAATTAATTATAGCATATTTAATTTTCTTAATATCAGCGAAACGATTAGGCGTGTGCATACCTCAGCGCATCGAAATGTAAGCATTTTCGGTTTACCAATAGATAGGATACACCTCTCCTAATAATCCTACCAAATTTTATAGAAATCCGACTAGTACTTCTTTAGTTATTTCATTTTTAGAGTAAACATTTTTTCAAAATTATATTTTATTAGTAAAGCCCCCCTTTTTCTTTAGATCAAAAGTTGCGTTTTAACACCCTCTTTCTTATATATAAATTTCAGATTTTTGCACTTAATGGTTAAAAAGTTATAAACGAAATTTCTTTTCTCTCGAGCCACGACACATAGATATATACATTTTAGGAACCCAATTTGGGTATCAAAAGATTCGGCAAGACCTACCGAGCCTCGTGACGTTGGGCTTTTTCCGAAATTCGCCTTAATTTAGAAGTTATGCCTAAAAAACGAATTTCATTCATGTATTTAGTTCCTACCCCCGTACCTACTAAAATAAACCAACAACTCCCCTTTGTTATCTCTTAATTCAACTGCTTACTTAATCAAGAATAACTGTTCCAAAATTCAAATTTTTCCGATCAGTAGTTTTAAGTTTATTGGCTTATTGGACTAGGCTGGCGGCCGGGGGCGGCCTTAAGGCTGAGGCCTCGGGGCCGCTCTCGGCTGCTGGTTTGGTTTACGTAATTTCAATTGTGTTTTTCACTTTTTTCCTAGTATACTTTTTCAAAATTTTCTTTTTGCTTAGGGTAGTTAGCGCCTAAAAAGTAGCTTCGACACAAGCTTCAGCTTTCTAACCCTATTAATTAATTAATTATAGCATATTTAATTTTCTTAATATCAGCGAAACGATTAGGCGTGTGCATACCTCAGCGCATCGAAATGTAAGCATTTTCGGTTTACCAATAGATAGGACATACCTCTCCTAATAATCCTACCAAATTTTATAGAAATCCGACTAGTATTTCTTTAGTTATTTCATTTTTAGAGTAAAAAATTTTTCAAAATTATATTTTATTAGTAAAGCCCCCCCTTTTCTTTAGATGAAAAGTTGCCTCTTAACATCCTCTTTCTTATATATAAATTTCAGATTTTTGCACTTAATGATTAAAAAGTTATAAACGAAATTTCTTTTCTCTCGAGCCACGACACATAGATATATACATTTTAGGAACCCAATTTGGGTATCAAAAGATTCGGCAAGACCTACCGATCCTCGTGACGTTGGGCTTTTTCCGAAATTCGCCTTAATTTAGAAGTTAGGCCTAAAAAACGAATTTCATTCATGTATTTAGTTCCTACCCCCGTATCTACTAAAATAAACCAATAACTCCCTTTGTTATTTCTTAATTCAACTTCTTACTTAATCAAGAATAACTGTTCCAAAATTCAAATTTTTCCGATCAGTAGTTTTAATTTTAATGGCTTATTGGGCTAGGCTGGCGGCCGGGGGCGGCCTTAAGGCTGAGGCCTCGGGGCCGCTCTCGGCTGCTGGTTTGGTTTACGTAATTTCAATTGTGTTTTTCACTTTTTTCCTAGTATACTTTTTCAAAATTTTCTTTTTGCTTAGGGTAGTTAGCGCCTAAAAAGTAGCTTCGACACAAGCTTCAGCTTTCTAACCCTATTAATTAATTAATTATAGCATATTTAATTTTCTTAATATCAGCGAAACGATTAGGCGTGTGCACACCTCAGCGCATTGAAATGTAAACGTTTTCGGTTTACCAATAGATAGGACATACCTCTCCTAATAATCCTACCAAATTTTATAGAAATCCGACTAGTATTTCTTTAGTTATTTCATTTTTAGAGTAAAAATTTTCTTCAAAATTATATTTTATTAGTAAAGCCCCCCTTTTTCTTTAGATGAAAAGTTGCCTCTTAACATCCTCTTTCTTATATATAAATTTCAGATTTTTGCACTTAATGATTAAAAAGTTATAAACGAAATTTCTTTTCTCTCGAGCCACGACACATAGATATATACATTTTAGGAACCCAATTTGGGTATCAAAAGATTCGGCAAGACCTACCGATCCTCGTGACGTTGGGCTTCTTCCGAAATTCGCCTTAATTTAGAAGTTAGGCCTAAAAAACGAATTTCATTCATGTATTTAGTTCCTACCCCCGTATCTACTAAAATAAACCAATAACTCCCTTTGTTATTTCTTAATTCAACTTCTTACTTAATCGAGAATAACTGTTCCAAAATTCAAATCTTTCCGATTAGTAGTTTTAATTTTATTGGCTTATTGGACTAGGCTGGCGGCCGGGGGCGGCCTTAAGGCTAGGGCTTCGGGGCCGCTCTCGGCTGCTGGCTTGGTTTACGTAATTTCAATTGTGTTTTTCACTTTTTTCCTAGTATGCTTTTTCAAAATTTTCTTTTTGCTTAGGGTAGTTAGCGCCTAAAAAATAGCTTCGACACAAATTTCAGCTTTCTAGCCCTATTAATTAATTAATTATAGCATATTTAAGTTTCTTAATACTTGCGTAACTACTAGGCGGGTTACTAGGTTAGGTATTATATCCGTCTGTTTTTCGTTCATCCGACCGTCCGCGACTTGATTTGGGATTTTGTAACTCCTACATGAGCATGGCACTTTACGTAATCATTAAGTATGGACATATATGATATATGTATTAATAGTTAAGCTGGGACGTATATTATGTATGATGTTTGTGTTTAAGTGTAGTCATGCATAACATTCTGGCTTGGTGATGGGATGTGTACTGTATATGCCATAACGGAATTATTCCGGAGGTTTATGCGGTAAGTTATGTATGTGTATCCTGCCGGGGTTTCCCTGGGTGTGGACGTGTATGATGTTATCCTTGGGTGTAGTCGTGGTGGCAGGACTTATACTGTATATGCCGTAACGTAGTTATTTCAAAGGTTTATGCGATAAGTTATATATGTTTATCCTGCCTGGGTGCTCCATGGGTATGGACATATATGATGTTTATCCTTGGGTATAGTCGTACATAATATTTTGGTTTGGAGGCAGGATTTATACTGTATATGCCGTAATGGAGCTATTCCGGAGGTTTATGCGGTGAGTCATGTATGTTTATCCTGCCAGGGTACTCCCTGGGTATAGACATATATGATGTTTATCCGTGGGCATAGTCATGCATGATACTTTGGTTTGGTGACAGGATTTATACTGTATATGCCGTAACGGAGCTATTCCGGAGGTTTATGCGGTAAGTCATGTATGTTTATCCTGCCGGGGTGCTCCCTGGGTATGGACATATATGATGTTTATCCTTCTGTATAGTAATGCATTACATTTTTGGTTTGGTTAGGATTTGTGCTGTATATGCCGCAACGGAGCTATTCCGGAGGTTTATGCGGTAAGTCATGTATGTTTGTCCTGCCGGGGTACTCCCTGGGTATGGACATATATGACGCTTATCCGTAGGTATAGTCATGTATAATATTTTGGTATGGATACAGGATGCGTACTGCATAGGCCGTAACGGAGTTATTCCGGAGGTTTATGTGGTAAGTCATGTATGTTTATTCTGCCGGGGCACTCCCTGGGTATGGACATATATGATGTTTATCCTTGTGTACAGCAAGGCATGTCATTTTTGTTTTGGTGGCAGGATTTGTACTGTATATGCCGTAACGGAGCTATTCCGGAGGTTTATGCGGTGGGTCATGTATGTTTATCCTGCCAGGGTACTCCCTGGGTATAGACATATATGATGCTTATCCGTGGCCATAGTCATGCATGATATTTTGGATTGGTGGCAGGATTTATACTGTATATGCCGTAACGGAGCTATTCCGGAGGTTTATGCGGTAAGTCATGTATGTTTATCCTACCGGGGTGCTCCCTGGGTATAGACATATATGACGTTTATCCATGGGTATAGTCATGCATAATATTTTTGGTTGGATACAGGATTCGTGCTGCATAGGCCGTAACGGAGTTATTCCGGAGGTTTATGTGGTAAGTCATGTGTGTTTATTCTGCCGGGGTGCTCCCTGGGTATAGACATATATGATGGTTATCCTTGTGTATAGTAATACATAACATTTTTGGTTTGTGGTGGTTTGGTTTAGTTGCGCGGCACTGTTTTTGGGGTGTTGCGCAGCAATGGTCCCTGGTGGCGGGGTGGGGGTGCGGGAGGGTTGGTCTCCCCCGCGCTCCTGCTCCGGTTTCAGTGGTAGCCCGAACCGTGGTGCTACAATCTGGACGACGCGGCTGTGCCGCCCTCGGGGTGGGCAGTCGTGGTCTGGGGCATGGCATTGCGGTGAGGGCTATGGGGCTCTTCCTGTGCGGCGCTGTTTTTGGGGTGTTGCGCAGCAACGAGCCCCGGTGGCGGGGTGGGGGTGCGGGGGGGATGGTCTCCCCGCGCTCCTGCTCCGGTTTCGGTGGGAAGCCTGAGCTGCGGTGCAACAATCTGGACGACACGGCTGAGCCGCCCTCGGGGTGGGCAGACGTAGTCCGGGACACGGCACTGTGGCAATGGCTACGGGTCTCTTCCTGTGCGGTGCTGTTTTTGGGGCGCTGTGCAGTGACGGGTCCCGGTTTTGTTGGTAGCTTGAACCGTGGTGCTACAATCCGGACGACACGGCTGTGCCGCCCTCGGGGTGGGCAGACCGTGGTCTGGGACATGGTGCTGCGGTGATGGCTGCGGGGCTCTTCCTGTGCGGCGCTGTTTTTGGGGTGTTGTGCAACGATGAGCCCCAGTGGCGGGGTGGGGGTGTGGGAGAGATGGTCTCCCCGCGCTCCTGCTCCGGTCTCAGTGGAAGCCTGAGCTGCGGCGCAGCGGCCTGGACGATGCGGCTGGGCCGCCCTCGGGGTGGGCAGTCGTCGGAGTTCGGGTCGCGGCGTTGTGGCAATGGTTGCGGGTCTCCTCCTGCGCGGCGCTGTTTTTGGGGTGCTGTGCAGAGACGGGCCCCGGCTTTAGTGGTGGCCCGAACCGTGGTGCTACAATCCGGACGACGTGGCTGTGCCGCCCTCGGGGTGGGCAGTCGTGGTCTGGGGCATGGCATTGCGGTGAGGGCTACGGGGCTCTTCCTGTGCGGCGCTGTTTTTGGGGTGTTGCGCAGCTACGTGCCCCGGTGGCGGGGTGGGGGTGCGGGAGAGATGGTCTCCCCGCGCTCCTGCTCCGGTTTCGGAGGGAAGCCTGAGCTGCGGTGCAACAATCTGGACGACACGGCTGGGCCGCCCTCGGGGTGGGCAGACGTGGTCCGGGACACGGCGCTGTGGCAATGGCTACGGGTCTCTTCCTGTGCGGTGCTGTTTTTGGGGTGCTGTGCAGTGACGGGTCCCGGTTTTGTTGGTAGCTTGAACTGTGGTGCTACAATCCGGACGACACGGCTGTGCCGCCCTCGGGGTGGGCAGACCGTAGTCTGGGACATGGTGCTGCGGTGATGGCTGCGGGGCTCTTCCTGTGCGGCGCTGTTTTTGGGGTGCTGTGCAGTGACGGGTCTCGGTTTTGTTGGTAGCTTGAACCGTGGTGCTACAATCCGGACGACACGGCTGTGCCGCCCTCGGGGTGGGCAGACCGTAGTCTGGGACATGGTGCTGCGGTGATGGCTGCGGGGCTCTTCCTGTGCGGCGCTGTTTTTGGGGTGTTGCGCAGCGATGAGCCCCAGTGGCGGGGTGGGGGTGTGGGAGAGATGGTCTCCCCGCGCTCCTGCCCCGGTCTCAGTGGAAGCCTGAGCTGCGGCGCAGCGATCTGGACGATGCGGCTGGGCCGCCCTCGGGGTGGGCAGTCGTCGGAGTTCGGGCCGCGGCGTTGTGGCAATGGTTGCGGGTCTCCTCCTGCGCGGCGCTGTTTTTGGGGTGCTGTGCAGAGACGGGTCCCGGCTTTAGTGGTGGCCCGAACCGTGGTGCTACAATCCGGACGACGCGGCTGTGCCGCCCGCGGGGTGGGCAGTCGTGGTCTGGGACATGGCATTGCGGTGAGGGCTACGGGGCTCTTCCTGTGCGGCGCTGTTTTTGGGGTGTTGCGCAGCGATGAGCCCCAGTGGCGGGGTGGGGGTGTGGGAGAGATGGTCTCCCCGCGCTCCTGCCCCGATTTCGGAGGAAGCCCGAGCCGCGGTGCAACAATCTGGACGACACGGCTGAGCCGCCCTCGGGGTGGGCAGACGTAGTCCGGGACACGGCACTGTGGCAACGGCTGCCGATCTCTTCCTGCGCGGCGCTGTTTTTGGGGTGCTGCGCAGTGACGGGTCTCGGCTTTGGTGGTGCCAGAACCGTGGTGCTACAATCCGGACGACACGGCTGTGCCGCCCTCGGGGTGGGC
Organism: Acleris holmiana; assembly: GCA_949316455.1. Classification (NCBI taxonomy): domain Eukaryota; kingdom Metazoa; phylum Arthropoda; class Insecta; order Lepidoptera; family Tortricidae; genus Acleris; species Acleris holmiana. The sequence goes on along the minus strand of OX438790.1, from coordinate 22,080 downwards.
AGACCGTAGTCTGGGACATGGTGCTGCGGTGATGGCTGCGGGGCTCTTCCTGTGCGGTGCTGTTTTTGGGGTGCTGTGCAGTGACGGGTCCCGGTTTTGTTGGTAGCTTGAACCGTGGTGCTACAATCCGGACGACACGGCTGTGCCGCCCTCGGGGTGGGCAGACCGTAGTCTGGGACATGGTGCTGCGGTGATGGCTGCGGGGCTCTTCCTGTGCGGCGCTGTTTTTGGGGTGTTGCGCAGCGATGAGCCCCAGTGGCGGGGTGGGGGTGTGGGAGAGATGGTCTCCCCGCGCTCCTGCCCCGATTTCGGAGGAAGCCCGAGCTGCGGTGCAACAATCTGGACGACACGGCTGAGCCGCCCTCGGGGTGGGCAGACGTAGTCCGGGACACGGCACTGTGGCAACGGCTGCCGATCTCTTCCTGCGCGGCGCTGTTTTTGGGGTGCTGCGCAGTGACGGGTCCCGGCTTTGGTGGTGCCAGAACCGTGGTGCTACAATCCGGACGACACGGCTGTGCCGCCCTCGGGGTGGGCAGACCGTAGTCTGGGACACGGTGCTGCGGTGATGGCTGCGGGGCTCTTCCTGTGCGGCGCTGCTTTTGGGGTGCTGTGCAGTGACGGGTCCCGGTTTCGGTGGAAGCCTGAGCTGCGGCGCAGCGATCTGGACGATGCGGCTGGGCCGCCCTCGGGGTGGGCAGTTGTCGGAGTTCGGGCCGCGGCGTCGTGGCAATGGCTGCGGGACTCTTCCTGGGCGGTACTGTTTTTGGGGTGCCGTACAACGAGGGGTCCCGAAGGATGGTGGCCCCGTTCTGCGAGAACATTACCTTGCAGATCGGGGCCATGGGGCGGGGGCGCGGAAGGTTCGCGCTCCCGCTCCAACATGGGCGGCGGGGGTCGGGGTGGCGGCGGGTGCTGCTGCCCTAACCCCTTTATGGCTGCGGGTGAAGGATGGGAGTCCCTCATCTGCCGTAGGCTAGCCATGGGTTAGACTGGGGGAGGGGCCAAGCGTGTTCGGCCTCTCCTTCCATCTTGCGGGTAATTATGTCGGGGGGGCGCCGTGGAGCAATGCTTAGGCGGGTACCATGGCGTCCTCGACACCGACGAGAGGGCACGCCAGGGTGGTTTTTAGTGGGTAACACTCCTCTCCTCCCTTTCGCTCTGAGGGGGGGGATGACGGGGTGAGTCCTACATACCCCCCAACCACTCCCATGGTAGGGGAAGTGCGTAACGCATTTTCCACCCTGTCAAAAAAAAAAAAAAAAAAAAAAAAAAAAAAAAAAAAAAAAAAAAAAAAAAAAAAAAAAAAAAAAAAGGTTAGGTTAGGTTAGGTTAGGTTAGGTTAGGTTAGGTTAGGTTAGGTTAGGTTAGGTTAGGTTAGGTTAGGTTAGGTTAGGTTAGGTTAGGTTAGGTTAGGTTAGGTTAGGTTAGGTCCCCCCCCGATTGTGCTGCCACCTTGCCGTGGTGGGGGGGCTTGCGTGTCTCTATGATCCCCGTGGCTATACCGGACAGGGCCACCCATACCGGAAAGGCTCGGGGTGAGGGGCCAGACTAAGAGCGGCACGTCCCTATCCCATTCCCACCTTCCCGATTTCCCATTCCTTCCCAGCTCCCATCCTTCCCCCCTTTTCCACCGAACCAGTGGCGGGATATCCACTTTCCAGGGCCAGCGCGGGCCCGGGGAACCAAATACTCCCCAAAAGAGCGCACATGAGGGGGGCGACGAGGGGGAGTTTGAAGGGACGGAGCTCGGGTTGGTGTCCCCGTATCCCGTTCCCGGAAAGCGACCCTGGTTCGCCCAGACGTGAGTCTCGGGTCTAGTGACCTCTGTTTTCAGAGGACATTTTAGACCTGAGACAGGTGTAGTGTGGGTGTTTGAAGGAACGTGGACTTACCCCGGTCACTGCGACTGGGGGGAATAGCCTGCCGGAAAACACCCTACACTCCATGCAGGCTGTGAAGGGAAGGCGAACCCAGCTTTTGCTGATCGCCTGAACTTCATGGGGAGCCACGTGGGTGAAGGGCCCACATTGCACGGCTCCCCCAGCTTGGGGAGATCGCTGTGTGCGTACGCAGTCGTCTCCTCCTTTGGCGGTGTGCTCTTCGGAGCGGGCTGGGAGGCGCCCAGCGGGCAATGCTTCGGCGGTACCGCGGCGTCTCCGTTAACCAGCCAGGAGGGTTACGCCGGAGTGGTTTTAAACGGTAGTTCGCTTAGGTGAGAGTCCGTTATACCCCCCATTGCACGGTCATCCTTAGGCCATCGGGGGGATGCGTAAATGCATTTCCACTTCGTCAAAAAAAAAAAAAAAAAAAAAAAAAAAAAAAAAAAAAAAAAAAAAAAAAAAGGTTAGGTTAGGTTAGGTTAGGTTCCCCCCCGATTGTGCTGCCACCTTGCCGTGGTGGGGGGGCTTGCGTGTCTCTATGATCCCCGTGGCTATACCGGACAGGGCTACCCATACCGGAAAGGCTCGGGGTGAGGGGCCAGACTAAGAGCGGCACGTCCCTATCCCATTCCCACCTTCCCGATTTCCCATTCCTTCCCAGCTCCCATCCTTCCCCCCTTTTCCACCGAACCAGTGGCGGGATATCCACTTTCCAGGGCCAGCGCGGGCCCGGGGAACCAAATACTCCCCAAAAGAGCGCACATGAGGGGGGCGACGAAGGGGAGTTTGAAGGGACGGAGCTCGGGTTGGTGTCCCCGTATCCCGTTCCCGGAAAGCGACCCTGGTTCGCCCAGACGTGAGTCTCGGGTCTAGTGACCTCTGTTTTCAGAGGACATTTTAGACCTGAGACAGGTGTAGTGTGGGTGTTTGAAGGAACGTGGACTTACCCCGGTCACTGCGACTGGGGGGAATAGCCTGCCGGAAAACACCCTACACTCCATGCAGGCTGTGAAGGGAAGGCGAACCCAGCTTTTGCTGATCGCCTGAACTTCATGGGGAGCCACGTGGGTGAAGGGCCCACATTGCACGGCTCCCCCAGCTTGGGGAGATCGCTGTGTGCGTACGCAGTCGTCTCCTCCTTTGGCGGTGTGCTCTTCGGAGCGGGCTGGGAGGCGCCCAGCGGGCAATGCTTTGGCGGTACCGCGGCGTCTCCGTTAACCAGCCAGGAGGGTTACGCCGGAGTGGTTTTAAACGGTAGTTCGCTTAGGTGAGAGTCCGTTATACCCCCCATTGCACGGTCATCCTTAGGCCATCGGGGGGATGCGTAAATGCATTTCCACTTCGTCATCAAAAAAAAAAAAAAAAAAAAAAAAAAAAAAAAGGTTAGGTTAGGTTAGGTTAGGTTAGGTTAGGTTAGGTTAGGTTAGGTTAGGTTAGGTTAGGTTAGGTTAGGTTAGGTTAGGTTAGGTTAGGTTAGGTTTGCCAGAGCATGGCGCAGTGGTTGATTCACGTAGCTGTGGTGGCGGAGCCCTACTCAGTACCCCCAAGGGACAATTGGGTAGGGGACAATGACGGCACGGTGGCCCTCATCACTCAAACCAATGCTGGATCCCCAGCCTTTGAAAGGGTCACCAAGGGCAGAGGTTATGTAGCGGCAGTGGTGGGGGACCTCCTTGTTATCGGAGCATACTTCTCGCCAAACCGGAGCCTGGCCGAGTTCGAGCGGCTTCTAGGAGAGGTAGGAGTGTTGATAGGTAGGAATCGCCCAAACATGGTGTTGTTTGCTGGTGACCTCAATGCTCACTCGCAAGCGTGGGGTTCTCCGGTCACGGATATTAGGGGGCGAAAGGTCATGGAGTGGGCAGTTGGTACTGGCCTGGTGCTCTTGAATACAGGAACGGCCGACACGTGCGTGCGGCAACAGGGCGGTTCTATTGTGGACGTAACGTTTGCAGGAGCTGTCCTGGCGCGACGTGTCCAGGGCTGGGAGGTCATGGTGGATGTTGAGACGCTTTCGGACCACCGCTATATCCGATTTGACGTCTCCGCTCTGCCGACCCCGGACAGCCCAAGCCGGAGTGCACCATCCTCGCACGGTCCTCGCTGGACGCTGACGAGGATGGATCGAGAGCTCCTTAAAGAGGCCGCCATTGTGCAGTCATGGCTACCAGTGCCTGAAGGCAGAGTTGAGGTCGAGGATGAGGCGGAATGGTTTCGAAAGGCAATGACGCAAGTTTGCGACGCAGCGATGCCCCGGACCAAACGCCAACCTCCACGGCGTCGCGTGTATTGGTGGACTGCGGAGCTAACGCATCTCCGCGAGCAATGCGTTGTGGCAAGGCGCCAATACCAGCGGCAGAGGCGACGGCGGATCCGCAATGAAGTGGAAGAGGTAGCCCTCTACGAGGCATACAGGGTAGCCAAGAAGGAGCTCAAGGCAACTATTCGCCAGGCAATCGAGCTCTCAAGGGAGCAGCTGTTGGAAACCCTGAACAGCGACCCTTGGGGGAGGCCATACAAGATGGTGAGGAACAAGCTCCGTCCTTGGGCTCCTCCGCTGACTGAAAACCTACAGCCGGAGTTTGTAGACCAAATAGTATCGGCCCTGTTCCCTCACAGAGCAGAATATCAGCCGCCAACCATGATGCCTTTGATAGTGAACATGGATGAGGAAGACGAAGACACACCAGCCGTTTCCGAGGGGGAGCTGGGAGCAGCCGTCCTGCGCCTACGGGCGAAAAACACGGCTCCCGGACCGGACGGCATACCGGGTCGAGCATGGGTTCTAGCCATGGACGAAATCGAGCCCAGACTCCGGCGCATGTTTAGCGCATGCATGGAGCAGGCCCGCTTTCCCACACAGTGGAAAACGGGTAAACTGGTGCTCCTGAAGAAGGATGGCCGGCCATTGGACTCCCCATCGGCCTACAGGCCAATCGTTCTGCTTGACGAAGTGAGCAAGCTGTTCGAACGGGTAATAGCAGCTCGTCTCGTCAAGCACCTCACCAACGTGGGCCCGGACTTGGCAGACTGCCAGTACGGTTTTCGCACTGGGCGCTCGACGGTGAGCGCGATCCTGGAGGTAAAGAGAGTGGCACAAAATGCTGTCTCCCAGGGTAACGTCGTTTTGGCGGTGTCCTTGGACATCGCCAACGCTTTTAACTCCTTGCCCTGGGAGTGCATACAGGAGGCGTTGCGGTTCCATCGGGTCCCGCGGTATCTCTGCAGAGTGGTTGACGCGTACCTCTCAGAGAGATTCGTGACCTACCCTGGCCAACGCGAGTGGGGCAGAAAGGAGATGGCGTGCGGTGTTCCACAGGGGTCGGTGCTTGGGCCACTCCTGTGGAACATTGGATATGACTGGGTGCTCAGGGGCGCTCGCCTGCGTGGCGTCGGCCTTACTTGTTACGCTGACGACACGTTGGTGACCGCTCAGGGAGCCACTTTCAGGGAGGCGGCCATACTGGCAACTGCAGGCGTAGCCCAAGTGGTAGAGAGAATTAGGCGACTGGGGCTGAAGGTCGCTCTCAACAAGTCGGAGGCCATCTGTTTTCATGGCCCTCGAAGAGCACCTCCAGTGGGTGCGCACTTAGTGGTGGGAGGAGTTACCATCGAAATCGAGTCGACGATGCGGTACCTAGGCATTGTCCTCGACAGCCGTTGGAGCTTCCTCCCACATTTCCAGCGGCTGATGCCGAAATTGTTGGGTGCAGCTGCTGCTCTTGGGCGTATACTTCCAAACTTAGGGGGGCCCAAGACCTCTTGCAGGCGGCTGTATCTAGGCGTGGTGAGATCGATGGCCCTGTATGGAGCCCCAGTATGGGTCGATGGCCTGAATAGTCGGATCTCTGCCCTGCTGCTTAAGCCCCAGCGGGCGATGGCTATCAGAGCGATACGGGGCTATCGAACTGTCTCTGCAGAGGCGGCTTGTGTTTTGGCTGGTTCAATACCCTGGGATCTGGAGGCCAGAACCCTAGCCGAAGTTTATGTATGGCAAGTGGAGGCAAGAAACCGGGGTCATTGGCCGACACCACGGGAGACGCAAGGACGACGGGACGAACTGCGTTCCGAGGCTGTTATGAGCTGGAGAGGGAGGCTGGAGGCACCAAGTGCGGGCCTTCGTACGGTGGCCGCGATACGCCCAGTTCTTTCGGATTGGCTCGACCGCGGACACGGCCTTTTAACCTTTCGGCTGACACAGGTACTCTCGGGGCACGGATGCTTCGGGAAATACCTGTGTCGCATAGCCGGAAGAGAGCCGACGGCGGAATGTCACGACTGTGGCGAGGCCGAGGACACTGCTCAGCACACCTTAGAGCAGTGCCCAGTTTGGGCGGAACCGCGCACTAACCTAGTCGCGGTAATCGGACGGGACCTAGCGTTGCCGGTCGTGGTCAAGGCCATGGTCGAGGGCGATCAGGCCTGGCAGGCGGTTCACTCCTTTTGCGAGGACGTGATGTCGCAGAAAGAGAGTGCCGAGCGAGCGAGGGAAGACGCTGAAGGTGCGTCCCAACAGCGTCGCAAGAGAGTGGGCCGCAGGCGACTGGCTCACGACCGTCGCCTGCCGCCATAGTGAGGACCTCCGGGCGATAGAAACGGGGACTTTCTATCGTCTACCGGAATAGGGTCCTCGAGTTGGATGGCGTGCCAAGTGTTCCCGGCACGCCACTGACGGTGAAAGGGAACAGGTGGTCTCCCTGAGGATGGGTCCGGAGTGCGGACAACCGCTTAGCAGGGTATCGAAAGCAGGCGAAAGCGATACTCATACCCTGCCACAAAGCGGCGAGTGGGACACCCGGGGGTTTTTAGTGAGTAGGAGTCTCACATAACCACCACGTTTCCCTGTGACGTGGTGGTATCCATGAGGATTTTCCCCCGGCAAAAAAAAAAAAAAAAAAAAAAAAAAGGTTAGGTTAGGTTAGGTTAGGTTAGGTTAGGTTAGGTTAGGTTAGGTTAGGTTAGGTTAGGTTAGGTTACTACCTTACCGAGAGGGTAGTGCTCTATGAGGGAATGGGGGGTCAGAGGGGGTCGAGAGAAATGGCGTGTGGAGTGCCCCAGGGTTCCGTACTCGGCCCTTTACTATGGAACCTGGGGTACGACTGGGCAATACGGGGGGATTTGCTTCCCCGCACAGCCACAATATGCTACGCAGACGACACTATGGTGGCGGCGCGGGGAAGTGACATGAGGGAGACGAAACGAAGAGCGGAGGTGGCAGCCGAGCTGGCGGTCTATCGTATAGAGCAGCTCGGCCTTAAGGTGGCTTTATCAAAAACCCAGGCCATAGTTTTTGGAGGAGTTCGAGGTTGGAGACTGCCAGCGGGGGCGGCGCTCACACTGGGGGGGGAAATGGTCCAGATTAGGCCCCACATCAAATATTTGGGTCTCATTCTGGACCGGAAGTGGAGTTTTAGGGAGCATTTCGTTCAACTCGCTCCCCGAATCGTGGGTGCCGCGTCGGCACTGGGGAGGCTCTTGCCTAATGTGGGTGGGCCGGGCTCCCTATGCCGTCGCTTATACGCCGGCGTAACCAGGAGCATGGCCCTCTATGGGGCCCCGATTTGGGCGGATAAGCTCGACGCCCAGAACAAGGCCTTATTGAGAAGACCCCAACGTGTGGTGGCGCTGCGAATCGTGAGAGCTTACGTCACGGTTGCCCACGCAGCGGCCTGCCTCCTCGCCTGCACCCCACCCTGGGAGTTGGATGCAAAGGTGCAGGCGGAGACCTATCATATTAGGTCCAGGGCCCGAGCGAGAGGTGAACGCCCGGACCCTGAGGAGGTAGAGGAGACGCGCCGAATGACGGAGCGCCGATTGCGGGACAGATGGAAAGAAGACCTGGAGGACTCCCCCTATGGTACGCGTACTATAGGGGCGATCCTCCCGTCCCTGGACACCTGGCTGGAGAGGGCGATCGGCGCTACGTCGTTCAGGCTTGTGCAGGTGATGACCGGACATGGTTGTTTTGGTCATTACCTGCACAAAATTGGGAGGGAGCCTGGTCCGCAGTGCCATGAGTGCGGGGACCCAGACGACACGGCCCAGCACACCTTAGAGGTGTGCAGTCGCTGGAGTTCGGAGCGCGGTGCCATGGCACTGGCCATAGGGTGGTCGGACCTCTCCCTGCACAGCATCATCTCTGCGATGCTGAGCAGCGACAGGTCCTGGAAGGCGGTGGCCTCCTTCTGCGAAAGTGTCGTCTCGCAGAAGGAGGCGGCGGAGCGTGAGCGCGAGGAGTCTCCTCTCGCGCATCCGCTCCGGCGCAGACGGCGGGGGTTGAGGCGTAGGCGTTTTGCCGCCCGCCTCAATCCTTAGTGGCTGCGGGCGGGGGATGGGAGTCCCCTTCCCGCTGTAGGAGAAAGCCACTTGGCGGTCTGGGAGGGAGGCCACGCGTGCTCGGCCTCTCTCTCCTTTGGCGCGGGTAGCCCCAGCGGTTGGCTGGGGCTGCTGGTAGGCGTCGTGGGCAGTGCTCCGGCGGTACCACGGCGCCTTGCCTAACCGGCAGGAGGGTACGCCAGGGTGGTTTTTAGTGGGTAACTCTCCTCCCCCCTCTCGCTCTGAGAGGGGGGGCGCATAGGGGTGAGTCCCACATACCCCCCCGCCACTCCCATGGTGGGGGGCATGCGTAACGCATTTTCCACCCTGACAAAAAAAAAAAAAAAAAAAAAAAAAAAAAAAAAAAAAAAAAAAAAAAAAAAAAAAAAAAAAAAAAAGGTTAGGTTAGGTTAGGTTAGGTTAGGTTAGGTTAGGTTAGGTTAGGTTAGGTTAGGTTAGGTTAGGTTAGGTTAGGTTAGGTTAGGTTAGGTTAGGTTAGGTTAGGTTAGGTTAGGTTAGGTTAGGTTAGGTTAGGTTAGGTTAGGTTAGGTTAGGTTAGGTTAGGTTAGGTTAGGTTAGGTTAGGTTAGGTTAGGTTAGGTTAGGTTAGGTTAGGTTAGGTTAGGTTAGGTTAGGTTAGGTTAGGTTAGGTTAGGTTAGGTTAGGTTAGGTTAGGTTAGGTTAGGTTAGGTTAGGTTAGGTTAGGTTAGGTTAGGTTAGGTTAGGTTAGGTTAGGTTAGGTTAGGTTAGGTTAGGTTAGGTTAGGTTAGGTTAGGTTAGGTTAGGTTTTTTTTTTTTTTTTTTTTTTTTTTTTTTTTTTGTGCTTACATACCTCTGACATTGATCAGAGACTTTGCATAGCTTGACATGGCATCTTTTATTTTTATTGCCTTGCTTTGATTTAGGGTTGAGGGTTTTTTATTGTAACATAAGGAATTTTTAAGAGCTAATACAGTTTCATCTTAACAATACGTTTCTTATTTGCTATTTCTATACAGGTTTTACATTCTAACATTGCTTATTTTATTTTTAGAACTTAATATATTTTCATTTCACACAACTTTATAAAATATCTTATATCTATACTAAATCTGGAAGTTAGACTACTGTCTTAATTACAGTGATTTACCTATTACTGATATTATATATATACATTATATATAATCAAGTAATATTATTTATCTTTGTTTCTTTTTATTACTTTTGTACAGATTTTTTCGCAATATATTAAAATTTTGTTACGGAATTTTTTATCTTTTAGGTGTTCGTGAATGTTTTCTGCGGATAGTTTAAGACCCGTATATGTTTCTACCGCGAGTCTATCTATTTCAGTGGCGGGGCACTCAAAAAGTATGTGGGAGACCGTTTCTGCGACTCCTTCTTCGCAGATGCACGATGGATTCTCCCTGCATTTGAATCGAGCCAAATACGCGGCAAATCCACCATGCCCTGTCAAGACCTGCGTCAATACTCCTGCTGGTTGCAGCCGCCTTACGATCCCGTAAGCTGCTGTCGCGTCCGGGAAGAACATTCTTGTTACGGAGGCTGTCTCACCCGATTGGTACCTTCGGTTCCATTCGTCCAGCGACCCTCTGCGGAGCTGTCGCTTGACGAATGAAATCGGGCATCGGTCGTAGTCGGGTCTCTTCCGCAGCAACAATGCCGCATCCTTCGCGAGTTGGTCAGCACGCTCGTTTCCCGGCAGTCCTGCATGCGCTTTGACCCAGAACAAAGATACATTTTTGTTCTGGTTCAGGGCTTCCCGTAGGTTACTACGCGTTTCAACTGCTAGGGGGTGGAGGGAGCTATGGTTTGTGACTGACTCCAGCGCTGCCCTTGAGTCACTATAAATGCCAAAGCTCATCTCCTTGCGTTTTAGGATGATGCTCGTCGCCTTGCATATGGCCAGAAGTTCCGCCTGGTAGACCGTGCAGTAGGTCGGCAAGCTTAACTTGTGCGCGCTGGTTTCCACCTCATTGTTCCACAGGGACAATGCTGCGCCAATCTTGCCCTCAAGTTTGCTGCCGTCGGTGAAAATTCGCATCGTCTGTACATTGTGCTCATCCACGAGTGCTTGGTCTACCAGACTTATGAACCTCAGATCCATATGCATAGCTGGATGTGGTGTCTCTGCAAAGTCTACCACACGCTCTGTCTCCCTATCTCCCAGCACTAGCCGGGACGCTCCCCTACGAGCTTCATACAGGGCGGCTGCCTCCTGTATTCTTAGGTCCAGAGGTAGTATCCCGGAAAGTACTAGTGCCGAGTTAAGGGAGACCGTGCGATAGGATTTGCAGAGTTTCTGAGCAAAACCTCGCTGGACCGTGTCTAGCAGCCTTCGAACTCCTATTTTATTGGCGGCTGGCGCCCATGCGCTGGCTGCATACATTATTACAGGTTCTACTACGGTGGTGTACAGTATGCGGATTACTTCCGGATGTAATCCCCAACTTGCTTTTGCGGCTCTCGACAACTGCTTATAGAAGTTCAGCGACTTTTTACAGACATTTGCTACGTGGGAGTTGAAGGTAAGTTTATCGTCAATCGTTAATCCTAATATTTTGACCTCCCTGGACATGCCAATGTCAACCCCAGCCATCCTCAGTTGCGGAGTGTCGAACTTGAGCTTCCTAGTGAGCACCATAGCGCACGTTTTGTGCGGTGCAAACTTCAGCTTGTTCCTGACACCCCACTCGTGAACACGGCTGAGGACTTCATTGGCCTGTCTTTCGATAGCAAATGCTGTTTTGCCGCTGAAGATCAGAACCACGTCATCCGCAAAAGCCTGACTGTAGACGCCCTGTTTTTCCAAATTCCGCAGTAGAGGGTCCAAGAGGAGGTTCCATAAAATAGGACCACCTATTGAGCCCTGGACGCAACCTTTGCTGGTGTTCTTGAGACATTCTTCTCCGGCGTACCTCACTCTTACTTTTCTGTCTGCAAGGTAGCTGTCCAGTATCCGCCTCAAGTTGACCGGACATTTTTCCTCAGCCAGTCTGACTTTTATGGCTGGCCACCAGGCGCTGTCGAAGGCACCCTCTATATCCAAAGACACCAGGGTGATTAGCTTTTTCAGCCGTAACTCACCCTGTATATGCCGTATTAGGGTACTGAGGGCGTCCTCAGTGCTTTTTTGTGGCATAAAGCCGTACTGGCGAGTGCTGAGTCGCGGTACTAAGTACCATTTAATCCTTGCTATGACCATTTTTTCCAAAATCTTTCCCAATACAGGCAGAAGACCGATTGGTCTATAGGATTTTGGTACCTCGTAGTCATCTTTGCCCGGTTTTCTCAATGCCACGACCGTAGCTTCCTTCCAGATGTCTGGAAAATGCCCCAGTTCTAGACACTTGTTGGTCAGGGCAAGGAATGTATCCGGGTCTTGGCAGACTGCCTGCTTGCAGATGTCCGCAGTGAAGCCATCCGCTCCCGGGGCCTTCTTTGGGTTGAAGCTTTCCACGGCTGTCTTTAGTTCCAGCGCCGTAAACGGCGGGTCATGGATCTCAGCATGTGTCCGCTCGTTTACTCGCTTGGCGGCCTCTCTGGTGCGCCGGTGTTCTGGATCGTCAGCTTCTTCCGTGTCTGCGGGATAGAATGTCTCCGCGAGTAAGGTTGCGGATTCTGCTGGGTTTAAGTATACATTATCCTTCTTTAGGGCCAGGTCTTCTTGCCTCTTTGCGGTTCTTCCTATAATTCTATAGATTCCCTCCCAGACTCCTTCTCTATCCTGTTTCCTGCAGAATTCCTTCCAGCTGTCAATCTGAGCTTTTTTGGCTGTACACTCATACTCTTCTTTTGCTTTTAGGTACTCTTCGACGACTTTGGCTCTTCGGGTTGGTGCAGCGCATCTAATGCGGCGCTTCTTCGTGGCGACTGTCTTCTTCATCATAGCGAGATCACTGGACAACCAAGGTATAGTAAATTTCTCTACGCTTTTCTTGCTGGGAATGCTTGCTGTACATGCTTCGGTTATTATGCTTGTATATCTAAAAACTGCTGTTTCTAACTCGATTTTGTCTCTAATGTTTTGCATTTCCTCAGCGTTGATGTTTTGCTTTTGCTTAGATTGCGCCAGTTTCTCACGAAACTGGCCCCAATCAGCCTTTTTTGTGTTGTAGAGTCTAGTCGTTCTTTTTATCTTACTACCCTTGGTTCGATGTAGTTTTATTTTAAAAACTATGGTGTTGTGGTCCGAGCTTGTGATCCCTTGATCTATTTTCCAGTCTTCCACTAGGTCGAGTAGGTCCTCAGAGCAAGTGGTAATGTCTATGTAGCTGCTATAAACAGTATTTCCTCGTACCGTATAGAAGGTGGGTGTATCTCCTATATTGAGCACCTGTAAACCTAATTCTTCCAGGGTTCCAGACATAGATTCTCCCCTATGGTCAACTATTGTACTGCCCCACCAGGTATTCTTGGCATTGCAATCTCCGCATATTAGCAATCTTCTTGGGCCCAGATTCTCTTTTATTTGCTTCAGTTGCTCCAAGTATGGTTCTATTGGTTGGTCTGGCTCGAGATAGAAGGACACCGCTACAATTTCCCAAGCACTGGTTCGGATCCTCACCACTACTATGTTGTTGGTGGTGAGTTTTGGGCACTGTATGACATCCATGTCATTGTTAAAGACGACTATGGCTGCCTTCACTGTCCCGGTTCCTTGGTCTGCACATTGGTAAATTCTCGTCCCGCGGTATGCCTTCATTCTTTTTGCCCCGCCCACATATGGCTCCTGGATCAGTGCGAAAGCGAATTTACGCTCCGATGCTTCCAAAAAGAGTTCGTTAGTTGCTAATTCTTTTCTTTGGAGGTTTGCTTGGGCCACTGCATATCCTCGGTTATTTGCTAGATTGACATTTGGATCCACCTTAGCAATACGCTACTTTTGCTCTAGCTAGAGCTTCCCATTTTTTCCTTATGGTGCATTCCGAGCTGAAAGCATTGTGTTCGGTAATGTCCAGTTTAGCATGCCTACAGTTGCAGCACGACGGGGCTGTTCCTTCAAGCCAGTCAGGACACTCTGTCTTCATGTGAGAGCCGGTTAGGTTAGGTTAGGTTAGGTTAGGTTAGGTTAGGTTAGGTTAGGTTAGGTTAGGTTAGGTTAGGTTAGGTTAGGTTAGGTTAGGTTAGGTTAGGTTAGGTTAGGTTAGGTTAGGTTAGGTTAGGTTAGGTTAGGTTAGGTTAGGTTAGGTTAGGTTAGGTTAGGTTAGGTTAGGTTAGGTTAGGTTAGGTTAGGTTAGGTTAGGTTAGGTTAGGTTAGGTTAGGTTAGGTTAGGTTAGGTTAGGTTAGGTTAGGTTAGGTTAGGTTAGGTTAGGTTAGGTTAGGTTAGGTTAGGTTAGGTTAGGTTAGGTTAGGTTAGGTTAGGTTAGGTTAGGTTAGGTTAGGTTAGGTTAGGTTAGGTTAGGTTAGGTTAGGTTAGGTTAGGTTAGGTTAGGTTAGGTTAGGTTAGGTTAGGTTAGGTTAGGTTAGGTTAGGTTAGGTTAGGTTAGGTTAGGTTAGGTTAGGTTAGGTTAGGTTAGGTTAGGTTAGGTTAGGTTAGGTTAGGTTAGGTTAGGTTAGGTTAGGTTAGGTTAGGTTAGGTTAGGTTAGGTTAGGTTAGGTTAGGTTAGGTTAGGTTAGGTTAGGTTAGGTTAGGTTAGGTTAGGTTAGGTTAGGTTAGGTTAGGTTAGGTTAGGTTAGGTTAGGTTAGGTTAGGTTAGGTTAGGTTAGGTTAGGTTAGGTTAGGTTAGGTTAGGTTAGGTTAGGTTAGGTTAGGTTAGGTTAGGTTAGGTTAGGTTAGGTTAGGTTAGGTTAGGTTAGGTTAGGTTAGGTTAGGTTAGGTTAGGTTAGGTTAGGTTAGGTTAGGTTAGGTTAGGTTAGGTTAGGTTAGGTTAGGTTAGGTTAGGTTAGGTTAGGTTAGGTTAGGTTAGGTTAGGTTAGGTTAGGTTAGGTTAGGTTAGGTTAGGTTAGGTTAGGTTAGGTTAGGTTAGGTTAGGTTAGGTTAGGTTAGGTTAGGTTAGGTTAGGTTAGGTTAGGTTAGGTTAGGTTAGGTTAGGTTAGGTTAGGTTAGGTTAGGTTAGGTTAGGTTAGGTTAGGTTAGGTTAGGTTAGGTTAGGTTAGGTTAGGTTAGGTTAGGTTAGGTTAGGTTAGGTTAGGTTAGGTTAGGTTAGGTTAGGTTAGGTTAGGTTAGGTTAGGTTAGGTTAGGTTAGGTTAGGTTAGGTTAGGTTAGGTTAGGTTAGGTTAGGTTAGGTTAGGTTAGGTTAGGTTAGGTTAGGTTAGGTTAGGTTAGGTTAGGTTAGGTTAGGTTAGGTTAGGTTAGGTTAGGTTAGGTTAGGTTAGGTTAGGTTAGGTTAGGTTAGGTTAGGTTAGGTTAGGTTAGGTTAGGTTAGGTTAGGTTAGGTTAGGTTAGGTTAGGTTAGGTTAGGTTAGGTTAGGTTAGGTTAGGTTAGGTTAGGTTAGGTTAGGTTAGGTTAGGTTAGGTTAGGTTAGGTTAGGTTAGGTTAGGTTAGGTTAGGTTAGGTTAGGTTAGGTTAGGTTAGGTTAGGTTAGGTTAGGTTAGGTTAGGTTAGGTTAGGTTAGGTTAGGTTAGGTTAGGTTAGGTTAGGTTAGGTTAGGTTAGGTTAGGTTAGGTTAGGTTAGGTTAGGTTAGGTTAGGTTAGGTTAGGTTAGGTTAGGTTAAGGGGTGCTGGCTCGGGAGATCTTTCTGAAATTTTGCACAGGGGGGTTTTAAGAGATGCTCTTTCATATGGACCCCACATGTTGGTATGAAATCGCCCTATTTTAGGTACCTCCCATACATTTTTTTTTGAAAAATTGGGTTTTTTAATTTTAAAAAAAAAAGTTTCATCTTTTTTTGGCTGTATTCTAACCTACCCCAAAATTCATTCTTTTCCGCGTCGAACGGCATTTATTTCAAAATTCTAGGATCACAAATAAAGATTTTAGACCCGGGTTCGATTGTTTTCGACTTCAACGGGCGACCAAATCTGACGAAGAACTTATCCCCGATTTTTGTATTGAAATAGTCATAACTTTGGTTCTGTACCAATAATGTTAAATATTTTTAGTGTTAAATAGGGCGAATTAGTTGCTCTTTTAATAGTAGTTTTTTTTTTTTTTTTAAGTTGATTATTTCAAAAGTTATGAGGGCAAACATAGATTGCTCAGAGGTTCAAATCAGGCGCAAGTTTGCATTTTGTATGGGAAATGTAAAATCCGACTCGCACTTGACGATTTTTTTTTTCTCTTTCTTTCTAGTTTATTATCCGATTGCTTTAAAAATCAAAATCTAAGGCTAAACTTTAATTTTAAATATGACCTCATACTTAGAATTTCAAAATAATAGACGATAATTGCAATATGGACCAAAATCGAAAAATAGATTGCTCACATGTTCAGATCAGGCGCAAGTTTGCATTTTGTATGGGATATGTAAAATCCGACTCGCACTTGACGAATTTTTTTTTTATCTAACTTTTTATTTACTGACCCGATTGCTTCAAAAATCGATATCTAAGGCCTTACTTGGATTTTAAATATGACCTAATACTTAGAACTTAGAATTTATTGACTTATATATGGCTTGAGTTTTAGTTTACGTAATTTCAATTGTGTTTTTCACTTTTTTCCTAATGTACTTTTTCAAAATTTTCTTTTTGTTTAGGGTAATTAGCACCTAAAAAATAGCTTTTATGCAACTTTCAACTTTCTAACCCTATTAATTAATTAATTATAGTACATTTAAGTTTCATCATTATTTGCTTAAAGATTAGTCTCGTGCATACCTCAGCGCATTGAAATGTAAGCAGTCGAAATGTAAGTTTTAGTTACCTACAACGCAATCTACAAAAACAATATCTATACAACACCCTCTACGTAAATTAAGTAGTAATTGGATTTTCTAATAGGGTATAGTTAAATTTGTGGAAAACAAAGAAGAAAATAAAGCAAAACTTTAAAAAGATATCTAATTGAAAAATTCGACATCAACGCGTGCCGACTGAAGGATGAACGCTTACTTCAAAATATGAAGATATTTGGGTGCGTCTCACGAGATATAATTAGGTGGGGACATAATATCAGTTTTAATGTTACTAACGTTTAGGCACGAGATATAGGCATGAACGTTACCTAGTTATAATAAAGATATAATATATATGTGTGCAAAAGCGAGCGAGCGAGCGAAGCGAGCGAGCAAGACCTTCCTGGGCAGAACCGACTCGGTAAGGTTAGGTTAGAAGGCTATGGCGGGAGCGAAGCGCAGCGAGCTCCCGCCTTAGCCTTCGAGGTTATTTTTTTTTGATATCCTTTGAAAAAACTATGCTAATATTCTCCGTCTTTGTGGCTTAAAAAAAGGCAGGGAGTACCTATAGTGCAAGAACAAAACCGCTCAAATTGTAAAAAATAACAAATCTGCAAAAAAATTAATCGACTTAGTGAAGCTTGTTGCCGCCATCTCTGGGTTTAAAAATATAAAACAAAAAAAAAAAAAAAACACGATCAAAAATTTTTCATTTTTTTTTTTTTTTTTTAAAGTGTTCTACTAGTTCAATGGTAAAGAAAAGGTTAGGTTAGGTTAGGTTAGGTTAGGTTAGGTTAGGTTAGGTTAGGTTAGGTTAGGTTAGGTTAGGTTAGGTTAGGTTAGGTTAGGTTAGGTTAGGTTAGGTTAGGTTAGGTTAGGTTAGGTTAGGTTAGGTTAGGTTAGGTTAGGTTAGGTTAGGTTAGGTTAGGTTAGGTTAGGTTAGGTTAGGTTAGGTTAGGTTAGGTTAGGTTAGGTTAGGTTAGGTTCCCCCCCGATTGTGCTGCCACCTTGCCGTGGTGGGGGGGCTTGCGTGTCTCTATGATCCCCGTGGCTATACCGGACAGGGCTACCCATACCGGAAAGGCTCGGGGTGAGGGGCCAGACTAAGAGCGGCACGTCCCTATCCCATTCCCACCTTCCCGATTTCCCATTCCTTCCCAGCTCCCATCCTTCCCCCCTTTTCCACCGAACCAGTGGCGGGATATCCACTTTCCAGGGCCAGCGCGGGCCCGGGGAACCAAATACTCCCCAAAAGAGCGCACATGAGGGGGGCGACGAGGGGGAGTTTGAAGGGACGGAGCTCGGGTAGGTGTCCCCGTATCCCGTTCCCGGAAAGCGACCCTGGTTCGCCCAGACGTGAGTCTCGGGTCTAGTGACCTCTGTTTTCAGAGGACATTTTAGACCTGAGACAGGTGTAGTGTGGGTGTTTGAAGGAACGTGGACTTACCCCGGTCACTGCGACTGGGGGGAATAGCCTGCCGGAAAACACCCTACACTCCATGCAGGCTGTGAAGGGAAGGCGAACCCAGCTTTTGCTGATCGCCTGAACTTCATGGGGAGCCACGTGGGTGAAGGGCCCACATTGCACGGCTCCCCCAGCTTGGGGAGATCGCTGTGTGCGTACGCAGTCGTCTCCTCCTTTGGCGGTGTGCTCTTCGGAGCGGGCTGGGAGGCGCCCAGCGGGCAATGCTTCGGCGGTACCGCGGCGTCTCCGTTAACCAGCCAGGAGGGTTACGCCGGAGTGGTTTTAAACGGTAGTTCGCTTAGGTGAGAGTCCGTTATACCCCCCATTGCACGGTCATCCTTAGGCCATCGGGGGGATGCGTAAATGCATTTCCACTTCGTCATCAAAAAAAAAAAAAAAAAAAAAAAAGGTTAGGTTAGGTTAGGTTAGGTTAGGTTAGGTTAGGTTAGGTTAGGTTAGGTTAGGTTAGGTTAGGTTAGGTTAGGTTAGGTTAGGTTAGGTTAGGTTAGGTTAGGTTAGGTTAGGTTAGGTTAGGTTAGGTTAGGTTAGGTTAGGTTAGGTTAGGTTAGGTTAGGTTAGGTTAGGTTAGGTTAGGTTAGGTTAGGTTAGGTTAGGTTAGGTTAGGTTAGGTTAGGTTAGGTTAGGTTAGGTTAGGTTAGGTTAGGTTAGGTTAGGTTAGGTTAGGTTAGGTTAGGTTAGGTTAGGTTAGGTTAGGTTAGGTTAGGTTAGGTTAGGTTAGGTTAGGTTAGGTTAGGTTAGGTTAGGTTAGGTTAGGTTAGGTTAGGTTAGGTTAGGTTAGGTTAGGTTAGGTTAGGTTAGGTTAGGTTAGGTTAGGTTAGGTTAGGTTAGGTTAGGTTAGGTTAGGTTAGGTTAGGTTAGGTTAGGTTAGGTTAGGTTAGGTTAGGTTAGGTTAGGTTAGGTTAGGTTAGGTTAGGTTAGGTTAGGTTAGGTTAGGTTAGGTTAGGTTAGGTTAGGTTAGGTTAGGTTAGGTTAGGTTAGGTTAGGTTAGGTTAGGTTAGGTTAGGTTAGGTTAGGTTAGGTTAGGTTAGGTTAGGTTAGGTTAGGTTAGGTTAGGTTAGGTTAGGTTAGGTTAGGTTAGGTTAGGTTAGGTTAGGTTAGGTTAGGTTAGGTTAGGTTAGGTTAGGTTAGGTTAGGTTAGGTTAGGTTAGGTTAGGTTAGGTTAGGTTAGGTTAGGTTAGGTTAGGTTAGGTTAGGTTAGGTTAGGTTAGGTTAGGTTAGGTTCTCGGGTGTTACTGGAAGGTTTTTCGTGGTTTTCGGCTCTCAGATCCTACATTTTTTTCTGCTCCCATAACTGCTTTTGATTCCTTCCTAACCTGTGACCTTGGCTTGTTTTTTGGATTTTTCGTTTTGCGGTTGGTTTTTGTTTGCTCGGTTTTGTGTCTTTTTTGTCAATTTTTGTTTCGGTGTTGCCGATATCGGACCGACCCCATTTTGGGGTAGGAAGGTAGCGGCAATCCTTGTCTTGCACGTGGTGAAGTTCCCTCAAGTAGCCAGAACGAAAGTTCTGGAGCTAGAGGGCTCCCCGTTTTGTAAATTTTAACCCTTTATTTTTTCGTAAGTAAAGGGTTTGTTTACATTTTTACTTTTTAATTTAGTCGGTGTTGCCAATATCCCATCTTGCTCAGTTTTTGGGCGGGGGTAGCGGCAACGGTCCCGCTTCGTGTGGTGTTGTTTGTTGTGTGGGCCTTAGTGGAAAAGTTTCGAGAAATTTATTTTTGAAAAAGTCGAGTTTTATGCTCGAATCTTTCAAAAGTACTTGCCGGACTTTTTCACTTTGACCAACTTTTAAAATAGGTTGCGCTTCTCGCACCTAGTTTAAACTTTGAGGGGGGGTAACTTGTTTATTTCTTTAAATCGTGGTGTTTGTTTCGTAACTGTTTGACCATCTGGTCGGAAGTTATTGTCGGTACAAGGTACCAGGGTAGGTGAAGGTTTTGGTTTTACAAACTTAAGGGGTCTCTCTAAACTTGTAAGATCAAAAACTTTGAACTCCTTAACCTTTTGCCCTATTTTTTAATACAGGAAAAAGGGGGCAATTGCGCCCTATTTTTTGGTATTTTTCCCGCTTCGCTGCGCCTCCGGGAAGTGGGTCAAATTTCGGACTGAAATTTCCCAATATTGCTATTGGGAAATTTCAGGCGCTAAATCAACTTTTGTATAGGAAAGTCGAAATCCGACTCGCACTTGACCAGTTTTAGTTAGGTTTCTGGCTAACTCTGGTCCTAGCGGTTGGATTTCGGCCGTTTTCGGGGGGAGGGTAGGGGGGGCCACAATGGCCTCGCCTACGCGAAACAGGAGGATTCTACCGAGGGGGGGGGGAGTTATCTCCGACTCCGGTTCGGAGTCGGAGGTGGATGACTCGGAGTTCATCGAGGTCGGCGAGGACGAGGCGCCTCAGCCCACTAAGAGGCCCTTAGAGGAGACGGGGGACGTCGAAGTTGTCGTCCCCACTAAAGTTAATACGGCAAGGAGGGGGATGCCCAAGGGGGCATACGCCGGGCTAGCTGCGGCGAGGTTGAGGGCTAGGCAGTACCTCCTCGAGCCTCACTTCGAGGAGGGGCTCGATGCCGAGGCCAACGCCGCAGAAAGCTACAAGAGGGACTTCCCGGAACTCCGCCCCAAGGGGGCGAAGGGGGGGAAGGGGGGGAAGGCGAGCGTCGGTAGTGACCGACACTCCCGTTCGGACTCGCGCTCCCCCGACGCGATGGAGGTTGGTGAAGGCCAGGATGAGGTTGACCCACTAGACGCGGCCCGCAAGGCGGCCAAGGACATCCTGGAGGCGGCCAGGGTGTCCAGCAACCTAAAAGGGGAGGTGAAAGGCCGCATGTACCGGGCCTGCCAAACGATCCTCGGATCTATGGACGAGGCGGAGGCGGCCCGGTCCGAGAGCGAGGAGGTCCGCCGTTTAAAGGCGGACAACAAGAGAATGAGGGAGGAGCTCGCGCTCAATACGGCGGAGCTGAAGGCGCTCCGCACCGCCTTTAGCGAGCGCGAGATCCTGGCGGCTCCTGCTCCGGCCCCTCTTCAGTTCGGGACGGCTGAATTGACCGAGGCCATCGAAGAGATGAAGCGGGATCTCTTCCTGAGCCTCGGTCGTATGATAAACGACCGGATTGAGGAGGTGAACAGGCGCCTCCCGGCGGAGCCGATCCTCCGTCCCCCGCTTGCCCATGAGAGGAGGGCCGCCGCTGCCGCTGCTGCCACCGCTGCCGCCGCTGCCGCCGCCCCGGAAGCCCCAAGGGCTGATAGGGCTGTTAGGGCCGCTCCGCCACCCCCGGCCCAGGTTAGGACCCCTGCCCCGGAGCCGGAGGCCAGGGCCAGGCTCGGCGATGGCCGGGCGAAAGTGAAACCGGCCAAGAAGGCGGCAGCCCCGACCCCCGCCCCTCGCAGCCGCCCCCAGAAGCCCGCCAAGGCGGCCAAAACCGCCCCGGCCCCGAGAGCCACCCGGCCCTCGGAGAGTGGACCCGGCCCATCAGGCCAAACACCACCTCCGCCCGCGAACGTGTCGTGGTCGGAGGTGGTAAAGAGGAAGGGGAAGGGGAAGAAGAAGGCTAAGGCCTCCCCCCCTCCCCCCAGCAGAAACTCCCTTGAAGGGAGAAGGGCGGCGGCCGCGCGCCCAGCCAAACTGGCCGTTCCCAAAACGGCGGCGGTGGTGGTGACATTAAAAAAAGACGCCACCACCACCCTCCAGGCCACCATGGCTAAGGCCATAAACGGCCTTAGCCTAAAAGAGGTGGGCCTGGAACATGTTAGGGTCAGGACCTCTATGACCGGGTCCCGGGTCATAGAGGTCCCCGGGGAAGACGGATCCGCACGAGCGGATACCCTGGCCGCTAGGCTTCAGGCCCTAGTTGGTGACGTCGCCGAAGTAAGCCGGCCCGTCAAAATGGCCGGCGTTCAGATTGCCGGCCTCGACGAGTCGGCTTCCAAAGAATCGGTGGCGCAGGCCGTGGCAGCCGTAGGTGGCTGCCAGGCGGCCCAGGTGCGGGTGGGGGCGGTGCGCGCCCTGTACGATGGCACTGGATCGGTCCTGATCCAGTGCCCCGTTACGGCCGCACTGGCCCTGAAGAAGGCGGGCAGAATCCTGGTGGGATGGGCCTCCGCCAGGGTCTCTGCAGTGGGGCCGACGCCGATGCGTTGTTTTAGGTGCTTCGGTGTCGGCCACGCGCGGGAGTTGTGCCCCTCCAAAGAGGACCGGACTAGCTGTTGCTTCCGGTGCTCAAAGAAGGGGCACACGATGAGCGAGTGCTGGGAGAAGCCCTGGTGCGCGGTCTGCGCCCAGGCCAAACTCCCGGCCGACCACCACCTCGGGGGGAGGAGTTGCTTCCCCCCGGAAACCAAGGGCCGGGACGCTAGGCCCCAGCGCCCCCGCCCAGCGGCGCCAGCAGGTCAGAATGGAAATGCCCCCCCGACGAATGTCGCCGACCGGGCCGAGGAGGGAACCAGCATGGAACTCTAAATGCCAGCACACCGGCATTTAGAGTTCCTGCAGGCCAACATCAACCACTCCGCCAGAGCACAGGATCTGCTCATGCAGACCATGGCGGAGTGGTCGATAGATGTGGCGGTGGTCGCGGAACCCTACTTTGTCCCGCCCCTACCCAATTGGGTAGGGTCA
>OX438789.1:11353431-11362788 GCA_949316455.1 Acleris holmiana | reverse complement strand
ACCTAACCTAACCTAACCTAACCTAACCTAACCTAACCTAACCTAACCTAACCTAACCTAACCTAACCTAACCTAACCTAACCTAACCTAACCTAACCTAACCTAACCTAACCTAACCTAACCTAACCTAACCTAACCTAACCTAACCTAACCTAACCTAACCTAACCTAACCTAACCTAACCTAACCTAACCTAACCTAACCTAACCTAACCTAACCTAACCTAACCTAACCTAACCTAACCTAACCTAACCTAACCTAACCTAACCTAACCTAACCTAACCTAACCTAACCTAACCTAACCTAACCTAACCTAACCTAACCTAACCTAACCTAACCTAACCTAACCTAACCTAACCTAACCTAACCTAACCTAACCTAACCTAACCTAACCTAACCTAACCTAACCTAACCTAACCTAACCTAACCTAACCTAACCTAACCTAACCTAACCTAACCTAACCTAACCTAACCTAACCTAACCTAACCTAACCTAACCTAACCTAACCTAACCTAACCTAACCTAACCTAACCTAACCTAACCTAACCTAACCTAACCTAACCTAACCTAACCTAACCTAACCTAACCTAACCTAACCTAACCTAACCTAACCTAACCTAACCTAACCTAACCTAACCTAACCTAACCTAACCTAACCTAACCTAACCTAACCTAACCTAACCTAACCTAACCTAACCTAACCTAACCTAACCTAACCTAACCTAACCTAACCTAACCTAACCTAACCTAACCTAACCTAACCTAACCTAACCTAACCTAACCTAACCTAACCTAACCTAACCTAACCTAACCTAACCTAACCTAACCTAACCTAACCTAACCTAACCTAACCTAACCTAACCTAACCTAACCTAACCTAACCTAACCTAACCTAACCTAACCTAACCTAACCTAACCTAACCTAACCTAACCTAACCTAACCTAACCTAACCTAACCTAACCTAACCTAACCTAACCTAACCTAACCTAACCTAACCTAACCTAACCTAACCTAACCTAACCTAACCTAACCTAACCTAACCTAACCTAACCTAACCTAACCTAACCTAACCTAACCTAACCTAACCTAACCTAACCTAACCTAACCTAACCTAACCTAACCTAACCTAACCTAACCTAACCTAACCTTTTTTTTTTTTTTTTTTTTTTTTGATGACGAAGTGGAAATGCATTTACGCATCCCCCCGATGGCCTAAGGATGACCGTGCAATGGGGGGTATAACGGACTCTCACCTAAGCGAACTACCGTTTAAAACCACTCCGGCGTAACCCTCCTGGCTGGTTAACGGAGACGCCGCGGTACCGCCGAAGCATTGCCCGCTGGGCGCCTCCCAGCCCGCTCCGAAGAGCACACCGCCAAAGGAGGAGACGACTGCGTACGCACACAGCGATCTCCCCAAGCTGGGGGAGCCGTGCAATGTGGGCCCTTCACCCACGTGGCTCCCCATGAAGTTCAGGCGATCAGCAAAAGCTGGGTTCGCCTTCCCTTCACAGCCTGCATGGAGTGTAGGGTGTTTTCCGGCAGGCTATTCCCCCCAGTCGCAGTGACCGGGGTAAGTCCACGTTCCTTCAAACACCCACACTACACCTGTCTCAGGTCTAAAATGTCCTCTGAAAACAGAGGTCACTAGACCCGAGACTCACGTCTGGGCGAACCAGGGTCGCTTTCCGGGAACGGGATACGGGGACACCTACCCGAGCTCCGTCCCTTCAAACTCCCCCTCGTCGCCCCCCTCATGTGCGCTCTTTTGGGGAGTATTTGGTTCCCCGGGCCCGCGCTGGCCCTGGAAAGTGGATATCCCGCCACTGGTTCGGTGGAAAAGGGGGGAAGGATGGGAGCTGGGAAGGAATGGGAAATCGGGAAGGTGGGAATGGGATAGGGACGTGCCGCTCTTAGTCTGGCCCCTCACCCCGAGCCTTTCCGGTATGGGTAGCCCTGTCCGGTATAGCCACGGGGATCATAGAGACACGCAAGCCCCCCCACCACGGCAAGGTGGCAGCACAATCGGGGGGGAACCTAACCTAACCTAACCTAACCTAACCTAACCTAACCTAACCTAACCTAACCTAACCTAACCTAACCTAACCTAACCTAACCTAACCTAACCTAACCTAACCTAACCTAACCTAACCTAACCTAACCTAACCTAACCTAACCTAACCTAACCTAACCTAACCTAACCTAACCTAACCTAACCTAACCTAACCTAACCTAACCTAACCTAACCTAACCTAACCTAACCTAACCTAACCTAACCTAACCTAACCTAACCTAACCTAACCTAACCTAACCTAACCTAACCTAACCTAACCTAACCTAACCTAACCTAACCTAACCTAACCTAACCTAACCTAACCTAACCTAACCTAACCTAACCTAACCTAACCTAACCTAACCTAACCTAACCTAACCTAACCTAACCTAACCTAACCTAACCTAACCTAACCTAACCTAACCTAACCTAACCTAACCTAACCTAACCTAACCTAACCTAACCTAACCTAACCTAACCTAACCTAACCTAACCTAACCTAACCTAACCTAACCTAACCTAACCTAACCTAACCTAACCTAACCTAACCTAACCTAACCTAACCTAACCTAACCTAACCTAACCTAACCTAACCTAACCTAACCTAACCTAACCTAACCTAACCTAACCTAACCTAACCTAACCTAACCTAACCTAACCTAACCTAACCTAACCTAACCTAACCTAACCTAACCTAACCTAACCTAACCTAACCTAACCTAACCTAACCTAACCTAACCTAACCTAACCTAACCTAACCTAACCTAACCTAACCTAACCTAACCTAACCTAACCTAACCTAACCTAACCTAACCTAACCTAACCTAACCTAACCTAACCTAACCTAACCTAACCTAACCTAACCTAACCTAACCTAACCTAACCTAACCTAACCTAACCTAACCTAACCTAACCTAACCTAACCTAACCTAACCTAACCTAACCTAACCTAACCTAACCTAACCTAACCTAACCTAACCTAACCTAACCTAACCTAACCTAACCTAACCTAACCTAACCTAACCTAACCTAACCTAACCTAACCTAACCTAACCTAACCTAACCTAACCTAACCTAACCTAACCTAACCTAACCTAACCTAACCTAACCTAACCTAACCTAACCTAACCTAACCTAACCTAACCTAACCTAACCTAACCTAACCTAACCTAACCTAACCTAACCTAACCTAACCTAACCTAACCTAACCTAACCTAACCTAACCTAACCTAACCTAACCTAACCTAACCTAACCTAACCTAACCTAACCTAACCTAACCTAACCTAACCTAACCTAACCTAACCTAACCTAACCTAACCTAACCTAACCTAACCTAACCTAACCTAACCTAACCTAACCTAACCTAACCTAACCTAACCTAACCTAACCTAACCTAACCTAACCTAACCTAACCTAACCTAACCTAACCTAACCTAACCTAACCTAACCTAACCTAACCTAACCTAACCTAACCTAACCTAACCTAACCTAACCTAACCTAACCTAACCTAACCTAACCTAACCTAACCTAACCTAACCTAACCTA
Source organism: Acleris holmiana (assembly GCA_949316455.1). NCBI lineage: Eukaryota > Metazoa > Arthropoda > Insecta > Lepidoptera > Tortricidae > Acleris > Acleris holmiana. Next base: position 11,359,187 of record OX438789.1, on the reverse strand, counting down.
ACCTAACCTAACCTAACCTAACCTAACCTAACCTAACCTAACCTAACCTAACCTAACCTAACCTAACCTAACCTAACCTAACCTAACCTAACCTAACCTAACCTAACCTAACCTAACCTAACCTAACCTAACCTAACCTAACCTAACCTAACCTAACCTAACCTAACCTAACCTAACCTAACCTAACCTAACCTAACCTAACCTAACCTAACCTAACCTAACCTAACCTAACCTAACCTAACCTAACCTAACCTAACCTAACCTAACCTAACCTAACCTAACCTAACCTAACCTAACCTAACCTAACCTAACCTAACCTAACCTAACCTAACCTAACCTAACCTAACCTAACCTAACCTAACCTAACCTAACCTAACCTAACCTAACCTAACCTAACCTAACCTAACCTAACCTAACCTAACCTAACCTAACCTAACCTAACCTAACCTAACCTAACCTAACCTAACCTAACCTAACCTAACCTAACCTAACCTAACCTAACCTAACCTAACCTAACCTAACCTAACCTAACCTAACCTAACCTAACCTAACCTAACCTAACCTAACCTAACCTAACCTAACCTAACCTAACCTAACCTAACCTAACCTAACCTAACCTAACCTAACCTAACCTAACCTAACCTAACCTAACCTAACCTAACCTAACCTAACCTAACCTAACCTAACCTAACCTAACCTAACCTAACCTAACCTAACCTAACCTAACCTAACCTAACCTAACCTAACCTAACCTAACCTAACCTAACCTAACCTAACCTAACCTAACCTAACCTAACCTAACCTAACCTAACCTAACCTAACCTAACCTAACCTAACCTAACCTAACCTAACCTAACCTAACCTAACCTAACCTAACCTAACCTAACCTAACCTAACCTAACCTAACCTAACCTAACCTAACCTAACCTAACCTAACCTAACCTAACCTAACCTAACCTAACCTAACCTAACCTAACCTAACCTAACCTAACCTAACCTAACCTAACCTAACCTAACCTAACCTAACCTAACCTAACCTAACCTAACCTAACCTAACCTAACCTAACCTAACCTAACCTAACCTAACCTAACCTAACCTAACCTAACCTAACCTAACCTAACCTAACCTAACCTAACCTAACCTAACCTAACCTAACCTAACCTAACCTAACCTAACCTAACCTAACCTAACCTAACCTAACCTAACCTAACCTAACCTAACCTAACCTAACCTAACCTAACCTAACCTAACCTAACCTAACCTAACCTAACCTAACCTAACCTAACCTAACCTAACCTAACCTAACCTAACCTAACCTAACCTAACCTAACCTAACCTAACCTAACCTAACCTAACCTAACCTAACCTAACCTAACCTAACCTAACCTAACCTAACCTAACCTAACCTAACCTAACCTAACCTAACCTAACCTAACCTAACCTAACCTAACCTAACCTAACCTAACCTAACCTAACCTAACCTAACCTAACCTAACCTAACCTAACCTAACCTAACCTAACCTAACCTAACCTAACCTAACCTAACCTAACCTAACCTAACCTAACCTAACCTAACCTAACCTAACCTAACCTAACCTAACCTAACCTAACCTAACCTAACCTAACCTAACCTAACCTAACCTAACCTAACCTAACCTAACCTAACCTAACCTAACCTAACCTAACCTAACCTAACCTAACCTAACCTAACCTAACCTAACCTAACCTAACCTAACCTAACCTAACCTAACCTAACCTAACCTAACCTAACCTAACCTAACCTAACCTAACCTAACCTAACCTAACCTAACCTAACCTAACCTAACCTAACCTAACCTAACCTAACCTAACCTAACCTAACCTAACCTAACCTAACCTAACCTAACCTAACCTAACCTAACCTAACCTAACCTAACCTAACCTAACCTAACCTAACCTAACCTAACCTAACCTAACCTAACCTAACCTAACCTAACCTAACCTAACCTAACCTAACCTAACCTAACCTAACCTAACCTAACCTAACCTAACCTAACCTAACCTAACCTAACCTAACCTAACCTAACCTAACCTAACCTAACCTAACCTAACCTAACCTAACCTAACCTAACCTAACCTAACCTAACCTAACCTAACCTAACCTAACCTAACCTAACCTAACCTAACCTAACCTAACCTAACCTAACCTAACCTAACCTAACCTAACCTAACCTAACCTAACCTAACCTAACCTAACCTAACCTAACCTAACCTAACCTAACCTAACCTAACCTAACCTAACCTAACCTAACCTAACCTAACCTAACCTAACCTAACCTAACCTAACCTAACCTAACCTAACCTAACCTAACCTAACCTAACCTAACCTAACCTAACCTAACCTAACCTAACCTAACCTAACCTAACCTAACCTAACCTAACCTAACCTAACCTAACCTAACCTAACCTAACCTAACCTAACCTAACCTAACCTAACCTAACCTAACCTAACCTAACCTAACCTAACCTAACCTAACCTAACCTAACCTAACCTAACCTAACCTAACCTAACCTAACCTAACCTAACCTAACCTAACCTAACCTAACCTAACCTAACCTAACCTAACCTAACCTAACCTAACCTAACCTAACCTAACCTAACCTAACCTAACCTAACCTAACCTAACCTAACCTAACCTAACCTAACCTAACCTAACCTAACCTAACCTAACCTAACCTAACCTAACCTAACCTAACCTAACCTAACCTAACCTAACCTAACCTAACCTAACCTAACCTAACCTAACCTAACCTAACCTAACCTAACCTAACCTAACCTAACCTAACCTAACCTAACCTAACCTAACCTAACCTAACCTAACCTAACCTAACCTAACCTAACCTAACCTAACCTAACCTAACCTAACCTAACCTAACCTAACCTAACCTAACCTAACCTAACCTAACCTAACCTAACCTAACCTAACCTAACCTAACCTAACCTAACCTAACCTAACCTAACCTAACCTAACCTAACCTAACCTAACCTAACCTAACCTAACCTAACCTAACCTAACCTAACCTAACCTAACCTAACCTAACCTAACCTAACCTAACCTAACCTAACCTAACCTAACCTAACCTAACCTAACCTAACCTAACCTAACCTAACCTAACCTAACCTAACCTAACCTAACCTAACCTAACCTAACCTAACCTAACCTAACCTAACCTAACCTAACCTAACCTAACCTAACCTAACCTAACCTAACCTAACCTAACCTAACCTAACCTAACCTAACCTAACCTAACCTAACCTAACCTAACCTAACCTAACCTAACCTAACCTAACCTAACCTAACCTAACCTAACCTAACCTAACCTAACCTAACCTAACCTAACCTAACCTAACCTAACCTAACCTAACCTAACCTAACCTAACCTAACCTAACCTAACCTAACCTAACCTAACCTAACCTAACCTAACCTAACCTAACCTAACCTAACCTAACCTAACCTAACCTAACCTAACCTAACCTAACCTAACCTAACCTAACCTAACCTAACCTAACCTAACCTAACCTAACCTAACCTAACCTAACCTAACCTAACCTAACCTAACCTAACCTAACCTAACCTAACCTAACCTAACCTAACCTAACCTAACCTAACCTAACCTAACCTAACCTAACCTAACCTAACCTAACCTAACCTAACCTAACCTAACCTAACCTAACCTAACCTAACCTAACCTAACCTAACCTAACCTAACCTAACCTAACCTAACCTAACCTAACCTAACCTAACCTAACCTAACCTAACCTAACCTAACCTAACCTAACCTAACCTAACCTAACCTAACCTAACCTAACCTAACCTAACCTAACCTAACCTAACCTAACCTAACCTAACCTAACCTAACCTAACCTAACCTAACCTAACCTAACCTAACCTAACCTAACCTAACCTAACCTAACCTAACCTAACCTAACCTAACCTAACCTAACCTAACCTAACCTAACCTAACCTAACCTAACCTAACCTAACCTAACCTAACCTAACCTAACCTAACCTAACCTAACCTAACCTAACCTAACCTAACCTAACCTAACCTAACCTAACCTAACCTAACCTAACCTAACCTAACCTAACCTAACCTAACCTAACCTAACCTAACCTAACCTAACCTAACCTAACCTAACCTAACCTAACCTAACCTAACCTAACCTAACCTAACCTAACCTAACCTAACCTAACCTAACCTAACCTAACCTAACCTAACCTAACCTAACCTAACCTAACCTAACCTAACCTAACCTAACCTAACCTAACCTAACCTAACCTAACCTAACCTAACCTAACCTAACCTAACCTAACCTAACCTAACCTAACCTAACCTAACCTAACCTAACCTAACCTAACCTAACCTAACCTAACCTAACCTAACCTAACCTAACCTAACCTAACCTAACCTAACCTAACCTAACCTAACCTAACCTAACCTAACCTAACCTAACCTAACCTAACCTAACCTAACCTAACCTAACCTAACCTAACCTAACCTAACCTAACCTAACCTAACCTAACCTAACCTAACCTAACCTAACCTAACCTAACCTAACCTAACCTAACCTAACCTAACCTAACCTAACCTAACCTAACCTAACCTAACCTAACCTAACCTAACCTAACCTAACCTAACCTAACCTAACCTAACCTAACCTAACCTAACCTAACCTAACCTAACCTAACCTAACCTAACCTAACCTAACCTAACCTAACCTAACCTAACCTAACCTAACCTAACCTAACCTAACCTAACCTAACCTAACCTAACCTAACCTAACCTAACCTAACCTAACCTAACCTAACCTAACCTAACCTAACCTAACCTAACCTAACCTAACCTAACCTAACCTAACCTAACCTAACCTAACCTAACCTAACCTAACCTAACCTAACCTAACCTAACCTAACCTAACCTAACCTAACCTAACCTAACCTAACCTAACCTAACCTAACCTAACCTAACCTAACCTAACCTAACCTAACCTAACCTAACCTAACCTAACCTAACCTAACCTAACCTAACCTAACCTAACCTAACCTAACCTAACCTAACCTAACCTAACCTAACCTAACCTAACCTAACCTAACCTAACCTAACCTAACCTAACCTAACCTAACCTAACCTAACCTAACCTAACCTAACCTAACCTAACCTAACCTAACCTAACCTAACCTAAGTTTTTTTATAAATACGATAATGCAGATCTATTGTTTATCTTTAAAAAAATAAGCATTTATAGGTTTCAACTGTGTAGTTTTATAAATACAATAATGCAGATCTATTGTTTACCCTTAAAAAACAAGCATATATAAGTTTCAACTGTGTAACTACTAGACCACTTTAAAAAAAAAAGAGCACTTTTTCGCCATTTTCAACGAATTTTGATTTGTTCTTGCACTATTGGTACTCCCTGCCTTTTTTTAAACCACAAAGACGGAGAATATTAGCATAGTTTTTTCAAAGGATATCAAAAAAAAATAACCTCGAAGGCTAAGGCGGGAGCTCGCTGCGCTTCGCTCCCGCCATAGCCTTCTAACCTAACCTTACCGAGTCGGTTCTGCCCAGGAAGGTCTTGCTCGCTCGCTTCGCTCGCTCGCTCGCTTATGCACACATATATATTATATCTTTATTATAACTAGGTAACGTTCATGCTTATATCTCGTGCCCTAACGTTAGTAACATTAAAACTGTTATTATGTCCCTACC
>OX438789.1:11020931-11348431 GCA_949316455.1 Acleris holmiana | reverse complement strand
GCGCTCCGCACTCCAACGGTCGCACACCGCGAGGGTGTGCTGAGCCGTGTCGTCCGGATCGCCGCAGTGATGGCACCGCGGGCCGGGCTCCCTCCCAATTTTGTGCAGGTAGTGACCGAAGCACCCATGTCCGGTCAGTACCTGCACAAGCCGGTACGACGTAGCGCCGACTGCCCTCCCCAACCAGGTGTCAAACGACGGGAGGATCGCCCCTATGGTCCGAGTTCCATAGGGAGCGTCCTCCAGGTGCGCTTTCCACCTGTCCCGCAGTCGACGCTCCGTCATCCGGCGCGTCTCCTCTACCTCCTCAGGGTCCGGGCGCTCACCCCGCGCCCGGGCCCTGGACCTAACAGCGTAGGTCTCAGCCTGCACCTCCGCATCGAGCTCCCACGGCGGGGTGCAGGCGAGGAGGCAAGCCGCGGCGTGGGCCACCGTGACGTAGGCCCTCACAATACGGAGGGCCACCACCCGCTGCGGCCTCCGTAGCAGGGCCCGGTTGCGGGCGGACAGCTTGTCCGCCCATATGGGGGCCCCGTACAGAGCCATGCTCCTCGTGACGCCGGCGTACAACCGGCGGCACAAGGAGCCAGGCCCACCCACGTTCGGCAGAAGCCGCCCCAGCGCCGACGCGGCGCCCACGGGGAGCAAGTTGGGAGAAATGCTCCCCGAAGTCCCACTTCCGGTCCAGAACAAGCCCCAAGTATTTGATATGGGGCTTTAGTTGGACCGGTTCCCCCCCCAGCGTGAGCGCCGCGCCCGCGCGCAGCCTCCACCCCCTCCCCCGCCCCCCGAAGACTATCGCCTCAGTCTTCGGGAGGGCCACCTTCAGGCCGAGCTGACTGATCCGGTAAATCATCAGCTCGGCCGCCGCTTCCGCCCGGCAGAGCACCTCTCTCGCCTCGGTCCCACGCACGGCCACCATTGTGTCATCTGCATAGCAGATGGTGGCCGTCCGTGGGAGCACCACCCCCCTGATGGCCCAATCGTACCCCAGGTTCCATAAGAGTGGACCGAGCACGGAACCCTGGGGCACACCACAGGCCATCCCCGTCGACCCCCGCCGACCGTCCGCCCGCTCGTAGAGCACTACCCTCTCGGTGAGGTAGTGCTCTACGACCCGCCGCAGGTAGGGAGGCACCTCGTGATATCGAAGCGCCTCCCTTATCACCCCATAGGGGAGGGTACCAAACGCGTTGGCGATGTCGAGCGACACCGCCACCACACCCTCCCCTCTGCTCGACGCGTGCTCGCAGAAGTCCCTTAGGGACTTCAACGCGTCGAGCGTGGACCGCCCTTCACGGAACCCTGGAGGGTGGTGGTGGCGTCCTTTTTTAACGTCACCACCACAGCCGCTGTTTTGGGGACGGCCAGTTTTGCCGGGCGCGCGGCCGCCGCCTTCCGTCCTTCTACGGTGTTCCTGCTGGGGGGAGGGGGGGAGGCCTTAGCCTTCTTCTTCCCCTTCCCCTTCCTCCTGACCACCTCCGACCACGTCATGTTCGCGGGCGGAGGCGGTGCTTGGCCCGATGGGCCGGGTCCACCCTCCGAGGGCCGGGAGGCTCTCGGGGCCGGGGCGGTTTTGGCCACCTTGGCGGGCTTCTGGGGGCGGCTAGGAGGGGCGGGGGTCGGGACTGCCGCCTTCTTAGCCGGTTTCACTTTGGCCCGGCCATCGCCGAGCCTGGCCCTGGCCTCCGGCTCCGGGGCAGGGGCCCTAACCTGGGCCGGGGGCGGCGGAGCGGCCCTAACGGCCTTGTCAGCCCGCGGGGCTGTCGGGGCGGCGGCAGCGGCGGCAGCGGCGGCAGCAGCAGCCCTCCTCTCGTGGGCAAGCGGGGGACGGAGGATTGGCTCCGCCGGGAGGCGCCTGTTCACCTCCTCAATCCGGTCGTTAATCATACGACCGAGGCTCAGGAAGAGATCCCGCTTCATCTCTTCGATGGCCTCGGTCAATTCAGCCGTCCCGAACTGAAGAGGGGCCGGAGCAGGAGCCGCCGGGATCTCGCGCTCACTAAAGGCGGTGCGGAGCGCCTTCAGCTCCGCCGTATTGAGCGCGAGCTCCTCCCTCATCCTTTTGTTGTCCGCCTTTAATCGGCGGACCTCCTCGCTTTCGGACCGGGCCGCCTCCGCCTCGTCCATCGACCCGAGGATCGTTTGGCAGGCCCGGTACATTTTCCCCTTTATTTCGCCCTTTAAGTTGCTGGACACCCTGGCCGCCTCCAGGATGTCCTTAGCCGCCTTTCGGGCCGCGTCCAGAGGGTCAGCCTCCTCCAGACCCTCAGTCACCTCCATTCCGTCGGGGGAACGCGAGCCCGAACGGGAGCGTCGGTCATCACCGACGCTCGCCTTCCCCCCCTTCCCCCCCTTCGCCCCCTTGGGGCGGAGCTCGGGGAAGTCCCTCCGGTAGAGGTCTGCTGCGTTGGCCTCGGCCTCCAGCTCCTCCTCGAAATGGGGTTCGAGGAGGTATTGCCTTGCCCTCGCCCTCGCCGCAGCCAGACCCGCATACGCCCCCTTGGGCATCCCCCTCCTCGCGGTGTTAACCTTCATGGGGACAACAACCTCGACCTCCCCGGTCTCCTCTAGAGCCCTTTTAGTGGGCTGAGGGGCGTCTTCGCCCACCTCGACAAATTCGGAGTCGTCCACCTCCGACTCCGAACTGGAGTCGGAGATAACTCCCCCCCCCCTCGGTAAAATCCTCCGTTTTTCCGTAGGCGAGGCCATAGTGGCCCCCCCTACCTCCCCCCCGAAAACGGCCGAAATCCAACCGCTAGGACCAGAGTTAGCCAGGAACCTAACTAAAACTGGTCAAGTGCGAGTCGGATTTCGACTTTCCTATACAAAATAGGAAACAGCGCCTGAATTTTTTCTAATAGCAATCTGGGGAAACTTTGTCCCCAGATTTGGCGCACTTCCCGGGGTCGTAGCGCGACGGGAGAAGCACCAAAAGGTGCAGCGCAATTGCCCCCTAATTACTAAATAAAAATAAATGGAGAAAGGTTAAAAGGTTAAGAGCTATCAAATTAACAAACTTTCGGATAACCCTTAAGTTTGTAAAACTTTCAACACTGTCTACCTCGGTACCTTGTACCCAAAATAATTTCTGACCCAGAGGCCAGAAAATTACCAAAACAACCCCACGATTTAAAAAATAGAACAACCTACCCCCCCTTAAAGTTTAAAACTGCTGCAAGGACCGCAACTAATTTTAAACTTTGGTCAAAGTGAAAATAGTCGGCAAGTGTTTTTGAAAAATTCGAGCGAAAAACTCGATTTTTTCAAAAACAAATTTCTCGAAAAATTTTCACCTGAGCCCACAAAACAAACGACACCACACGAAGCGGGACCGTTGCCGCTACCCCCGCCCAAAAATTGAGCAAGGTGGGGTGTTGGCAACACCGACTTAATTAAAAAGTAAAAAGGTAAACAAACCCAATATTTATTAAAAAATAGAGGGTTAAAATTTACCTTTTGGGGAGCCCTCTAGCTCCAGAACTTTCGTCCTGGCTACTAAAGGGAACTACACCACGTTAAAGACGGGGATTGCCGCTACCTTCCTACCCCAAAATGGGGTCGGTACGATATCGGCAACACACCAAACAAAAAAGACAAAAGTACAACAAATCCGAGCAACAAAAAACCAACCGCAAAAAGAAAAATCCAAAAAACAAGCAAGTGTCACGTGATAGGAGAGAATCGAAAACCGTTATGAATAGCCAAAAAAATGTAGTATCCTGACACCAAAACGCACGAAACTCCTACAGATAGCACCCGAGAAACCAACTCAACCTAACCTAACCTAACCTAACCTAACCTAACCTAACCTAACCTAACCTAACCTAACCTAACCTAACCTAACCTTTTTTTTTTTTTTTTTTTTTTTTTTTTTTTGACAGGGTGGAAAATGCGTTACGCATGCCCCCCACCATGGGAGTGGCGGGGGGGTATGTGGGACTCACCCCTATGCGCCCCCCCTCTCAGAGCGAGAGGGGGGAGGAGCGTTACCCACTAAAAACCACCCTGGCGTACCCTCATGCCGGTTAGGCAAGGCGCCGTGGTACCGCCGAAGCACTGCCCACGACGCCTTCCGGCAGCCCCAGCCAAACACCGCTGGGGCTACCCGCGCCAAAGGAGAGGGAGGCCGAGCACGCGTGGCCTCCCTCCCAGACCGCCAAGTGGCTATCACCTACGGCGGGAAGGGGACTCCCATCCCCCGCCCGCAGCCACTAAGGATTGAGGCGGGCGGCAAAACGCCTGCGCCTCAATCCCCGCCGTCTGCGCCGGAGCGGGTGCGCGAGAGGAGACTCTTCGCGCTCCCGCTCCGCAGTCTCCTTCTGCGAGATGACACACTCGCAGAAGGAGACCACAGCCCTCCAGGACCTGTCGCTGCACAGCATTGCGGACACAACGCTGTGCAGGGAGAGGTCCCACTGCCCGATGGCCAGTGCCATGCTGCAGCGCTCCGCACTCCAACGGTCGCACACCGCAAGGGTGTGCTGAGCCGTGTCGTCCGGATCGCCGCAGTGATGGCACTGCGGGCCGGGCTCCCTCCCAATTTTGTGCAGGTAGTGACCGAAGCACCCATGTCCGGTCAGTACCTGCACAAGCCGGTACGACGTAGCGCCGACTGCCCTCCCCAACCAGGTGTCAAACGACGGGAGGATCGCCCCTATGGTCCGAGTTCCATAGGGAGCGTCCTCCAGGTGCGCTTTCCACCTGTCCCGCAGTCGACGCTCCGTCATCCGGCGCGTCTCCTCTACCTCCTCAGGGTCCGGGCGCTCACCCCGCGCCCGGGCCCTGGACCTAACAGCGTAGGTCTCAGCCTGCACCTCCGCATCGAGCTCCCACGGCGGGGTGCAGGCGAGGAGGCAAGCCGCGGCGTGGGCCACCGTGACGTAGGCCCTCACAATACGGAGGGCCACCACCCGCTGCGGCCTCTGTAGCAGGGCCCGGTTGCGGGCGGACAGCTTGTCCGCCCATATGGGGGCCCCGTACAGAGCCATGCTCCTCGTGACGCCGGCGTACAACCGGCGGCACAAGGAGCCAGGCCCACCCACGTTCGGCAGAAGCCGGCCCAGCGCCGACGCGGCGCCCACGATTCGGGGAGCAAGTTGGGAGAAATGCTCCCCGAAGTCCCACTTCCGGTCCAGAACAAGCCCCAAGTATTTGATATGGGGCTTTAGTAGGACCGGTTCCCCCCCCAGCGTGAGCGCCGCGCCCGCGCGCAGCCTCCACCCCCTCCCCCGCCCCCCGAAGACTATCGCCTCAGTCTTCGGGAGGGCCACCTTCAGGCCGAGCTGACTGATCCGGTAAATCATCAGCTCGGCCGCCGCTTCCGCCCGGCAGAGCACCTCTCTCGCCTCGGTCCCACGCACGGCCACCATTGTGTCATCTGCATAGCAGATGGTGGCCGTCCGTGGGAGCACCACCCCCCTGATGGCCCAATCGTACCCCAGGTTCCATAAGAGTGGACCGAGCACGGAACCCTGGGGCACACCACAGGCCATCCCCGTCGACCCCCGCCGACCGTCCGCCCGCTCGTAGAGCACTACCCTCTCGGTGAGGTAGTGCTCTACGACCCGCCGCAGGTAGGGAGGCACCTCGTGATATCGAAGCGCCTCCCTTATCACCCCATAGGGGAGGGTACCAAACGCGTTGGCGATGTCGAGCGACACCGCCACTACACCCTCCCCTCTGCTCGACGCGTGCTCGCAGAAGTCCCTTAGGGACTTCAGCGCGTCGAGCGTGGACCGCCCCTCACGGAACCCGAACTGTCGCTCCGACAAGTCCGGGCCGGCGGTCCCTAGGTGCTGCTGGATCCGGGAGGCCAGGATTCTCTCGAAGATCTTCCCAGCCTCATCCAGCAGCACGATGGGGCGATACGCGGACGGACTGTCCGGGGGTCGACCCTCCTTCCGCAGGAGGCACAACCTCCCCTCCTTCCACACTCTCGGGAACCGTCCCTCCCTCAGGCAATCGTCCATGATCTGCCTGAGTCGGTTCCCGAGGTGTTTTAGGGCGATGGGGAGTACCCGACCTGGTACTCCATCGGGCCCCGGGGCTTTCTTGCAGCCCCGGAGCCGGTCCACCGCCCTCTCGAACTCGTCGTCGCTTACCGGCGCGACGACGAGTTCGGTCGGGTCCTCCAAGTCCCCCGGTGGCTCGGTCATCACCGGGGGAGTTATCGAGGGGGCTGGCGGAAACAGCCCCTCGATGACCCTCCTGAGGAGGGGGGGCTCCAGGGAGTCCATGGGGGGGGCGGTACGCATTTTGTTGCGTACCACCCTATACGGCCGCCCCCACGGATCCCGGTCCAGCGTGGCCAGGAACGAGGCGTGCGCCTCGTCCTTGGCCTTGGCTATGCCCAGCTGGAGGGCCCCCTTGGCGACTTTGAGGGCCCTGTAGAGCCCCTCTTCCTCCTCCGCCGTGTGCCGCCTGCGCCTACAGTGCTGGTAGGCGCGGCGGGCACAGTTGCTGGTGGTCCGCATGGCCGAAATTTCAGCGGACCACCAGTACACCCTCCTCCGGGAGAAGAGGCGCCGCGCCCGGGGCATAGACGCTCCGCACACAGCCTGTAGTGCGGAGCGAAACCGGCGCGCCCTCTCCTCCACTCCCGAGGCGGCGGGTGGGGCGGCACACCAGGCCTCCACCATCGCCGCCTCGTCCGCCCTGGCCCTGTCCAGATGGGACAGGGACCACTTGGGGAACTCCTCCCCACTCCCTCCTCCTCCTCCTCCTCCCCCCCCCCTCGGGACGGGTGGCGGCTGCCCCCCTCTGGAGACCCTCAGCCTGATATACAGGTGGTCTGAGAGGGTCTCCACGTCCTCCAGGACGCGCCAGTCGGTGAGGCGTGCGGCAATGGCAGGGGTCGCGAACGTTATGTCCACGATGGACCCCCCCTGCCGCCGCACGCACGTGTTGGCGCAGCCCTGGTTAAGGACCACCAGGCCCGATGCCGCCACCCAGTCCCGCAACGCCGCCCCGCGCGCGTCCGTTACGGGGGAACCCCACGCAGCACTCTTGGCGTTGAGGTCCCCCAGGACCACTGTTTGGCGCGGGGCCACCCTCCTCAACACCCCCCCAAGGACCCCCAGGTAGGCCTCGAAGTCCGCCAGCGAACTGTTGGGGGAGAAGTACACCGCCAATAGGGCGGTGTCGTTCCCCCATTTGGCCGCCGCGAACCCCAGGCCCGTCTCGAGGCCTACCAGGGGGGAACCGTCGCCGACCGCCGGAACCACTACGGCAACCCTACTGTCCGTTGACCCTACCCAGTTGGGTAGGGGCGGGACAAAGTAGGGTTCCGCAACCACCGCCACATCTATCGACCACTCCGCCATGGTCTGCATGAGCAGATCCTGTGCTCTGGCGGAGTGGTTGATGTTGGCCTGCAGGAACTCTAAATGCCGGTGTGCTGGCATTTAGAGTTCCATGCTGGTTCCCTCAGCGGCCCGGTCGGCGACATTCGTCGGGGGGGCGTTTCCACTTTGACCTGCTGGTGCCGCTGGGCGGGGACGCTGGGGCCTAGCGTCCCGGCCCTTGGTTTCCGGGGGGAAGCAACTCCTCCCCCCGAGGTGGTGGTCGGCCGGGAGTTTGGCCTGGGCGCAGACCGCACACCAGGGCTTCTCCCAGCACTCAACCATCGAGTGCCCCTTCTTAGAGCACCGGAAGCAACAGTTGGTCCGGTCCTCTTTGGAGGGGCACAGCTCCCGCGCATGGCCGACACCAAAGCACCTGAAACACCGCATTGGTGTCGGCCCTACTGCAGAGACCCTGGCGGAGGCCCATCCCACCAGGATCCTGCCTGCCTTCTTCAGGGCCAACGCGGCCGTAACGGGGCACTGGATTAGGCAAGATCCAGTGCCGTCGTAGAGGGCACGCACGGCCCCCACTCGCACCTGGGCCGCCTGGCAGCCCCCCACGGCTGCCACTGCCTGCGCCACCGATTCCTTACTTGCCGACTCATCAAGGCCGGCAATCTGGACGCCGGCCATTTTAACAGGCCGGCTGACATCGGCGACGTCGCCCACCAGGGCCTGCAGCCTGGCGGCCAGGGTGTCCGCCCGTGCATGGTCGTCCTCCCCGGGGACCTCTATGACCCGGGACCCGGTCATAGAGGTCCTAACCCTTACATGCTCCAGGCCGACCTCCCTTAGGCTAAGGCCGTTTATGGCCTTAGCCATGGTGGCCTGGAGGGTGGTGGTGGCATCTTTTTTAAGCGTCACCACCACAGCCGCCGTTTTAGGGACGGCCAACTTGGCCGGACGCGCGGCCGCCGCCTTCCTCCCTTCAAGGGAATTCCTGCTGGGGGGAGGGGGGGAGGCCTTAGCCTTCTTCTTCCCCTTCCCTTTCCTCCTAACCACCTCCGACCACGTCACGTTCGCGGGCGGAGGCGGTGCTTCGCCCGATGGGCCGGGTCCACCCTCCGAGGGCCGGGTGGCTCTCGGGGCCGGGGCGGTTTTGGCCGCCTTGGCGGGCTTCTGGGGGCGGCTAGGAGGGGCGGGGGTCGGGCCTGCCGCCTTCTTGGCCGGTTTTACTTTGGCCCGGCCATCGCCGAGCCTGGCCCTGGCCTCCGGCTCCGGGGCAGGGGCCCTAACCTGGGCCGGGGGCGGCGGAGCGGCCCTAACGGCCCTATCAGCCCTTGGGGCTTCCGGGGCGGCGGCAGCGGCGGCAGCGGCGGCAGCGGCGGCCCTCCTCTCGTGGGCAAGCGGGGGACGGAGGATCGGCTCCGCCGGGAGGCGCCTGTTCACCTCCTCAATCCGGTCGTTAATCATACGACCGAGGCTCAGGAAGAGATCCCGCTTCATCTCTTCGATGGCCTCGGTCAATTCTGCCGTCCCGAACTGAAGAGGGGCCGGAGCAGGAGCCGCCAGGATCTCGCGCTCGCTGAAGGCGGTGCGGAGCGCCTTCAGCTCCGCCGTATTGAGCGCGAGCTCCTCCCTCATTCTCTTGTTGTCCGCCTTTAGACGGCGGACCTCCTCGCTCTCGGACCGGGCCGCCTCCGCCTCGTCCATCGACCCGAGGATCGTTTGGCAGGCCCGGTACATGCGGCCTTTCACCTCCCCTTTTAGGTTGCTGGACACCCTGGCCGCCTCCAGGATGTCCTTAGCCGCCTTGCGGGCCGCGTCTAGTGGGTCTGCCTCCTCCTGACCCTCAACCTCCATCACAACAGGGGAGCGCGAGCCCGAACAGGAGCGTCGGTCATCACCGACGCTCGCCTTTCCCCCCCTCCCCCCCTTCGCCCCCTTGGGGCGGAGCTCTGGGAAGTCCCTCCGGTACTGGACTACGGCGTTGGCCTCGGCCTCCAGCCCCTCCTCGAAGTGAGGCTCGAGGAGGTACTGCCTTGCCCTCGCCCTTGCCGCGTCCAGTCCCGCATACGCCCCCTTGGGCATGCCCCTCCTCGCGGTGTTCACCTTTGTGGGGACCACCACCTCAACCTCCCCTGTCTCCTCTAGAGCCCTCTTAGTGGGCTGGGGGGCGCCCTCGTCCACTTCGACGAACTCCGAGTCATCCACCTCCGACTCCGAACTGGAGTCGGAGATAACTCCCCCCCCCCTCGGTAAAATCCTCCTATTTCTCGTAGGCGAGGCCATAGTGGCCCCCCCTACCCTCCCCCCGAAAACGGCCGAAATCCAACCGCTAGGACCAGAGTTAGCCAGAAACCTAACTAAAACTGGTCAAGTGCGAGTCGGATTTCGACTTTTCTATACAAAAGTGCAAAAAGCGCCTGAAATTTTCCAATAGCAATATTGGGAAATTTCAGTCCGCAATTTGACCCACTTCCCGGAGGCGCAGCGAAGCGGGAAAAATACCAAAAAATAGGGCGCAATTGCCCCCTTCTTTCTGTATCAGAAAATTGGGCAAAAGGTTTATGAGTTCAAAGTTTTGAACTTTACAAGTTTAGGAAGACCCCTTAAGTTTGTAAAGTCAAAACTCTTACCTACCCTGGTACCTTGTACCAACAATAACTTTCGACCAGTTAGTCAAAAAGTTACCAAACAAACACCACGATTTAAACAATTAAACAAGCTACCCCCCCTTAAAGTTTAAACTAGGTGCGAGAAGCGCAACCTATTTTAAAACTTTGTGAAAGTGAAAAAGTCCGGCAAGTATTTTTGAAAAATTCGAGCATAAAACTCGACTTTTTCAAAAATAAATTTCTCGTGACTTTTCTACTAAAGCCCACACAACAAACAACACCACACGAAGCGGGACCGTTGCCGCTACCCCCGCCCAAAATTTGGGCAAGATGGGATATTGGCAACACCGACTAAATTAAAAAGTAAAAATGTAAACAAACCCTCTATTTACGAAAAAACAAAGGGTTAAAATTTACAAAACGGGGAGCCCTCTAGCTCCAGAACTTTCGTTCTGGCTACTTGAGGGAACTTCACCACGTGCAAGACAAGGATTGCCGCTACCTTCCTACCCCAAAATGGGGTCGGTCCGATATCGGCAACACCGAAACAAAAATTGACAAAAAAGACACAAAACCGAGCAAACAAAAACCAACCGCAAAACGAAAAATCCAAAAAACAAGCCAAGGTCACAGGTTAGGAAGGAATCAAAAGCAGTTATGGGAGCAGAAAAAAATGTAAGATCTGAGAGCCGAAAACCACGAAAAACCTTCCAGTAACACCCGAGAAACCTAACCTAACCTAACCTAACCTAACCTAACCTAACCTAACCTAACCTAACCTAACCTTTTTTTTTTTTTTTTTTTTTTTTTTTTTTTTTTTTTTTTTTGATGACGGAGTGGAAATGCATTTACGCATCCCCCCGATGGCCTAAGGATGACCGTGCAATGGGGGGTATAACGGACTCTCACCTAAGCGAACTACCGTTTAAAACCACTCCGGCGTAACCCTCCTGGCTGGTTAACGGAGACGCCGCGGTACCGCCAAAGCATTGCCCGCTGGGCGCCTCCCAGCCCGCTCCGAAGAGCACACCGCCAAAGGAGGAGATGACTGCGTACGCACACAGCGATCTCCCCAAGCTGGGGGAGCCGTGCAATGTGGGCCCTTCACCCACGTGGCTCCCCATGAAGTTCAGGCGATCAGCAAAAGCTGGGTTCGCCTTCCCTTCACAGCCTGCATGGAGTGTAGGGTGTTTTCCGGCAGGCTATTCCCCCCAGTCGCAGTGACCGGGGTAAGTCCACGATCCTTCAAACACCCACACTACACCTGTCTCAGGTCTAAAATGTCCTCTGAAAACAGAGGTCACTAGACCCGAGACTCACGTCTGGGCGAACCAGGGTCGCTTTCTGGGAACGGGATACGGGGACACCTACCCGAGCTCCGTCCCTTCAAACTCCCCCTCGTCGCCCCCCTCATGTGCGCTCTTTTGGGGAGTATTTGGTTCCCCGGGCCCGCGCTGGCCCTGGAAAGTGGATATCCCGCCACTGGTTCGGTGGAAAAGGGAGGAAGGATGGGAGCTGGGAAGGAATGGGAAATCGGGAAGGTGGGATTGGGATAGGGACGTGCCGCTCTTAGTCTGGCCCCTCACCCCGAGCCTTTCCGGTATGGGTAGCCCTGTCCGGTATAGCCACGGGGATCATAGAGACACGCAAGCCCCCCCACCACGGCAAGGTGGCAGCACAATCGGGGGGGAACCTAACCTAACCTAACCTAACCTAACCTAACCTAACCTAACCTAACCTAACCTAACCTAACCTAACCTAACCTAACCTAACCTAACCTAACCTAACCTAACCTAACCTAACCTAACCTAACCTAACCTAACCTAACCTAACCTAACCTAACCTAACCTAACCTAACCTAACCTAACCTAACCTAACCTAACCTAACCTAACCTAACCTAACCTAACCTAACCTAACCTAACCTAACCTAACCTAACCTAACCTAACCTAACCTAACCTAACCTAACCTAACCTAACCTAACCTAACCTAACCTAACCTAACCTAACCTAACCTAACCTAACCTAACCTAACCTAACCTAACCTAACCTAACCTAACCTAACCTAACCTAACCTAACCTAACCTAACCTAACCTAACCTAACCTAACCTAACCTAACCTAACCTAACCTAACCTAACCTAACCTAACCTAACCTAACCTAACCTAACCTAACCTAACCTAACCTAACCTAACCTAACCTAACCTAACCTAACCTAACCTAACCTAACCTAACCTAACCTAACCTAACCTAACCTAACCTAACCTAACCTAACCTAACCTAACCTAACCTAACCTAACCTAACCTAACCTAACCTAACCTAACCTAACCTAACCTAACCTTTTTTTTTTTTTTTTTTTTTTTTTTTTGCCGGGGGAAAATCCTCATGGATACCACCACGTCACGGGGAAACGTTGTGGTTATGTGAGACTCTTACTCACTAAAAACCCCCGGGTGTCCCACTCGCCGCCTTGTTGGCAGGGTATGAGTATCGCTTTCGCCTGCTTTCGATACCCTGCCAAGCGGTTGTCCGCACTCCGGACCCATCCTCAGGGAGACCACATGTCCCCTTTCATCGTCAGTGGCGTGCCGGGAACACTTGGCACGCCACCCGACTCGAGGACCCTATTCCGGTTGACGATAGAACGTCCCCGTTTCTATCGCCCGGAGGTCCTCACTATGGCGGCAGGCGACGGTCGTGAGCCAGTCGCCTGCGGCCCACTCTCTTGCGACGCTGTTGGGTCGCACCTTCAGCGTCTTCCCTCGCTCGCTCGGCACACTCCTTCTGCGACATCACGTCCTCGCAAAAGGAGTGCACCGCTCGCCATGCATCGTCGCCCTCAACCATGGCCTTGACCACGGCCGGCAACGCTAGGTCCCGTCCGATTACCGCGACTAGGTCTGCGCGCGGTTCTGCCCAGGCTGGACACTGCTCTAAGGTGTGCTGAGCAGTGTCCTCGGCCTCGCCACAGTTGTGGCACTCCGCCGTCGGCTCTCTTCCGGCTATGCGACACAGGTATTTCCCGAAACATCCGTGTCCCGAGAGTACCTGTGTCAGCCGGAAGGTTAAAAGGCCATGGCTGCGGTCAAGCCATTCCGACAGGACCGGATGGATCGCAGCCACCGTACGAAGGCCCGAACTCGGTGCCTCCAGCCTCCTCCTCCAACTAGCAACAGCCTCGAGGCGCAGCTCCTCTCGTCGCCCCTGCGTTTCTCGCGGTGCCGGCCAATGACCCCGGCCTCTAGCCTCCACTTGCCAAACATAAACTTCGGCAAGGGTTCTGGCCTCCAGATCCCAGGGCAATGAACTGGCAAGAACGCAGGCCGCCTCCGCTGAGATAGTTCGGTAGCCCCGTATGGCCCTGATAGCCATCGCCCGCTGTGGTTTAAGCAGCAGAGCGGAGATTCGGCTGCTCAAGGCATCCACCCATACTGGAGCTCCATACAGAGCCATCGATTTAACTACGCCTAGGTACAACCGCCTGCAAGAAGTCTTGGGCCCTCCCAAATTAGGGAGTATACGCCCGAGAGCTGCAGCTGCACTTAACAATTTGGGCATCAGACGCTGGAAATGTGGAAGGAAGCTCCACCGACTGTCGAGGACTATGCCTAGGTACCGCATCGTCGACTCGACACCGATGGTTACTCCCCCCACCACTATATGCGCACCCGCTGGAGGTGCTCTTCGGGGGCCATGGAAACAGATGGCCTCGGACTTGCTCAGAGCAACCTCCAGCCCCAGCCGCCTTATTCTGTCCACCACCTGGGCCACGCCCGCAGTCGCAAGTATGGCCGCCTCCCTGAAAGTGGCCCCTTGAGCGGTCACCAACGTGTCGTCAGCGTAACAAGTAAGGCCGACGCCACGCAGGCGAGCGCCCCTAAGAACCCAGTCATATCCAATGTTCCACAGGAGTGGCCCAAGCACCGACCCCTGTGGAACACCGCACACCATCTCCTTCCTGCCCCACTCACGTTGGCCAGGGTAGGTTACAAACCTCTCTGAGAGGTACGCGTCCACCACTCGGCAAAGATACCGGGGGACCCGGTGGAATCGCAACGCCTCCTGTATGCACTCCCAGGGCAAGGAGTTAAAAGCGTTGGCGATGTCCAAGGACACCGCCAGAACGACATCACCCCGGGAGACAGCATTTTGTGCCGCTCTTTTAACGTCCAAGATCGCACTCACCGTCGAGCGGCCAGTGCGAAAGCCGTACTGGCAGTTCGCCAAGTCCGGGCCAACGTTGGTGAGGTGCTTGACGAGACGAGCTGCCAGTATACGTTCGAACAGCTTGCTCACCTCGTCAAGCAGAACGATTGGTCTGTAGGCCGATGGGGAGTCCACTGGCCGGCCATCTTTTTTCAGGAGCACCAGTTTGCCCGTTTTCCACTGTGTGGGAAAGCGGGCCTGCTCCATGCAAGCGCTAAGCATGCGCCGGAGTCTGGGCTCGATTTCGTCCATTGCCAGGACCCATGCTCGACCCGGTATGCCGTCCGGTCCGGGAGCCGTGTTTTTCGCCCGTAGGCGCAGGACGGCTGCTCCCAGCTCCCCCTCGGAAACGGCTGGCGTGTCTTCATTCTCCTCATCCATGTCCACTGACAAGGGCGCCATGGTCGGCGGCTGGTATTCTGCTCTATGAGGGAACAGGGCCGATACTATTCGGTCTACAAACTCCGGCTTCAAGTTTTCAGTTAGCGGAGGAGCCCAAGGACGGAGCCTGTTCCTCACCATCTTGTATGGCCTCCCCCAAGGGTCGCTGTTCAGGGTTTCCAACAGCTGCTCCCTTGAGAGCTCGATGGCCTGGCGAATAGTTGTCTTGAGCTCATTTTTGGCTACCTTGTATGCCCCGTAGAGAGCTACCTCCTCCACTTCATCGCGGATCCGCCGTCGCCTCTGCCGCTGGTATTGACGCCTTGCCACCACGCATTGCTCGCGGAGATATGTTAGTTCCGCAGTCCACCAGTACACGCGACGTCGTGGAGGTTGACGTTTGGTCCGGGGCATCGCTGCGTCGCAAACTTGCGTCATTGCCTTTCGGAACCATTCCGCCTCATCCTCGACCTCCACTCTGCCTTCGGGCACTGGTAGCCACGACTGCACAATGGCGGCCTCTTTAAGGAGCCCTTGATCCATCCTCGTCAGCGCCCAGCGAGGGCCGTGCGAGGATGGTGCACTCCGGCTTGGGCTGTCCGGGGTCATTGGTAGAGCGGAGACGTCGAATCGAATATAGCGGTGGTCCGAAAGCGTCTCCACATCCACCACGACCTCCCAGCCCTGGACACGGCGCGCCAGGACAGCCCCTGCGAACGTTACATCCACAATAGAACCACCCTGCTGCCGCACGCACGTGTCGGCCGTTCCTGCGTTCAAAAGCACCAAACCAGTACCAACTGCCCACTCCATTACTTTTCGCCCTCGAACGTCTGTAATCGGAGAACCCCACGCCTGCGAGTGTGCGTTGAGGTCTCCAGCAAACAAAACCATGTTTGGGCGATTTCTGCCTATCAAGGCTCCAACGTCTCCCAGGAGCCGCTCGAATTCGGCCAGGCTCCGGTTCGGCGAGAAATACGCTCCGACAACAAAGACGTCCCCCACAACTGCTGATACAAAGCCTCTGCCCCTAGTGACCCTTTCAAAGGTTGGGGATCCGGCATTTGTTTGGGTGACGAGGGCCACCGTCCCGTCATTGTCCCCCACCCAGTTATCCCTTGGGGGTACTGAGTAGGGCTCCGCCACCACTGCTACATGAATCAACCACTGCGCCATGCTCTGACATAAAAGGTCTTGAGCACTGGCACAGTGATTAATATTCGCCTGGAGAAAATGTAACGCCGCCATTTATATAACCATCGTTTCCATCTCCTCGGCCTGACCAGAAGATGGCGGGCATGTGTTACTTAAGGGAATTGCAGGGAGATTCCCCGCCCTGTATCCCTTCCCCTTCTTTGATTTAGGTGGAGTACACGTCCTGCTTCCTGTGCGATGGTCCGCACCTTTGCCTGCAACCGCGCATACGATGCAATGTGGTGCGGCAACGCATTGATCAGCTTTGTGACCCGGTTGACTGCAGCGGTAGCACAGATCACTCCGGTCTACCTCGTTGGAGCACTGTGCCTTCAGGTGACCTGGCTCCAGACATCGGTAGCATCTCCTAGGTCGAGCAGCTAGCAGCTTGACTTGCGCTATCACCCACCCGACTTTCAACCGGCCAGAGTCAACCGTTGTCACCTTTTTGGCCGCAACAACCGGGCAGCGCAGCCACGCAGAACCAAGGCCGTTGAAATCTCTGCGTATCTCCCCGCACTTTACAGCCTCAACGGCACATTCTCCAACCGCCGCCACCGCAGCTGCCACATCGCTCGCGTCGACTGAATCATCCAAACCAGTCACCCGCAATTCCACCGTCTTGGTTGGCCTATCGACGCGAACGACGTCGGGGTCAAAAGCCGCCCTTAAGGCTGCGGCAAGAGAGTCCGCTTTACCCCCATTCGTCGCCCCTGGCACCTCCAAAACTCGCGCTCCTGTGGCTGCCGTTTTGAAGCGGATCCCATGGATGTCATGATCCTCCAGTTTCACTTTCTTTCTGGCCTCGGCCATTACACTGGCATACGTAAGGCCCCTTTCCTGAGCCTCTGGGGACAAGGTGAGCACAACCGCAGCCGATCGAGGCGGACGTAGATTGCGGGGGTCAGGTCGTGCCAGGGCACTCGATTTCGAGCCTTTTGAGCCCTTTGCTCCTTTTTTAACTACTTCATTCCACGGCTGACTCATAGGTGCCGAGGAGAGTGGTAGTTGTGTTGGTGCAGGCACCGGGGAAGACTTCTTCGAGGCAGAAGCGGCTTTTGCAGCGGCAGTCTGCTTTTTCCTTCGTGCTTTCTTTTCCTTACCACCCTGTGGTGGTGTCGAGATGGGCCCCGAAGCCGCCGTGGCGTTTATCCTCCTTGGGGCAGGCCGTGCGGACTCAGGCACTGCCGAAGGTATAGCCATATCAGCTGCTGCCGACTCCCGCCTACTTTGTGTTGCCACCGAAGTTCGCTCTCTTGGCACTGGGAGAGAAGACCTTGAAGCTCCATCAGACGCCAAAGGGGGGCGAATCCGCTTCTCTGGGAGAAGACGATCCTCCAGTGCTGCTAACCTGGCGTTCATCATCGTCCCCACCTGACAAATGATAGACCGCGCCAGGTCCTCAGAATCCGGTATAGGCGCAACTTGCTGTGCTGCCACGACTTGTTGGGTGGGCCGATTCAGTAGCTCACGCATTTCCGCAACCTCCTTACGGAGCTGCGTCACTTCAGCCTGCAGGCGAGCATTGTTTGCCTGGAGTCCCCGTGTCTCCTCTGTCGTACATCTGCTCTGCAGTTTGGTAGCGCCATTCATAATTGTGTCCGCTGCCTCCTTTAACGAACGCACAAAGCCACCTTTCAGATTTTTTGAGGTGGTTGCCACCTTTCTTATGACCGCAACCTGGTCTTCGATGACCTGACTCAGAGTTGCGGCCGCCTCGAATTCTTGGTTGTCTTCGGTGTTGGTCGAAGACTCCGATAGCCGTGTAATTCTTACACGGACCTGCCTACTGGCCGCCATGATTTCAGCTTCGGCCCTCTGCAGTTCCTCCTCTCGTTTAGCCGCTACTAATGCAAGTTTAGCCTGGGCTAGACCCACATACTGGCCTGTAGTAGGAGGCCGTCCTCGGCCTCGTTGTTTTGCCGTCACAGAGTGCTTACTAGTACCCGAGCACTGTGCCTCGTCTAGATGGAGTTCAGGATCCGACCCAGCTTCCATTGCCTGTCGCTTCACCGAGGCTACATCCTGCACTTCGTCAAGATCTAGTTGAGGATCTGACCCACCTGCAACGCCCTTAGGACGTTTACGCGTCACTCGTCCACGACGCAACTCCGATAGTGATTCAACGCTCATCATTGAGCCAGTATCACTACTCTCCTCTTCTGGTGTTATAGTTTTTGTTTTGTTTTTAGTATCCATATTTCATCCCACGAGTACGGGCCGACATAAGTCCACCCCCAGGTAACGCCCATCCTGAGGGTAAGGCTATATACTACAGAGGTCGCCTGTTTTCTGTAGGTTTTTACGACTTCGCTGTCGGGTTTTATAGAGTTTTCCATTCTCGCGGGCCGGCCAATTAAGGCAAGCCCTCCGTTCCAGTGTCTCTCGACTACCCCATAACGTCGCAAGATGGCGATTGTTGAAGAGTGACGCTGGAGTACGGGTAATAGAGGAGTCGACGTGCCTCCTCTATGTTGTAGGCGGTAAGTGCGCAACGGCATTGTAAGTGCGCGCCGAGCCCGCCTCCTAACCTACCCCTTATCCCCCCCTGCCGGATATTTGCCATGGGCTGAAAGAATCTCCCATTAGGAGAAAGTCTCAGCCCATGCCCAGGGTGCACCAGCCCAGATGCTGCGTTCTCTCCGGATCGAGATCAAGAGAGACTGCAACACCCAAGCCAACGTGGAGGAATCCGGCCTGCACCCCAACCTAACCTAACCTAACCTAACCTAACCTAACCTAACCTAACCTAACCTAACCTAACCTAACCTAACCTAACCTAACCTAACCTAACCTAACCTAACCTTTTTTTTTTTTTTTTTTTTTTTTGATGACGGAGTGGAAATGCATTTACGCATCCCCCCGATGGCCTAAGGATGACCGTGCAATGGGGGGTATAACGGACTCTCACCTAAGCGAACTACCGTTTAAAACCACTCCGGCGTAACCCTCCTGGCTGGTTAACGGAGACGCCGCGGTACCGCCAAAGCATTGCCCGCTGGGCGCCTCCCAGCCCGCTCCGAAGAGCACACCGCCAAAGGAGGAGACGACTGCGTACGCACACAGCGATCTCCCCAAGCTGGGGGAGCCGTGCAATGTGGGTCCTTCACCCACGTGGCTCCCCATGAAGTTCAGGCGATCAGCAAAAGCTGGGTTCGCCTTCCCTTCACAGCCTGCATGGAGTGTAGGGTGTTTTCCGGCAGGCTATTCCCCCCAGTCGCAGTGACCGGGGTAAGTCCACGTTCCTTCAAACACCCACACTACACCTGTCTCAGGTCTAAAATGTCCTCTGAAAACAGAGGTCACTAGACCCGAGACTCACGTCTGGGCGAACCAGGGTCGCTTTCCGGGAACGGGATACGGGGACACCAACCCGAGCTCCGTCCCTTCAAACTCCCCCTCGTCGCCCCCCTCATGTGCGCTCTTTTGGGGAGTATTTGGTTCCCCGGGCCCGCGCTGGCCCTGGAAAGTGGATATCCCGCCACTGGTTCGGTGGAAAAGGGGGGAAGGATGGGAGCTGGGAAGGAATGGAAAATCGGGAAGGTGGGAATGGGATAGGGACGTGCCGCTCTTAGTCTGGCCCCTCACCCCGAGCCTTTCCGGTATGGGTAGCCCTGTCCGGTATAGCCACGGGGATCATAGAGACACGCAAGCCCCCCCACCACGGCAAGGTGGCAGCACAATCGGGGGGGAACCTAACCTAACCTAACCTAACCTAACCTAACCTAACCTAACCTAACCTAACCTAACCTAACCTAACCTAACCTAACCTAACCTAACCTAACCTAACCTAACCTAACCTAACCTAACCTAACCTAACCTAACCTAACCTAACCTAACCTAACCTAACCTAACCTAACCTAACCTAACCTAACCTAACCTAACCTAACCTAACCTAACCTAACCTAACCTAACCTAACCTAACCTAACCTAACCTAACCTAACCTAACCTAACCTAACCTAACCTAACCTAACCTAACCTAACCTAACCTAACCTAACCTAACCTAACCTAACCTAACCTAACCTAACCTAACCTAACCTAACCTAACCTAACCTAACCTAACCTAACCTAACCTAACCTAACCTAACCTAACCTAACCTAACCTAACCTAACCTAACCTTTTTTTTTTTTTTTTTTTTTTTTTTGACAGGGTGGAAAATGCGTTACGCATGCCCCCCACCATGGGAGTGGCGGGGGGGTATGTGGGACTCACCCCTATGCGCCCCCCCTCTCAGAGCGAGAGGGGGGAGGAGCGTTACCCACTAAAAACCACCCTGGCGTACCCTCATGCCGGTTAGGCAAGGCGCCGTGGTACCGCCGAGGCACTGCCCACGACGCCTTCCGGCAGCCCCAGCCAAACACCGCTGGGGCTACCCGCGCCAAAGGAGAGGGAGGCCGAGCACGCGTGGCCTCCCTCCCAGACCGCCAAGTGGCTATCACCTACGGCGGGAAGGGGACTCCCATCCCCCGCCCGCAGCCACTAAGGATTGAGGCGGGCGGCAAAACGCCTGCGCCTCAATCCCCGCCGTCTGCGCCGGAGCGGGTGCGCGAGAGGAGACTCTTCGCGCTCCCGCTCCGCAGTCTCCTTCTGCGAGATGACACACTCGCAGAAGGAGACCACAGCCCTCCAGGACCTGTCGCTGCACAGCATTGCGGACACAACGCTGTGCAGGGAGAGGTCCCACTGCCCGATGGCCAGTGCCATACTGCAGCGCTCCGCACTCCAACGGTCGCACACCGCGAGGGTGTGCTGAGCCGTGTCGTCCGGATCGCCGCAGTGATGGCACTGCGGGCCGGGCTCCCTCCCAATTTTGTGCAGGTAGTGACCGAAGCACCCATGTCCGGTCAGTACCTGCACAAGCCGGTACGACGTAGCGCCGACTGCCCTCCCCAACCAGGTGTCAAACGACGGGAGGATCGCCCCTATGGTCCGAGTTCCATAGGGAGCGTCCTCCAGGTGCGCTTTCCACCTGTCCCGCAGTCGACGCTCCGTCATCCGGCGCGTCTCCTCTACCTCCTCAGGGTCCGGGCGCTCACCCCGCGCCCGGGCCCTGGACCTAACAGCGTAGGTCTCAGCCTGCACCTCCGCATCGAGCTCCCACGGCGGGGTGCAGGCGAGGAGGCAAGCCGCGGCGTGGGCCACCGTGACGTAGGCCCTCACAATACGGAGGGCCACCACCCGCTGCGGCCTCTGTAGCAGGGCCCGGTTGCGGGCGGACAGCTTGTCCGCCCATATGGGGGCCCCGTACAGAGCCATGCTCCTCGTGACGCCGGCGTACAACCGGCGGCACAAGGAGCCAGGCCCACCCACGTTCGGCAGAAGCCGACCCAGCGCCGACGCGGCGCCCACGATTCGGGGAGCAAGTTGGGAGAAATGCTCCCCGAAGTCCCACTTCCGGTCCAGAACAAGCCCCAAGTATTTGATATGGGGCTTTAGTTGGACCGGTTCCCCCCCCAGCGTGAGCGCCGCGCCCGCGCGCAGCCTCCACCCCCTCCCCCGCCCCCCGAAGACTATCGCCTCAGTCTTCGGGAGGGCCACCTTCAGGCCGAGCTGACTGATCCGGTAAATCATCAGCTCGGCCGCCGCTTCCGCCCGGCAGAGCACCTCTCTCGCCTCGGTCCCACGCACGGCCACCATTGTGTCATCTGCATAGCAGATGGTGGCCGTCCGTGGGAGCACTACCCCCCTGATGGCCCAATCGTACCCCAGGTTCCATAAGAGTGGACCGAGCACGGAACCCTGGGGCACACCACAGGCCATCCCCGTCGACCCCCGCCGACCGTCCGCCCGCTCGTAGAGCACTACCCTCTCGGTGAGGTAGTGCTCTACGACCCGCCGCAGGTAGGGAGGCACCTCGTGATATCGAAGCGCCTCCCTTATCACCCCATAGGGGAGGGTACCAAACGCGTTGGCGATGTCGAGCGACACCGCCACTACACCCTCCCCTCTGCTCGACGCGTGCTCGCAGAAGTCCCTTAGGGACCTCAACGCGTCGAGCGTGGACCGCCCTTCACGGAACCCGAACTGTCGCTCCGACAAGTCCGGGCCGGCGGTCCCTAGGTGCTGCTGGATCCGGGAGGCCAGGATTCTCTCAAAGATCTTCCCAGCCTCATCCAGCAGCACGATGGGGCGATACGCGGACGGACTGTCCGGGGGTCGACCCTCCTTCCGCAGGAGGCACAACCTCCCCTCCTTCCACACTCTCGGGAACCGTCCCTCCCTCAGGCAATCGTCCATGATCTGCCTGAGTCGGTTCCCGAGGTGTTTTAGGGCGATGGGGAGTACCCTACCTGGTACTCCATCGGGCCCCGGGGCTTTCTTGCAGCCCCGGAGCCGGTCCACCGCCCTCTCGAACTCGTCGTCGCTTACCGGCGCGACGACGAGTTCGGTCGGGTCCTCCAAGTCCCCCGGTGGCTCGGTCATCACCGGGGGAGTTATCGAGGGGGCTGGCGGAAACAGCCCCTCGATGACCCTCCTGAGGAGGGGGGGCTCCAAGGAGTCCATGGGGGGGGCGGTACGCATTTTGTTGCGTACCACCCTATACGGCCGCCCCCACGGATCCCGGTCCAGCGTGGCCAAGAACGAGGCGTGCGCCTCGTCCTTGGCCTTGGCTATGCCCAGCTGGAGGGCCCCCTTGGCGACTTTGAGGGCCCTATAGAGCCCCTCTTCCTCCTCCGCCGTGTGCCGCCTGCGCCTACAGTGCTGGTAGGCGCGGCGGGCACAGTTGCTGGTGGTCCGCATGGCCGAAATTTCAGCGGACCACCAGTACACCCTCCTCCTGGAGAAGAGGCGCCGCGCCCGGGGCATAGACGCTCCGCACACAGCCTGTAGTGCGGAGCGAAACCGGCGCGCCCTCTCCTCCACTCCCGAGGCGGCGGGTGGGGCGGCACACCAGGCCTCCACCATCGCCGCCTCGTCCGCCTTGGCCCTGTCCAGATGGGACAGGGACCACTTGGGGAACTCCTCCCCTCTCCCTCCTCCTCCTCCCCCCCCCCTCGGGACGGGTGGCGGCTGCCCCCCTCTGGAGACCCTCAGCCTGATATACAGGTGGTCTGAGAGGGTCTCCACGTCCTCCAGGACGCGCCAGTCGGTGAGGCGTGCGGCAATGGCAGGGGTCGCGAACGTTATGTCCACGATGGACCCCCCCTGCCGCCGCACGCACGTGTTGGCGCAGCCCTGGTTTAGGACGACCAGGCCCGATGCCGCCACCCAATCCCGCAACGCCGCCCCGCGCGCGTCCGTTACGGGGGAACCCCACGCAGCACTCTTGGCGTTGAGGTCCCCCAGGACCACTGTTTGGCGCGGGGCCACCCTCCTTAACACCCCCCCAAGGACCCCCAGGTAGGCCTCAAAGTCCGCAAGCGAACTGTTGGGGGAGAAGTACACCGCCAATAGGGCGGTGTCGTTCCCCCATTTGGCCGCCGCGAACCCCAGGCCCGTTTCGAGGCCTACCAGGGGGGGACCGTCGCCGACCGCCGGAACCACTACGGCAACCCTACTGTCCGTTGACCCTACCCAATTGGGTAGGGGCGGGACAAAGTAGGGTTCCGCAACCACCGCCACGTCTATCGACCACTCCGCCATGGTCTGCATGAGCAGATCCTGTGCTCTGGCGGAGTGGTTGATGTTGGCCTGCAGGAACTCTAAATGCCGGTGTGCTGGCATTTAGAGTTCCATGCTGGTTCCCTCCTCGGCCCGGTCGGCGACATTCGTCGGGGGGGCGTTATTATCCAGACCTGGTGCCGCTGGGCGGGGACGCTGGGGCCTAGCGTCCCGGCCCTTGGTTTCCGGGGGGAAGCAACTCCTCCCCCCGAGATGGTGGTCAGCCGGGAGTTTGGCCTGGGCGCAGACCGCGCACCAGGGCTTCTCCCAGCACTCATTCATCGTGTGCCCCTTCTTTGAGCACCGGAAGCAGCAGCTAGTCCGGTCCTCTTTGGAGGGGCACAACTCCCGCGCGTGGCCGACACCGAAGCACCTGAAGCACCTCATCGGTGTCGGCCCCACCGTAGTGACCCTGGCGGAGGCCCATCCGACCAGGATCCTACCGACTTTTTTAAGGGCCAGTGCGGCCGTCACGGGGCACTGGATCAGGCACGATCCAGTGCCATCGTACAGGGAGCGCACCGCCCCCACCCGCACCTGGGCCGCCAGGCAGCCCCCCGCAGCCGCCACGGCCTCCGCCACCGATTCTTTGCTTGCCGACTCATCGAGGCCGGCAATCTGTACGCCGGCCATTTTGACAGGCCGGCTAACATCGGCGACGTCGCCCACCAGGGCCTGCAGCCTGGCGGCCAGGGTGTCCGCCCGCGCGTGGCCGTCCTCCCCGGGGACCTCTATGACCCGGGACCCGGTCATAGAGGTCCTAACCCTTACATGCTCCAGGCCGACCTCCCTTAGGCTAAGGCCGTTTATGGCCTTAGCCATGGTGGCCTGGAGGGTGGTGGTGGCGTCTTTTTTAAGCGTCACCACCACAGCCGCCGTTTTAGGGAAACCTAACCTAACCTAACCTAACCTAACCTAACCTAACCTAACCTAACCTAACCTAACCTAACCTAACCTAACCTAACCTAACCTAACCTAACCTAACCTAACCTAACCTAACCTAACCTAACCTTTTTTTTTTTTTTTTTTTTTTTTTTTTTTTTTTGACAGGGTGGAAAATGCGTTACGCATGCCCCCCACCATGGGAGTGGCGGGGGGGTATGTGGGACTCACCCCTATGCGCCCCCCCTCTCAGAGCGAGAGGGGGGAGGAGCGTTACCCACTAAAAACCACCCTGGCGTACCCTCATGCCGGTTAGGCAAGGCGCCGTGGTACCGCCGAAGCACTGCCCACGACGCCTTCCGGCAGCCCCAGCCAAACACCGCTGGGGCTACCCGCGCCAAAGGAGAGGGAGGCCGAGCACGCGTGGCCTCCCTCCCAGACCGCCAAGTGGCTATCACCTACGGCGGGAAGGGGACTCCCATCCCCCGCCCGCAGCCACTAAGGATTGAGGCGGGCGGCAAAACGCCTGCGCCTCAATCCCCGCCGTCTGCGCCGGAGCGGATGCGCGAGAGGAGACTCTTCGCGCTCCCGCTCCGCGGTCTCCTTCTGCGAGATGACACACTCGCAGAAGGAGACCACAGCCCTCCAGGACCTGTCGCTGCACAGCATTGCGGACACAACGCTGTGCAGGGAGAGGTCCCACTGCCCGATGGCCAGTGCCATACTGCAGCGCTCCGCACTCCAACGGTCGCACACCGCGAGGGTGTGCTGAGCCGTGTCGTCCGGATCGCCGCAGTGATGGCACTGCGGGCCGGGCTCCCTCCCAATTTTGTGCAGGTAGTGACCGAAGCACCCATGTCCGGTCAGTACCTGCACAAGCCGGTACGACGTAGCGCCGACTGCCCTCCCCAACCAGGTGTCAAACGACGGGAGGATCGCCCCTATGGTCCGAGTTCCATAGGGAGCGTCCTCCAGGTGCGCTTTCCACCTGTCCCGCAGTCGACGCTCCGTCATCCGGCGCGTCTCCTCTACCTCCTCAGGGTCCGGGCGCTCACCCCGCGCCCGGGCCCTGGACCTAACAGCGTAGGTCTCAGCCTGCACCTCCGCATCGAGCTCCCACGGCGGGGTGCAGGCGAGGAGGCAAGCCGCGGCGTGGGCCACCGTGACGTAGGCCCTCACAATACGGAGGGCCACCACCCGCTGCGGCCTCTGTAGCAGGGCCCGGTTGCGGGCGGACAGCTTGTCCGCCCATATGGGGGCCCCGTACAGAGCCATGCTCCTCGTGACGCCGGCGTACAACCGGCGGCACAAGGAGCCAGGCCCACCCACGTTCGGCAGAAGCCGACCCAGCGCCGACGCGGCGCCCACGATTCGGGGAGCAAGTTGGGAGAAATGCTCCCCGAAGTCCCACTTCCGGTCCAGAACAAGCCCCAAGTATTTGATATGGGGCTTTAGTTGGACCGGTTCCCCCCCCAGCGTGAGCGCCGCGCCCGCGCGCAGCCTCCACCCCCTCCCCCGCCCCCCGAAGACTATCGCCTCAGTCTTCGGGAGGGCCACCTTCAGGCCGAGCTGACTGATCCGGTAAATCATCAGCTCGGCCGCCGCTTCCGCCCGGCACAGCACCTCTCTCGCCTCGGTCCCACGCACGGCCACCATTGTGTCATCTGCATAGCAGATGGTGGCCGTCCGTGGGAGCACTACCCCCCTGATGGCCCAATCGTACCCCAGGTTCCATAAGAGTGGACCGAGCACGGAACCCTGGGGCACACCACAGGCCATCCCCGTCGACCCCCGCCGACCGTCCGCCCGCTCGTAGAGCACTACCCTCTCGGTGAGGTAGTGCTCCACGACCCGCCGCAGGTAGGGAGGCACCTCGTGATATCGAAGCGCCTCCCTTATCACCCCATAGGGGAGGGTACCAAACGCGTTGGCGATGTCGAGCGACACCGCCACTACACCCTCCCCTCTGCTCGACGCGTGCTCGCAGAAGTCCCTTAGGGACTTCAACGCGTCGAGCGTGGACCGCCCTTCACGGAACCCGAACTGTCGCTCCGACAAGTCCGGGCCGGCGGTCCCTAGGTGCTGCTGGATCCGGGAGGCCAGGATTCTCTCAAAGATCTTCCCAGCCTCATCCAGCAGCACGATGGGGCGATACGCGGACGGACTGTCCGGGGGTCGACCCTCCTTCCGCAGGAGGCACAACCTCCCCTCCTTCCACACTCTCGGGAACCGTCCCTCCCTCAGGCAATCGTCCATGATCTGCCTGAGTCGGTTCCCGAGGTGTTTAAGGGCGATGGGGAGCACCCGACCTGGTACTCCATCGGGCCCCGGGGCTTTCTTGCAGCCCCGGAGCCGGTCCACCGCCCTCTCGAACTCGTCGTCGCTTACCGGCGCGACGACGAGTTCGGTCGGGTCCTCCAAGTCCCCCGGTGGCTCGGTCATCACCGGGGGAGTTATCGAGGGGGCTGGCGGAAATAGCCCCTCGATGACCCTCCTGAGGAGGGGGGGCTCCAGGGAGTCCATGGGGGGGGCGGTACGCATTTTGTTGCGTACCACCCTATACGGCCGCCCCCACGGATCCCGGTCTAGCGTGGCCAAGAACGAGGCGTGCGCCTCGTCCTTGGCCTTGGCTATGCCCAGCTGGAGGGCCCCCTTGGCGACTTTGAGGGCCCTGTAGAGCCCCTCCTCCTCCTCCGCTGTGTGCCGCCTGCGCCTACAGTGCTGGTAGGCGCGGCGGGCACAGTTGCTGGTGGTCCGCATGGCCGAAATTTCAGCGGACCACCAGTACACCCTCCTCCGGGAGAAGAGGCGCCGCGCCCGGGGCATAGACGCTCCGCACACAGCCTGTAGTGCGGAGCGAAACCGGCGCGCCCTCTCCTCCACTCCCGAGGCGGCGGGTGGGGCGGCACACCAGGCCTCCACCATCGCCGCCTCGTCCGCCCTGGCCCTGTCCAGATGGGACAGGGACCACTTGGGGAACTCCTCCCCACTCCCTCCTCCTCCTCCTCCTCCCCCCCCCCTCGGGACGGGTGGCGGCTGCCCCCCTCTGGAGACCCTCAGCCTGATATACAGGTGGTCTGAGAGGGTCTCCACGTCCTCCAGGACGCGCCAGTCGGTGAGGCGTGCGGCAATGGCAGGGGTCGCGAACGTTATGTCCACGATGGACCCCCCCTGCCGCCGCACGCACGTGTTGGCGCAGCCCTGGTTTAGGACGACCAGGCCCGATGCCGCCACCCAGTCCCGCAACGCCGCCCCGCGCGCGTCCGTTACGGGGGAACCCCACGCAGCACTCTTGGCGTTGAGGTCCCCCAGGACCACTGTTTGGCGCGGGGCCACCCTCCTTAACACCCCCCCAAGGACCCCCAGGTAGGCCTCGAAGTCCGCCAGCGAACTGTTGGGGGAGAAGTACACCGCCAATAGGGCGGTGTCGTTCCCCCATTTGGCCGCCGCGAACCCCAGGCCCGTCTCGAGGCCTACCAGGGGGGGACCGTCGCCGACCGCCGGAACCACTACGGCAACCCTACTGTCCGTTGACCCTACCCAATTGGGTAGGGGCGGGACAAAGTAGGGTTCCGCGACCACCGCCACATCTATCGACCACTCCGCCATGGTCTGCATGAGCAGATCCTGTGCTCTGGCGGAGTGGTTGATGTTGGCCTGCAGGAACTCTAAATGCCGGTGTGCTGGCATTTAGAGTTCCATGCTGGTTCCCTCCTCGGCCCGGTCGGCGACATTCGTCGGGGGGGCATTTCCGTTCTGACCTGCTGGCGCCGCTGGGCGGGGGCGCTGGGGCCTAGCGTCCCGGCCCTTGGTTTCCGGGGGGAAGCAACTCCTCCCCCCGAGGTGGTGGTCGGCCGGGAGTTTGGCCTGGGCGCAGACCGCGCACCAGGGCTTCTCCCAGCACTCGCTCATCGTGTGCCCCTTCTTTGAGCACCGGAAGCAACAGCTAGTCCGGTCCTCTTTGGAGGGGCACAACTCCCGCGCGTGGCCGACACCGAAGCACCTAAAACAACGCATCGGTGTCGGCCCCACTGCAGAGACCCTGGCGGAGGCCCATCCCACCAGGATCCTGCCCGCCTTCTTCAGGGCCAGTGCGGCCGTAACGGGGCACTGGATCAGGACCGATCCAGTGCCATCGTACAGGGCGCGCACCGCCCCCACCCGCACCTGGGTCGCCTGGCAGCCACCTACGGCTGCCACGGCCTGCGCCACCGATTCTTTGGAAGCCGACTCGTCGAGGCCGGCAATCTGAACGCCGGCCATTTTGACGGGCCGGCTTACTTCGGCGACGTCACCAACCAGGGCCTGAAGCCTAGCGGCCAGGGTATCCGCTCGTGCGGATCCGTCTTCCCCGGGGACCTCTATGACCCGGGACCCGGTCATAGAGGTCCTAACCCTAACATGTTCCAGGCCTACCTCCCTTAGGCTAAGGCCGTTTATGGCCTTAGCCATGGTGGCCTGGAGGGTGGTGGTGGCGTCCTTTTTTAACGTCACCACCACAGCCGCTGTTTTGGGGACGGCCAGTTTTGCCGGGCGCGCGGCCGCCGCCTTCCGTCCTTCTACGGTGTTCCTGCTGGGGGGAGGGGGGGAGGCCTTAGCCTTCTTCTTCCCCTTCCCCTTCCTCCTGACCACCTCCGACCACGTCATGTTCGCGGGCGGAGGCGGTGCTTGGCCCGATGGGCCGGGTCCACCCTCCGAGGGCCGGGAGGCTCTCGGGGCCGGGGCGGTTTTGGCCACCTTGGCGGGCTTCTGGGGGCGGCTAGGAGGGGCGGGGGTTGGGACTGCCGCCTTCTTAGCCGGTTTCACTTTGGCCCGGCCATCGCCGAGCCTGGCCCTGGCCTCCGGCTCCGGGGCAGGGGCCCTAACCTGGGCCGGGGGCGGCGGAGCGGCCCTAACGGCCTTGTCAGCCCGCGGGGCTGTCGGGGCGGCGGCAGCGGCGGCAGCGGCGGCAGCAGCAGCCCTCCTCTCGTGGGCAAGCGGGGGACGGAGGATTGGCTCCGCCGGGAGGCGCCTGTTCACCTCCTCAATCCGGTCGTTAATCATACGACCGAGGCTCAGGAAGAGATCCCGCTTCATCTCTTCGATGGCCTCGGTCAATTCAGCCGTCCCGAACTGAAGAGGGGCCGGAGCAGGAGCCGCCGGGATCTCGCGCTCACTAAAGGCGGTGCGGAGCGCCTTCAGCTCCGCCGTATTGAGCGCGAGCTCCTCCCTCATCCTTTTGTTGTCCGCCTTTAATCGGCGGACCTCCTCGCTTTCGGACCGGGCCGCCTCCGCCTCGTCCATCGACCCGAGGATCGTTTGGCAGGCCCGGTACATTTTCCCCTTTATTTCGCCCTTTAAGTTGCTGGACACCCTGGCCGCCTCCAGGATGTCCTTAGCCGCCTTTCGGGCCGCGTCCAGAGGGTCAGCCTCCTCCAGACCCTCAGTCACCTCCATTCCGTCGGGGGAACGCGAGCCCGAACGGGAGCGTCGGTCATCACCGACGCTCGCCTTCCCCCCCTTCCCCCCCTTCGCCCCCTTGGGGCGGAGCTCGGGGAAGTCCCTCCGGTAGAGGTCTGCTGCGTTGGCCTCGGCCTCCAGCTCCTCCTCGAAATGGGGTTCGAGGAGGTATTGCCTTGCCCTCGCCCTCGCCGCAGCCAGACCCGCATACGCCCCCTTGGGCATCCCCCTCCTCGCGGTGTTAACCTTCATGGGGACAACAACCTCGACCTCCCCGGTCTCCTCTAGAGCCCTTTTAGTGGGCTGAGGGGCGTCTTCGCCCACCTCGACAAATTCGGAGTCGTCCACCTCCGACTCCGAACTGGAGTCGGAGATAACTCCCCCCCCCCTCGGTAAAATCCTCCGTTTTTCCGTAGGCGAGGCCATAGTGGCCCCCCCTACCTCCCCCCCGAAAACGGCCGAAATCCAACCGCTAGGACCAGAGTTAGCCAGGAACCTAACTAAAACTGGTCAAGTGCGAGTCGGATTTCGACTTTCCTATACAAAATAGGAAACAGCGCCTGAATTTTTTCTAATAGCAATCTGGGGAAACTTTGTCCCCAGATTTGGCGCACTTCCCGGGGTCGTAGCGCGACGGGAGAAGCACCAAAAGGTGCAGCGCAATTGCCCCCTAATTACTAAATAAAAATAAATGGAGAAAGGTTAAAAGGTTAAGAGCTATCAAATTAACAAACTTTCGGATAACCCTTAAGTTTGTAAAACTTTCAACACTGTCTACCTCGGTACCTTGTACCCAAAATAATTTCTGACCCAGAGGCCAGAAAATTACCAAAACAACCCCACGATTTAAAAAATAGAACAACCTACCCCCCCTTAAAGTTTAAAACTGCTGCAAGGACCGCAACTAATTTTAAACTTTGGTCAAAGTGAAAATAGTCGGCAAGTGTTTTTGAAAAATTCGAGCGAAAAACTCGATTTTTTCAAAAACAAATTTCTCGAAAAATTTTCACCTGAGCCCACAAAACAAACGACACCACACGAAGCGGGACCGTTGCCGCTACCCCCGCCCAAAAATTGAGCAAGGTGGGGTGTTGGCAACACCGACTTAATTAAAAAGTAAAAAGGTAAACAAACCCAATATTTATTAAAAAATAGAGGGTTAAAATTTACCTTTTGGGGAGCCCTCTAGCTCCAGAACTTTCGTCCTGGCTACTAAAGGGAACTACACCACGTTAAAGACGGGGATTGCCGCTACCTTCCTACCCCAAAATGGGGTCGGTACGATATCGGCAACACACCAAACAAAAAAGACAAAAGTACAACAAATCCGAGCAACAAAAAACCAACCGCAAAAAGAAAAATCCAAAAAACAAGCAAGTGTCACGTGATAGGAGAGAATCGAAAACCGTTATGAATAGCCAAAAAAATGTAGTATCCTGACACCAAAACGCAAGAAACTCCTACAGATAGCACCCGAGAAACCAACCAACCTAACCTAACCTAACCTAACCTAACCTAACCTAACCTAACCTAACCTAACCTAACCTAACCTAACCTAACCTAACCTAACCTAACCTTTTTTTTTTTTTTTTTTTTTTTTTTTTTTTTTGATGACGAAGTGGAAATGCATTTACGCATCCCCCCGATGGCCTAAGGATGACCGTGCAATGGGGGGTATAACGGACTCTCACCTTAGCGAACTACCGTTTAAAACCACTCCGGCGTAACCCTCCTGGCTGGTTAACGGAGACGCCGCGGTACCACCAAAGCATTGCCCGCTGGGCGCCTCCCAGCCCGCTCCGAAGAGCACACCGCCAAAGGAGGAGACGACTGCGTACGCACACAGCGATCTCCCCAAGCTGGGGGAGCCGTGCAATGTGGGCCCTTCACCCACGTGGCTCCCCATGAAGTTCAGGCGATCAGCAAAAGCTGGGTTCGCCTTCCCTTCACAGCCTGCATGGAGTGTAGGGTGTTTTCCGGCAGGCTATTCCCCCCAGTCGCAGTGACCGGGGTAAGTCCACGTTCCTTCAAACACCCACACTACACCTGTCTCAGGTCTAAAATGTCCTCTGAAAACAGAGGTCACTAGACCCGAGACTCACGTCTGGGCGAACCAGGGTCGCTTTCCGGGAACGGGATACGGGGACACCTACCCGAGCTCCGTCCCTTCAAACTCCCCCTCGTCGCCCCCCTCATGTGCGCTCTTTTGGGGAGTATTTGGTTCCCCGGGCCCGCGCTGGCCCTGGAAAGTGGATATCCCGCCACTGGTTCGGTGGAAAAGGGGGGAAGGATGGGAGCTGGGAAGGAATGGGCAATCGGGAAGGTGGGAATGGGATAGGGACGTGCCGCTCTTAGTCTGGCCCCTCACCCCGAGCCTTTCCGGTATGGGTAGCCCTGTCCGGTATAGCCACGGGGATCATAGAGACACGCAAGCCCCCCCACCACGGCAAGGTGGCAGCACAATCGGGGGGGAACCTAACCTAACCTAACCTAACCTAACCTAACCTAACCTAACCTAACCTAACCTAACCTAACCTAACCTAACCTAACCTAACCTAACCTAACCTAACCTAACCTAACCTAACCTAACCTAACCTAACCTAACCTAACCTAACCTAACCTAACCTAACCTAACCTAACCTAACCTAACCTAACCTAACCTAACCTAACCTAACCTAACCTAACCTAACCTAACCTAACCTAACCTAACCTAACCTAACCTAACCTAACCTAACCTAACCTAACCTAACCTAACCTAACCTAACCTAACCTAACCTAACCTAACCTAACCTAACCTAACCTAACCTAACCTAACCTAACCTAACCTAACCTAACCTAACCTAACCTAACCTAACCTAACCTAACCTAACCTAACCTAACCTAACCTAACCTAACCTAACCTAACCTAACCTAACCTAACCTAACCTAACCTAACCTAACCTAACCTAACCTAACCTAACCTAACCTAACCTAACCTAACCTAACCTAACCTAACCTAACCTAACCTAACCTAACCTGACCTGACCTGACCTGACCTAACCTAACCTAACCTAACCTAACCTAACCTAACCTAACCTAACCTAACCTAACCTAACCTAACCTAACCTAACCTAACCTAACCTAACCTAACCTAACCTAACCTAACCTAACCTAACCTAACCTAACCTAACCTAACCTAACCTAACCTAACCTAACCTAACCTAACCTAACCTAACCTAACCTAACCTAACCTAACCTAACCTAACCTAACCTAACCTAACCTAACCTAACCTAACCTAACCTAACCTAACCTAACCTAACCTAACCTAACCTAACCTAACCTAACCTAACCTAACCTAACCTAACCTAACCTAACCTAACCTAACCTTTTTTTTTTTTTTTTTTTTTTTTTTTTTTTTTGTCAGGGTGGAAAATGCGTTACGCATGCCCCCCACCATGGGAGTGGCGGGGGGGTATGTGGGACTCACCCCTATGACCCCCCCTCTCAGAGCGAGAGGGGGGAGGAGCGTTACCCACTAAAAACCACCCTGGCGTACCCTCATGCCGGTTAGGCAAGGCGCCGTGGTACCGCCGAAGCACTGCCCACGACGCCTTCCGGCAGCCCCAGCCAAACACCGCTGGGGCTACCCGCGCCAAAGGAGAGGGAGGCCGAGCACGCGTGGCCTCCCTCCCAGACCGCCAAGTGGCTATCACCTACGGCGGGAAGGGGACTCCCGTCCCCCGCCCGCAGCCACTAAGGATTGAGGCGGGCGGCAAAACGCCTGCGCCTCAATCCCCGCCGTCTGCGCCGGAGCGGATGCGCGAGAGGAGACTCTTCGCGCTCCCGCTCCGCGGTCTCCTTCTGCGAGATGACACACTCGCAGAAGGAGACCACAGCCCTCCAGGACCTGTCGCTGCACAGCATTGCGGACACAACGCTGTGCAGGGAGAGGTCCCACTGCCCGATGGCCAGTGCCATACTGCAGCGCTCCGCACTCCAACGGTCGCACACCGCGAGGGTGTGCTGAGCCGTGTCGTCCGGATCGCCGCAGTGATGGCACTGCGGGCCGGGCTCCCTCCCAATTTTGTGCAGGTAGTGACCGAAGCACCCATGTCCGGTCAGTACCTGCACAAGCCGGTACGACGTAGCGCCGACTGCCCTCCCCAACCAGGTGTCAAACGACGGGAGGATCGCCCCTATGGTCCGAGTTCCATAGGGAGCGTCCTCCAGGTGCGCTTTCCACCTGTCCCGCAGTCGACGCTCCGTCATCCGGCGCGTCTCCTCTACCTCCTCAGGGTCCGGGCGCTCACCCCGCGCCCGGGCCCTGGACCTAACAGCGTAGGTCTCAGCCTGCACCTCCGCATCGAGCTCCCACGGCGGGGTGCAGGCGAGGAGGCAAGCCGCGGCGTGGGCCACCGTGACGTAGGCCCTCACAATACGGAGGGCCACCACCCGCTGCGGCCTCTGTAGCAGGGCCCGGTTGCGGGCGGACAGCTTGTCCGCCCATATGGGGGCCCCGTACAGAGCCATGCTCCTCGTGACGCCGGCGTACAACCGGCGGCACAAGGAGCCAGGCCCACCCACGTTCGGCAGAAGCCGACCCAGCGCCGACGCGGCGCCCACGATTCGGGGAGCAAGTTGGGAGAAATGCTCCCCGAAATCCCACTTCCGGTCCAGAACAAGCCCCAAGTACTTGATATGGGGCTTTAGTTGGACCGGTTCCCCCCCCAGCGTGAGCGCCGCGCCCGCGCGCAGCCTCCACCCCCTCCCCCGCCCCCCGAAGACTATCGCCTCAGTCTTCGGGAGGGCCACCTTCAGGCCGAGCTGACTGATCCGGTAAATCATCAGCTCGGCCGCCGCTTCCGCCCGGCAAAGCACCTCTCTCGCCTCGGTCCCACGCACGGCCACCATTGTGTCATCTGCGTAGCAGATGGTGGCCGTCCGTGGGAGCACCACCCCCCTGATGGCCCAATCGTACCCCAGGTTCCATAAGAGTGGACCGAGCACGGAACCCTGGGGCACACCACAGGCCATCCCCGTCGACCCCCGCCGACCGTCCGCCCGCTCGTAGAGCACTACCCTCTCGGTGAGGTAGTGCTCTACGACCCGCCGCAGGTAGGGAGGCACCTCGTGATATCGAAGCGCCTCCCTTATCACCCCATAGGGGAGGGTACCAAACGCGTTGGCGATGTCGAGCGACACCGCCACCACACCCTCCCCTCTGCTCGACGCGTGCTCGCAGAAGTCCCTTAGGGACTTCAACGCGTCGAGCGTGGACCGCCCCTCACGGAACCCGAACTGTCGCTCCGACAAGTCCGGGCCGGCGGTCCCTAGGTGCTGCTGGATCCGGGAGGCCAGGATTCTCTCGAAGATCTTCCCGGCCTCATCCAGCAGCACGATGGGGCGATACGCGGACGGACTGTCCGGGGGTCGACCCTCCTTCCGCAGGAGGCACAACCTCCCCTCCTTCCACACTCTCGGGAACCGTCCCTCCCTCAGGCAATCGTCCATGATCTGCCTGAGTCGGTTCCCGAGGTGTTTTAGGGCGATGGGGAGTACCCGACCTGGTACTCCATCGGGCCCCGGGGCTTTCTTGCAGCCCCGGAGCCGGTCCACCGCCCTCTCGAACTCGTCGTCGCTTACCGGCGCGACGACGAGTTCGGTCGGGTCCTCCAAGTCCCCCGGTGGCTCGGTCATCACCGGGGGAGTTATCGAGGGGGCTGGCGGAAACAGCCCCTCGATGACCCTCCTGAGGAGGGGGGGCTCCAGGGAGTCCATGGGGGGGGCGGTACGCATTTTGTTGCGTACCACCCTATACGGCCGCCCCCACGGATCCCGGTCCAGCGTGGCCAAGAACGAGGCGTGCGCCTCGTCCTTGGCCTTGGCTATGCCCAGCTGGAGGGCCCCCTTGGCGACTTTGAGGGCCCTGTAGAGCCCCTCTTCCTCCTCCGCCGTGTGCCGCCTGCGCCTACAGTGCTGGTAGGCGCGGCGGGCACAGTTGCTGGTGGTCCGCATGGCCGAAATTTCAGCGGACCACCAGTACACCCTCCTCCGGGAGAAGAGGCGCCGCGCCCGGGGCATAGACGCTCCGCACACAGCCTGTAGTGCGGAGCGAAACCGGCGCGCCCTCTCCTCCACTCCCGAGGCGGCGGGTGGGGCGGCACACCAGGCCTCCACCATCGCCGCCTCGTCCGCCCTGGCCCTGTCCAGATGGGACAGGGACCACTTGGGGAACTCCTCCCCACTCCCTCCTCCTCCTCCTCCCCCCCCCCTCGGGACGGGTGGCGGCTGCCCCCCTCTGGAGACCCTCAGCCTGATATACAGGTGGTCTGAGAGGGTCTCCACGTCCTCCAGGACGCGCCAGTCGGTGAGGCGTGCGGCAATGGCAGGGGTCGCGAACGTTATGTCCACGATGGACCCCCCCTGCCGCCGCACGCACGTGTTGGCGCAGCCCTGGTTTAGGACGACCAGGCCCGATGCCGCCACCCAATCCCGCAACGCCGCCCCGCGCGCGTCCGTTACGGGGGAACCCCACGCAGCACTCTTGGCGTTGAGGTCCCCCAGGACCACTGTTTGGCGCGGGGCCACCCTCCTTAACACCCCCCCAAGGACCCCCAGGTAGGCCTCAAAGTCCGCAAGCGAACTGTTGGGGGAGAAGTACACCGCCAATAGGGCGGTGTCGTTCCCCCATTTGGCCGCCGCGAACCCCAGGCCCGTTTCGAGGCCTACCAGGGGGGGACCGTCGCCGACCGCCGGAACCACTACGGCAACCCTACTGTCCGTTGACCCTACCCAATTGGGTAGGGGCGGGACAAAGTAGGGCTCCGCGACCACCGCCACGTCTATCGACCACTCCGCCATGGTCTGCATGAGCAGATCCTGTGCTCTGGCGGAGTGGTTGATGTTGGCCTGCAGGAACTCTAAATGCCGGTGTGCTGGCATTTAGAGTTCCATGCTGGTTCCCTCCTCGGCCCGGTCGGCGACGTTCGTCGGGGGGGCGTTATTATTCAGACCTGGTGCCGCTGGGCGGGGACGCTGGGGCCTAGCGTCCCGGCCCTTGGTTTCCGGGGGGAAGCAACTCCTCCCCCCGAGGTGGTGGTCGGCCGGGAGTTTGGCCTGGGCGCAGACCGCGCACCAGGGCTTCTCCCAGCACTCATTCATCGTGTGCCCCTTCTTTGAGCACCGGAAGCAGCAGCTAGTCCGGTCCTCTTTGGAGGGGCACAACTCCCGCGCGTGGCCGACACCGAAGCACCTGAAGCACCTCATCGGTGTCGGCCCCACCGTAGTGACCCTGGCGGAGGCCCATCCGACCAGGATCCTACCGACTTTTTTAAGGGCCAGCGCGGCCGTCACGGGGCACTGGATCAGGCACGATCCAGTGCCATCGTACAGGGAGCGCACCGCCCCCACCCGCACCTGGGCCGCCAGGCAGCCCCCCGCAGCCGCCACGGCCTGCGCCACTGAGTCCTTTGTGGCAGACTCGTCAAGGCCGGCAATTTGGACGCCGGCCATTTTTACGGGTCGGCTGACGTCAGCGACATCGCCCACTAGGGCCTGCAGCCTGGCTGCCAGGGTGTCCGCTCGTGCGGGGCCGTCCTCCCCGGGGACCTCAATGACCCGGGACCCGGTCATAGAGGTCCTGACCCGGACATGCTCCAGGCCCACCTCCCTAAGGCTAAGGCCGTTGATGGCCTTAGCCATGGTGGCCTGGAGGGTCGTGGTGGCGTCCTTTTTTAACGTCACCACCACCGCTGCCGTCTTTGGGACGGCCAACTTTGCGGGACGCGTGGCTGCCGCCTTCCTCCCTTTGAGGGAGTTCTTGCTGGGGGGAGGGGGGGAGGCCTTGGCCTTCTTTCCCTTTCCCTTTCTTCTTACCACCTCCGACCACGACACGTTCGCGGGCGGAGGTGGTGCTTGGCCCGATGGGCCGGGTCCACTCTCCGAGGGCCGGTTGGCTCTCGAGGCCGGGGCGGCTTTGGACGCCTTGGCGGGCTTCTGCGGGCGGCTAGGAGGGGCGGGGGTCGGAGTCGCCACCTTCTTGGCCGATTTCACTTTTTGCCGGCCGTCGCCGAGCCTTGCCCTGGCCTCCGGCTCCGGGGCAGGGGCCCTAACCTGGGCCGGGGATGGCGGATCGGCTCTTACGGCCCTATCGGCCCGCGGGGTTTTCGGGGCAGCGGCAGCGGCGGCGGCGGCCCGCCTCTCGTGGGCAAGCGGGGGGCGGAGGATGGGCTCCGGTGGGAGGCGCCTGCTCACCTCCTCAATCCGGTCATTGATCATTCGACCGAGGCTCAGGA
Organism: Acleris holmiana; assembly: GCA_949316455.1. Classification (NCBI taxonomy): domain Eukaryota; kingdom Metazoa; phylum Arthropoda; class Insecta; order Lepidoptera; family Tortricidae; genus Acleris; species Acleris holmiana. Next base: position 11,310,547 of record OX438789.1, on the reverse strand, counting down.
AGAGGTCCCGCTTCATCTCCTGGATGGCCTCGGTCAATTCAGCCGTACCGAACTGGAGAAGGGCCGGAGCAGGAGCCGCCGGGATCTCGCGCTCACTAAAGGCGGTGCGGAGTGCCTTTAGTTCCGCCGTGTTGAGCGCGAGCTCCTCCCGCATCCGCTTATTGTCCGCCTTCAAGCGGCGGACCTCCTCACTTTCGGACCGAGCCGCCTCCGCCTCATCCATGGACCCAAGGATGGTCTGGCAGGCTCGGTACATCTTGCCCTTGATTTCGCCCTTGAGGTTGCTCGACACCCTAGCCGCCTCTAGGATGTCTTTAGCAGCCATGCGGGCCGCGTCCAGTGGGTCGGCCTCCTGCCGATCCACAACACATTCCATGTCTATGGGGGAGCGCGAGCCCGAACGGGAGCGCCGGTCGTCACTGGCGCTCGCCCTCCCCCCCTTCCCCCGCTTCACCCCCTTGGGGCGGAGCTCCGGGAAATCCCGCCTGTAGATGGCTGCGGCGTCGGCCTCAGTCTCCAGCCCCTCCTCAAACTGAGGCTCCAGCTGGTATAGCTTTGCCCTCAGCCTCGCCGCAGCCAACCCCGCGTATGCCCCCTTGGGCATCCCCCTCCGCGCGGTGTTAAATTTGGTGGGGACCACCTCCTCCATTTCCCCCGTCTCCTCTAGAGACCTCTTAGTCGGTTGGGGCGCGTCTTGGCCAGTTGAACCGGGGTCATCTACCTCCGACTCCGAACTGGGGTCGGAGATGACTACCCCCCCCCTCGGTAACGCCTCTTTTTTTTTCCCCTTCCTCCGTACCATTTCGTCAACATTAAATGTTAACGTGCGAGAATCGGTGTCCGTTGCAAAGCCATTGTTGTGTTCACGAGAGCCGGCAGAGTGCCGGCCCACGATGCGGTTGTTGCCCCCCCCAGAATACGAGGGGCAGCCCGCGCCCGAAGACGCGGGGAGGGATTCTCCGGTCTCAGAGAGACCGGTACCCTCCTGGGGTAATAAATTTTTAGCAACCTGCATTTTTGTGCTGTTTAAAGCCGCACACAACGGCTGTTTGCGGTCTTCCTACCACAGTCTCCCTGCAGGCGCCGCGCACCTACCGCTTACAGGGGGCGCTCTTTTGGGGAGTATTTAGTTCCCCGGGCCCGCGCTGGCCCTGAAAAGTGGATATCCCGCCACTGATTCGGTGGAAGTGGGAAGGATGGGAGTTGGGAGGGAATAGGAAATTGGGAAGGTGGGAATGGGATAGGGACGTGCCGCTCTTAGTCTGGCCCCTCACCCCGAGCCTTTCCGGTATGGGTAGCCCTGTCCGGTATAGCCACGGGGATCATAGAGACACGCAAGCCCCCCCACCACGGCAAGGTGGCAGCACAATCGGGGGGGAACCTAACCTAACCTAACCTAACCTAACCTAACCTAACCTAACCTAACCTAACCTAACCTAACCTAACCTAACCTAACCTAACCTAACCTAACCTTTTTTTTTTTTTTTTTTTTTTTGATGACGAAGTGGAAATGCATTTACGCATCCCCCCGATGGCCTAAGGATGACCGTGCAATGGGGGGTATAACGGACTCTCACCTAAGCGAACTACCGTTTAAAACCACTCCGGCGTAACCCTCCTGGCTGGTTAACGGAGACGCCGCGGTACCGCCGAAGCATTGCCCGCTGGGCGCCTCCCAGCCCGCTCCGAAGAGCACACCGCCAAAGGAGGAGACGACTGCGTACGCACACAGCGATCTCCCCAAGCTGGGGGAGCCGTGCAATGTGGGCCCTTCACCCACGTGGCTCCCCATGAAGTTCAGGCGATCAGCAAAAGCTGGGTTCGCCTTCCCTTCACAGCCTGCATGGAGTGTAGGGTGTTTTCCGGCAGGCTATTCCCCCCAGTCGCAGTGACCGGGGTAAGTCCACGTTCCTTCAAACACCCACACTACACCTGTCTCAGGTCTAAAATGTCCTCTGAAAACAGAGGTCACTAGACCCGAGACTCACGTCTGGGCGAACCAGGGTCGCTTTCCGGGAACGGGATACGGGGACACCTACCCGAGCTCCGTCCCTTCAAACTCCCCCTCGTCGCCCCCCTCATGTGCGCTCTTTTGGGGAGTATTTGGTTCCCCGGGCCCGCGCTGGCCCTGGAAAGTGGATATCCCGAACCTAACCTAACCTAACCTAACCTAACCTAACCTAACCTAACCTAACCTAACCTAACCTAACCTAACCTAACCTAACCTAACCTAACCTTTTTTTTTTTTTTTTTTTTACATGGGGAATGCAATTTACGCATACCGCCGGCTGCTGGGGAAGAGCTCGCACGGTTATGTGGGACTCAGGGCTGAAACGGCCCCACTACCCACTAAACCCCATGGTGTTCTCTCGCCGCTATTTTGCAGCGGGGTTACGGGCAACATACTTCCGCGACCCCGCAAGTCGGCTGTCCTGACTAGGTCATCGTCTCCTTTGTGGAAGCGCTTCCGGAACACGAGGTCGCACTTCCATCCATCTCCGGGAACCAGAATGCATGGGCGGGAACGTCCCCTTGTTCTCCGCCCGCTGACTCTCGTTAAGGTGGTAAGTTCCGCTCATGGGCGGCCCGCCTACGTCCAATTCGGCGGCGGCGCATTGGGTCAGCCTCGGCCCAGGCTTCCCGCTCACGCTCTGCCGCCTCCTTGTCGGCCATAACGTGCTCACAGAACGTGAGCACCGTCTCCCAGGTTGTGTCACTGCTCAGCATCGCCCCAACAACAGCTGGTAGTGACAAATCTTGTCCTATCTGGGCAACCAGCTCTTGCCGCTCTACACCCCAGACTGGGCACTCGGCCAGAGTGTGCTGGGCCGAGTCTACGCTAGCTCCGCACTCGTGGCACTCCGGTGTCGGCTCTCTTTGCGCAACCTTGTGCAGGTAACTGCCGAAGCAACCGTGCCCCGACAGCACCTGCGTTAGTCGAAACGTGAGAACCCCGGAGCGCCTTTCCAACCAGTCACGGAGGACCGGGCGAACTGCCTCTATGGTGCGGGAGCCAGCCCTCGGCCGTTCTAACCGATGCTCCCACTCTACCACCACCTCCTCTAGCAGCTCGGTACGCCGCCCTTCCACTTCTCGAGGTGCCAACAGGTGGCCCCGAGCTTTGGCCTCCCTGCACCACTGGTACAAGGCCGCAAGGGCCCTCGCGTCCAAGTCCCAGGGCCGGGAACCCGCCATCACACATGCTGCCGCCCCGCTCACCGTTCGGTACCCTCGGATAACCCTCAGAGCCATCGCTCTCTGCGGTCGTCGCAGTTGAGCAATATTATGACTGCTGAGGGCATCTGCCCATATTGGGGCACCGTAAAGCGCCATAGAGCGCAGCACACCTGTGTAAAGCCGACGGCATGAAACTTTGGGCCCCCCCAAATTTGGGAGTATGCGCCCAAAGGCTCCCGCAGCACGCAGTAATTTGGGCGCCAAGCGCTCAAAGTGCGCTCTGAAGTTCCATTTACTGTCAAGAACGACGCCAAGGTAGAGCAGCGTCGGCTTGACAGCAATCGAGACTCCTCCCACCACAATCTGTGCGCCAGCTGGAGGCGCTCTCCGCGGACCGTAGAAGCAGATGGCCTCGCACTTCGTTAGAGCCACCTCCAGTCCCAGCCGTCTTATTTTTGCCACAGAGTGGGCGACTCCTGCCGTCGCCAGTATGGCGGTATCGCGGTAGCTGGGTCCCCGGGCCATCACGAGCGTGTCATCGGCGTAACATATGACCTCGACTCCACGCAAGTTTGCCCCCCGTAGGACCCAGTTATATCCTATATTCCACAGGAGTGGACCTAGGACCGACCCCTGTGGCACTCCACAGGCCATCTCACTCCTCCCCCAGCCCTGACGTCCTGGCCAGGTGATGTATCTATCACTGAGGTAGGCTTCTATAATGCGGTTCAGATGGAGAGGTACCTGGTGGTACCGCAATGCCTCCTTTATAGTATCCCAGGGCAGGGTGTTAAAGGCGTTGGCAATGTCTAATGACACTGCCAAGACGACTCCACCCCGGGACACGACCTCCTTTGCCGCCTCTTTCACTTGCCAGATTGCGTCCACCGTTGAGCGACCCCTGCGGAAGCCAAACTGGCAGTTCTCTAGGTCCGGCCCCTCACGCTCCATGTGCTTGATGAGGCGAGCTGCAATCACACGCTCAAAGAGCTTACCTACCTCATCAAGCAGGATTATGGGTCGGTAGCCAGACGCAGAATCGGCCGGTCGCCCCTCCTTCCGAAGCAGCACCAACCTCCCGGACTTCCATTCCTCAGGGAAGCAACCCTGCTCCAGGCATGCGGTTAACAGTCGGAGCAGCCTTGGCTCCATAGCGTCCATGGCCAAGACCCAGACACGGCCCGGAATGCCGTCAGGCCCGGGGGCCGTGTTCCTGACACGGAGCCGGTCCACCGCGACGCCCAGCTCAGCTTGAGTTACAGCTGGGACAGTCTCCTCCTCCCTGACTCTCACCGCCGGCGGCGCCATAGAAGGTGGCTGATGGGGTCCCCTTAACGGGAAAAGCGTCGCCACCACGCGGCTCACGAACTCCGGCTGGAGTGATTGGGTCAGTGGCGGCGCCCAGGGGCGCAGCTTACTCCGAACGAGTTTGTATGGCCTTCCCCACGGGTCGGCATTAAGGGTCTCCAGAAACTCGGCATGACTCGCCTCAATTGCCTTCCCTATGGCCACGGAGAAGGTCAGTTTACAGGCCTTCAACACCTCGTACAGGCGGTGCTCCTCGTCTTCATCAAGCCGACGGCGTCTCCTCTGTCGCATATGCTGGCGCCGCGCGACTATGCAGTCCTTGCGCAACTGCGCAAGCTCAGCGGACCACCAGTATACACTTTGTCGTGGCGGCAGAGCCTTGGCCCGGGGCATCGCCGCGTCGCATATTCGCGTCATGGCCTCCCGGAACCAGGACGCTTCGGTCTCTACCGCCACCGGTTCCTCCGATACGGGCAACCAAGCCTGCACAATTGCCGCCTCCTTTACAAGTTCCCGGTCGAGTTTGGTAAGTGACCACCTTGGACCGCTCCCAACCGGGCCAATCCGGCTTGAGCCGTTCGGGGTCAATGGGGGTGCAGAGACAGAGATGTCAAACCGAATATAACGGTGGTCCGACAGCGTCTCCACCTCCACCATGACCCCCCAGCCCTGGACACGGCGCACCAGGGAGGCACTCGCGAATGTGATATCCACAATGGAGCCACCCTGTTGCCGCACGCACGTGTCTGCCGTTCCCTGGTTAATGACCGCCAGGCCTGTCACCACCGCCCACTCCTCCAGGATTGCGCCTCGCGCATCCGTCACTGGGGAGCCCCAGGTCGTGGATTTGGCGTTGAAATCTCCAGCGACGATTACAGGGCGCGGGAGAAGCTGGCCAACTCGAGCCCCTAATTCATCCAGGAACCGCTCAAAGTCAGCCAGACGTCTATTTGGCGAGAAGTATACCGCGACGTACCAAATGTCGCCGCAGAGCGCCGCCACATACCCCTTTCCTTTGATTGGTCTGGTAAGTGGTGATCCGCCAGTCGCTGTCCGCACAACAAGTGCTGCAGAGCCGTCCACATCTCCTACCCAGTCATCCCGGGGAGGGATCGAGTACGGCTCTGCCACCACCGCAACGCTGATCTTCCACTGTGCCATAGACTGAAATAACAGGTCCTGGGCCCTGGCACAGTGGTTGAGATTCGCCTGGAGTATTCGAGTGGCCATTTTATTCGGTGGCCATTCGATCCTCCTCCTCGTGCGCTTCCGCCCTGTTGGTGGATGGCTGAACAGGCTGGGGTGGGGCCCGGGGGCCGCCTCTAGCCTTCTTCTTCGCCTTTGGGCCTGGTGTTTGGCAAGCCTTGGAGCCCAACTGGTGATCCGCCTTCTTTCCCGAGCTCGCACACACTGAGCAGTGTGGCGTCTCGGAGCAGCCAGCCGCTCGGTGGCCTGGTTGGCCACATCGGTAGCAGTTATCACTTCGATCAGCGTCGCTGGTGCATTGTGCCTTTACGTGACCCTTTCCAAGGCACTTGAAGCACCGCAAGGGACGCTGATCGAGAAGTTTCACAGCAGCGCGAACCCACCCAACCTTCAGTCTCCCGTGGTCAGCTTCCACCACCTTTTTAGCTACCGAAACTGGGCAACGGAGCCAGATAGTACCGAGGCCGGAGGCATCTTGACGAATTTCTCCGGTCCTTATCTGACTATTGGCGCAGCCGCCTACCTTGGCGACAGCAGCAACCACCTCGTTGGGTGTCACGGAGTCGTCGAGGTCTGTGAGGCGTAGCTCAGCACACTTCGTTGGCCTAGACACCCAGACAATGTCCTCCCCAAACTTGTCAGCCAGCTCTTTGGCCAACGAATCAGCCTTTTCACCACTACCTGCTTCCGGCACCTCCAGAACCCTGGCGCCGGTTGCTGCCCGCCTAAATTTTATCGAGTTTATGCCAAGGCGCTCAAGGTCCATGCTCTCCTTTGCCCTGGTCATCACTTGCGCGTATGTCACCCCCTTTTCTACCGCATCCGGCTTCAGCGTCAAAACAACGACTTCCGAGCGAGGAGGGCGGAGTTTGCGTGCTCTCGGTTTGACGGTATTCTTCCTCTGCGGCTGAGAAGCCGATGAAGGGTTTGCCGCCTTCTTCTTCCTCTTGCCTCGTACCACGACTGTATAGCCCTCAGATGAGGGAGCTTTAGGCAGTGGCTGCAAAGTTGGTGCAGCAGGATGAGTAGTCGTGGTCGATTCGACGACTGCACGGGGTGCACTCTTTTTCCCTTTCCCCTTACCTTTATCCCCCTTACGGGGTTCCACCGTTAGGTTCGGGGGTCCTCGTTTTGGAACCGGCTTAGGAGCTGGCATGGGAGCCGGCTTGGGAGTAAGCACAGAGTCCTGGCTCTGAGATGCACCCTGCGCAGATTGTCGTCGCCTGTCTGCAGCCAGTGGGGGCCGCATGATTTGAGCTGGCAATAGCCTGCCCTCGAGCTCAAGAGCTCCCAGCCTGGCATCCAACATCAGCCCCATCTGATTCGTCATGGACCTTATTAATTCCTCGACGTTCAGAGGCTCAGGGGCCCGGGAACTGCTGGCAGGCTGTGTCTTCTCCTGAATTGGAGATGGGACCGGAGACTGTCGTTTAAATTGGTCCCGGAAGTCCTTTCTCATCTGAGCCAGTTCAGAGCGAAGCTCTGCCAGCTCAGTTCGCAGGCGATCGTTTAGCGCCTGCAGCCGTCGCGTTTCCTCTGAGGAGGTGCGCCGGTTCAGATCCTCAAATGCGTCCTTGATGGACACAACGGCTTCTTTGAGGGCTTTTATAAAAGTACCCTTGAGGTTGCTGGATTTATCAGCAACCAAAGCGATAGCTTTCAAGCTGCTCTGTACCCTCTCATTTACAGAGGCAGCCGTCAGCTCGTCCTCAGCATGGAACTGGACGGACACTGTCTCGTTGTGGCCTGGCTGATTACGGGTCGACAGCGACCGCGCTATTCCAGCAACCTCCTCCTCCGCCCTAAGTCTCAACTCCTCTCTTTTAGCGCGATTTAGCTCGTCTTTCGCTTTGGCTAGGCCTACATATTGCCCTGTGGTGGGGGGACGACCACGACCCCTTATTTCCTTTTTCGAGCTTCCCTCGGAATCTGACGAGTCAGAAAGACCCTTTTTTTCCTTTTTCGAGGTTCTTTCGGAATCTGAGTCAATGCGCTTCGTCTTCCGCTTGCGCCAGAACCTACTAGAATCTTTCTCCGCTGAACAAAAGCTCAAAGCCGAGTCCGACTCATCTAAGCCACTCATGGCTGACCCGGAGCGCAATGTTTCCATGGTCCCAGTTTCAGACTGGTCTTCTGTCTCGTTATGGCTATTTTCAACAGCCTCTTTACTACTCTCTGCTACCGGCTCTCGAACCCTGGGGCTCGCCGACCGTGGCCTGAGGTCTATACACTCCAATCGGACGAAGGGGATCTTCGCCCGCGCCTTTTCTTCTCCAGTTTGGCTCTCAAAAGAGCCGTTTGCGTTTTGGCCCTGAGAAGGACCTTTTTCTGGTTGGCCCTGAGAAGGGCCTTTAGGGGTTTTTTTTGTATTTGTATCCATTATAAATCCCACGAGTAGGGGAGACAAAAACTCCCCTTGGGCAGAGATCCCCGATATCCCAAGGGGCCCTAAATACACTGCGAGGTCGGGCGGTATCGCAGGTTGGAACACTAGCAGCTGATGCTCACCCCAGCCACTCCGAAGAGCACCCTAGCACGGTGTACCGCCATGCCAGAGATTGTGGATTTTTTATAGTGGGGTTTACTCCCCTAGGCCCAGCCAATGAAGGCAAGGCCACCGGTCCCGAAAGTAGGTCTAAAACATGACCAGACACTACCCCGGGATAACGGTTGGTCCGACGTCAGAAAAACCCGAGTGCACCTGGCACATCGCCGCACCCGCTATCCTCTTTCGAGGACAACCACATCGCAGTCCATAAAGGACGTACTTGCCTCAACATTTCACCTCCACACACTCTCCGAGGAGAGTAAATGTGAGCAAACTCTAACACCTACCCCCATCCCCCCCAGCCGGATATTCGCCATGGGCTGAAAGAATCTCCCATAAGGAGAAAGTTTCAGCCAATGCCCAGGGTGCACCAGCCCAGATGCTGCGTTCTCTCCGGATCGAGATCAAGAGAGACTGCAACACCCAAGCCAACGTGGAGGAATCCGGCCTGCACCCCAACCTAACCTAACCTAACCTAACCTAACCTAACCTAACCTAACCTAACCTAACCTAACCTAACCTAACCTAACCTAACCTAACCTTTTTTTTTTTTTTTTTTTTTTTTTTTTTTTTTTTTTTTTTTTTTTTTTTTTTTTTTTTTTTTTTTTTTTTTTTTGTCAGGGTGGAAAATGCGTTACGCATGCCCCCCACCATGGGAGTGGCGGGGGGGTATGTGGGACTCACCCCTATGCGCCCCCCCTCTCAGAGCGAGAGGGGGGAGGAGCGTTACCCACTAAAAACCACCCTGGCGTACCCTCATGCCGGTTAGGCAAGACGCCGTGGTACCGCCGAAGCATTGCCCACGACGCCTACCGGCAGCCCCAGCCGACCGCTGGGGCTACCCGCGCCAAAGGAGAGAGAGGCCGAGCACGCGTGGCCTCCCTCCCAGACCGCCAAGTGGCTATCACCTACAGCGGGAAGGGGACTCCCATCCCCCGCCCGCAGCCACTAAGGATTGAGGCGGGCGGCAAAACGCCTGCGCCTTAACCCCTGCCGTCTGCGCCGGAGCGGATGCGCGAGAGGAGACTCCTCGCGCTCACGCTCCGCCGCCTCCTTCTGCGAGATGACACTTTCGCAGAAGGAGGCCACCGCCTTCCAGGACCTGTCGCTGCACAGCATCGCAGAGACAACGCTGTGCAGGGAGAGGTCCACACGCCCTATGGCCTGTGCCATGGCATCGCGTTCTGGACTCCAGCGACTGCACACCTCTAGGGTGTGCTGGGCCGTGTCATCTGGGTCCCCGCACTCATGGCACTGCGGACCAGGCTCCCTCCCAATTTTGTGCAGGTAATGACCGAAACACCCGTGTCCGGTCAATACCTGCACAAGCCTGAACGACGTAGCGCCGATCGCCCTCTCTACCCAGTTGTCCAGCGACGGGAGGATTGCCCCTATAGTACGAGTACCGTGGGGCGAATCCTCCAGGTCCTCTTTCCATCTGTCCCGCAATCGGCGCTCCGTCATTCGGCGCGTCTCCTCTACCTCCTCAGGGTCCGGGCGTTCACCTCTCGCCCGGGCCCTGGACCTAACTCGATAGGTCTCCGCCTGCACCTCTGCGTCCAGCTCCCACGGCGGGGTGCAGGCGAGGAGGCAGGCTGCCGCGTGGGCCACCGTGATGTAGGCCCTCACAATTCGGAGGGCCACAATACGTTGGGGTCTTCTCAACAAAGCCCTATTGCGGGCGGACAGCTTATCCGCCCAGATTGGGGCCCCGTAAAGGGCCATGCTCCTGGTCACTCCGGCGTAAAGGCGCCGGCACAGCGAGCCTGGCCCACCCACGTTAGGCAAAAGCCTCCCCAGCGCCGAGGCGGCGCCCACGATTCGGGGAGCAAGACGGGTGAAATGCTCCCCGAAATCCCACCTCCGGTCCAGTACAAGCCCCAAGTATTTGATGTAGGGCTTGATCTGGACCGTTTCCCCCCCCAGGGTGAGAGCTGCGCCCGCCGGCAGCCTCCACCCTCGCCCTCCGAAGACTATCGCCTCAGTCTTCGTGAGGGCCACCTTTAGGCCGAGCCGCTCAATACGGTGAATTGCCAGCTCGGCCGCCACCTCCGCCCTCCTCATGGCCTGCCTCATCTCGGTCCCGCGCACCGCCACCATGGTGTCATCTGCATAGCAGATGGTGGCCGCCCGCGGGAGCGATAGCTCCCTGATGGCCCAGTCGTACCCCAGGTTCCAGAGAAGTGGACCGAGGACGGAACCCTGGGGCACACCGCAGGCCATCTCCCGGACTCTCCGACGTCCGTCCTTCCCCTCGTAGAGCACCACCCTCTCGGTAAGGTAGTGCTCCACAATCCGCCGTAAGTAGGGAGGCACTTTGTGGTATTTTAGTGCCTCCCTAATCACCCCATAGGGGAGGGTGCCAAAGGCGTTGGCGATGTCGAGCGACACCGCGACGACACCCTCCCCAGTGCTCGACGCACCCTCACAGAAGTCCCTTAGGGACTTCAGCGCGTCGAGCGTGGACCGCCCCTCTCGAAATCCGAACTGTCTGTCCGAGACGTTCGGGCCGGCGGTCTCCAGGTGCTGCAGGATCCGGGAGGCCAGGATTCGCTCGTACATTTTCCCGACCTCATCCAGCAGCACAATAGGGCGGTAGGCGGACGGGCAGTCGGGGGGTCGGCCCTCCTTGCGGAGGAGGCAAAGCCTCCCCTCCTTCCAGGACCTCGGGAACTTTCCCTCCCTGAGGCAGTCATTCATGAGCTGCCTGAGGCGGCTCCCGAGGTGCTTTAGGGCTACGGCTAGGACCGTACCCGGTACTCCATCCGGGCCCGGGGCCTTTTTGCAGCCCCGGACACGGTCCGCTACCCTCTCGAACTCGTCATCGCTCACCGATGCGATGACGAGTTCGTTCTCCGGTTCCCGACGTGGCATGGACATCACGGGAGAAAGGATTGAGGGAGCCGGCGGGAAAAGCCCCTCAACGACCCTCTGCAGGACGGCAGGCTCCAGGAAGTCCATGGGGGGGGCGGTGCGCATCTTGTTTCGCACCACCCTATAGGGCCGACCCCACGGGTCCCTGTCCAGGGTGGCCAAGAACGCGGCATGTGCCTCGTCCTTGGCCTTGGCAATTGCAACCTGGAGGGCCCCTTTGGCCTCTTTTAGGGCCCCATGGAGTCCCTCCTCCTCTTCGGCGGTGTGCCGCCTGCGCCTACAGTGCTGGTAGGCACGGCGGGCACCGTTGCTGGTGGTTCGCAGGGCCGCAATCTCTGCGGACCACCAGCACACCTTCCTGCGGGCAAATAGCCGCTTCACCCGAGGCATGGCCGCATCGCACACCGCCTGCAGTGCAGTGCGGAACCGGACCGCTCTTTCCTCGATTCCCAGGGCGGCGGATGGGGCAGCACACCATGCCTCCACCATTGATGCCTCGTCCGCCATGGCCCTGTCTAGGTGGGACAGGGACCATTTTGGGAATCGGACTCCCCTTTCTCCCCTACTTTGCCCCCCTCCTAGGGCCGGCGGTGGCTGGAACCCGCGTGTGGAGACCCTCATCCTGATGTACAAGTGGTCAGAGAGGGTCTCCACGTCCTCCAGGACGCACCACTCTTCTACGCGTGCGGCAATTGCAGGGGTCGCAAACGTTATATCCACGATCGACCCCCCCTGCCGCCGCACGCAAGTGAACGTGGTCCCCTGGTTTAGGACCTCGAGTCCTGTTGCCACCACCCAGTCCCTAAGGACCGTTCCACGCGGGTCCGTGACGGGAGAACCCCATGCCGCACTCTTGGCATTGAGGTCCCCCAGGACCATTACCTGCCACGGGGCCGCCCTTCTGACGACTCCCCCCAGGACCCCCAAGAACAGCTCGAACTCGGAGAGCGGCCTATTGGGGGAGAAATACACCGCTACCAGTACGGTGTCACTCCCCCATCTGGCCGCAACAAATCCCGGTCCGCTCTCCGTCATGGTCAGCGGGGGGACATCGCCCACCGCCGGCACTACTGCGGCCACCCAGCCATCTGTAGACCCCACCCAGTTAGGTAAGGGGGGGACAAAATAAGGCTCCGCGACAACCGCAACGCCAATTGCCCACTCCGCCATGGTCTGCATGAGCAGATCCTGGGCTCTGGCGGAGTGATTGGCGTTCACCTGCAGGACGTCCAAATACTGGTGTGCTGGCATTTAGACGTCCATGCGGTTGTCCTCTGAGGCCTCGCCGGCGGTCCTCGCTGCGGGGTGCGTCTGGATGGAGGGACGTGAAGGACGGGGTCGCCGAATGCGTGTGTCTTTCCCCTTTATCTCAGGGGGGTGACACCTCGCCCCATTCGTCGCGTGATCTGCGGGAAGTTTGGCATGGTGGCACACTGCGCACCATGCCTTTTCTTCCCAGCAGTCCTTTGCTAGGTGTCCCTCTTTGCTGCACCGGTAACACATGTTGGACCGGTCCACGCTCGAGGGGCACAGCTCCCTGGTATGTCCAACACCCATGCACCTGTAGCACCGCATGGGTGCTGGTCCCACCGAGTTGATCCTGGCGGAAGCCCACCCCACCCGGATCCGGCCCTTTGCCAGAAGGGTCTTTGCCGCCCCCACTGGGCACTGTATAAGGGCAGACCCAGTGCCGTCATATAGGGGGCGGATATATTTCACTTTAATATTACCCTCCTGGCAGTCCCCCTCCCTGGCTACGGCTTGCGTCAGGGACTCCTTAGTCGCTGACTCATCCAGGCCGACGACTTGGAGTCCAGCCATTTTCACCGGGCGACTTATGGTGGCGACGTCCCCCACAATAGCCTGGAGCTTTGTTGCCAGGTTGTCCGCCGCTCTCCCATTGTCGTCCCCGGGGACCTCAATGACTCTAGCCCCCGTCATTGAGGTCCGCACTCTAACGTGCTGAAGGCCAACTTCGTCCAGGCTCAGGGCATTGATTGCCCTGGCCATCGTGGCCTGCAGCGTGGTGGTGGTGGCGGCTTCCTTTTTTAAAGTTACCACCACTGCAGCTGTCTTAGGGACAGACAGCGCCTTGGGCTTTTGCGCTGCCCGTCTCGATGGGGTCTTCTTTGGAGCAGGGGGTGAGGTTTTGGCCTTCCCCTTCTTCTTCCTTTTTACTACTTCCGACCACGGGACTGCCGCGGTCGGAGGTGATATTTGGCCTGAGGGGCGGGTTTCACCCTTCGAGGGCTTAGCAGCTCTCGGGGCTGGAATAGGCCTGGTGGCCGGGACGATAGTCGGCGTGGGTTGGCGGGCGGGGGCTGCCACTTTTTTGGCGGTCTTTGCCTTCTTCTTTTTTGGCCTCCCGTCACCAAGCCTGGCTCCGGCCTCAGGCTCGGGCTCAGTTGCCCTCGACTGGGTGGGTGGTGGCGGAGCAGGCATAGGGGTCTTCTCAAAAGCAGGGGCCGGCGGCCCAAGCCTAGAAGCTTTCCTGTCGGCCGCCAGCGGGGGCCGGAGGATCGGTGCCGGTGGGAGGCGCTGATTTACCTCTTCTATTCGGGCATTAATCATTGTGCCCAATGATCTAAAAAGGTCCTGCTTCATAGCATTTATGGCCTCTGTCAGCTCCGCAGTGCCAAATTGCATCTGCGGTGTGGCCGGAGCGGCCGGGACCTCCCGCTCTGAAAAGGCGGTGCGGAGCGCCTTTATTTCCTTTGAGAACAGAGCGAGTTGCTCCCGCATCCTCTTATTATCCGCCTTTAGGATGCGGATCTCCTCGCTCTCCGTTTTTGCCTCTATGTCCTCGATCGAATTGAGGATCGTATGGCAGGCCCTGTTCATACGACCTCGGATGTCGCCTTTTATGTTTCCTGATCTCCGGGCCCCCTCCATAATGTCCCGTGCCGCCTGACGGACGGCCTCGATTGGGTCATTATAAAACATGTCCTCCAAGCCGTTCGGGTGCGAGGGTGACACTGGGCGTGATCTTGACCGTAGTGGTGACCCGTCTCTTATGGCCGTTTTTGATTTCCCCTTTTCGGGGCAAAGCTCGGGAAAGTCCCGCTGGTAGGTGCGTGTGGTATCAGAGGGGTGCTCCAATAAATATTGTCGGGCTCTTTCCCTCTCCAAACCCAACCCCACGTATGTCCTCTTGGAGTTCCCTCTGCGGGCCGTGTTCAGTTTCGACGGCAAAGGGTGGTGTTCCGCCTCCTCAAGAGACCTCTTTGAGGTTCTTTTCCTGCATTTTTGGGCATCGGTATCCAGCCCCTCATCCTCGACTACTTCTTTGCTGGTCAGGTTGACATATGGCAAAGAAGTGTCAGAGGCACCTTCCTCAAACATTTCCTCAAACAACTCGTTATCCTTTTTTCGTGCCATTTCATTGTAGTCAAAATCATCGTCAGTAACCGTTATGATAGTGCCAGGGTCGTGTTCACGGAGGTCGCCAGCTTGGCGACCTACGATGCAGCTGGTGCCCCCCCCAGAATACGAGGGGCAGCCCGCGTCCGAAGACGCGGGGAGGGATTCTCCGGTGGAACCGGTACCCTCCTGGGGTAGTAAGTTTTGAACAGTCTGCATTTTTGTGACGTTTAGGGCCGCCCACAACGGCCGTTTGCGGTCTTCCTCCTACTTTCTCCCTGCAGGCGCCGCGCACCTACCGCATACAGGGGACGCTCTTTTGGGGAGTATTTAATTCCCCAGGCCAGCGCTGGCCCTAAAAAGTGGATATCCCGCCACTGGTTCGGTGGAAAAAGTGGGAAGGATGGGAGCTGGGAAGGAATGGGAATTGGGGAAGGTGGGAAAGGGATAGGGACGTGCCGCTCTTAGTCTGGCCCCTCACCCCGAGCCTTTCCGGTATGGGTAACCCTGTCCGGTATAGCCACGGGGATCACAGAGACACGCAAGCCCCCCCACCACGGCAAGGTGGCAGCACAATCGGGGGGGAACCTAACCTAACCTAACCTAACCTAACCTAACCTAACCTAACCTAACCTAACCTAACCTAACCTAACCTAACCTAACCTAACCTAACCTAACCTAACCTAACCTAACCTAACCTAACCTAACCTAACCTAACCTAACCTAACCTAACCTAACCTAACCTAACCTAACCTAACCTAACCTAACCTAACCTAACCTAACCTAACCTAACCTAACCTAACCTAACCTAACCTAACTTTTTTTTTTTTTTTTTTTTTTTTTTTTTTTTTTTTTTTTTTTTTTTTTTTTTTGACAGGGTGGAAAATGCGTTACGCATGCCCCCCACCATGGGAGTGGCGGGGGGGTATGTGGGACTCACCCCTATGCGCCCCCCCTCTCAGAGCGAGAGGGGGGAGGAGCGTTACCCACTAAAAACCACCCTGGCGTACCCTCATGCCGGTTAGGCAAGACGCCGTGGTACCGCCGAAGCACTGCCCACGACGCCTTCCGGCAGCCCCAGCCAAACACCGCTGGGGCTACCCGCGCCAAAGGAGAGGGAGGCCGAGCACGCGTGGCCTCCCTCCCAGACCGCCAAGTGGCTATCACCTACGGCGGGAAGGGGACTCCCATCCCCCGCCCGCAGCCACTAAGGATTGAGGCGGGCGGCAAAACGCCTGCGCCTCAATCCCCGCCGTCTGCGCCGGAGCGGGTGCGCGAGAGGAGACTCTTCGCGCTCCCGCTCCGCAGTCTCCTTCTGCGAGATGACACACTCACAGAAGGAGACCACAGCCCTCCAGGACCTGTCGCTGCACAGCATTGCGGACACAACGCTGTGCAGGGAGAGGTCCCACTGCCCGATGGCCAGTGCCATACTGCAGCGCTCCGCACTCCAACGGTCGCACACCGCGAGGGTGTGCTGAGCCGTGTCGTCCGGATCGCCGCAGTGATGGCACTGCGGGCCGGGCTCCCTCCCAATTTTGTGCAGGTAGTGACCGAAGCACCCATGTCCGGTCAGTACCTGCACAAGCCGGTACGACGTAGCGCCGACTGCCCTCCCCAACCAGGTGTCAAACGACGGGAGGATCGCCCCTATGGTCCGAGTTCCATAGGGAGCGTCCTCCAGGTGCGCTTTCCACCTGTCCCGCAGTCGACGCTCCGTCATCCGGCGCGTCTCCTCTACCTCCTCAGGGTCCGGGCGCTCACCCCGCGCCCGGGCCCTGGACCTAACAGCGTAGGTCTCAGCCTGCACCTCCGCATCGAGCTCCCACGGCGGGGTGCAGGCGAGGAGGCAAGCCGCGGCGTGGGCCACCGTGACGTAGGCCCTCACAATACGGAGGGCCACCACCCGCTGCGGCCTCTGTAGCAGGGCCCGGTTGCGGGCGGACAACTTGTCCGCCCATATGGGGGCCCCGTACAGAGCCATGCTCCTCGTGACGCCGGCGTACAGCCGGCGGCACAAGGAGCCAGGCCCACCCACGTTCGGCAGAAGCCGACCCAGCGCCGACGCGGCGCCCACGATTCGGGGAGCAAGTTGGGAGAAATGCTCCCCGAAGTCCCACTTCCGGTCCAGAACAAGCCCCAAGTATTTGATATGGGGCTTTAGTTGGACCGGTTCCCCCCCCAGCGTGAGCGCCGCGCCCGCGCGCAGCCTCCACCCCCTCCCCCGCCCCCCGAAGACTATCGCCTCAGTCTTCGGGAGGGCCACCTTCAGGCCGAGCTGACTGATCCGGTAAATCATCAGCTCGGCCGCCGCTTCCGCCCGGCAGAGCACCTCTCTCGCCTCGGTCCCACGCACGGCCACCATCGTGTCATCTGCATAGCAGATGGTGGCCGTCCGTGGGAGCACCACCCCCCTGATGGCCCAATCGTACCCCAGGTTCCATAAGAGTGGACCGAGCACGGAACCCTGGGGCACACCACAGGCCATCCCCGTCGACCCCCGCCGACCGTCCGCCCGCTCGTAGAGCACTACCCTCTCGGTGAGGTAGTGCTCTACGACCCGCCGCAGGTAGGGAGGCACCTCGTGATATCGAAGCGCCTCCCTTATCACCCCATAGGGGAGGGTACCAAACGCGTTGGCGATGTCGAGCGACACCGCCACCACACCCTCCCCTCTGCTCGACGCGTGCTCGCAGAAGTCCCTTAGGGACTTCAGCGCGTCGAGCGTGGACCGCCCTTCACGGAACCCGAACTGTCGCTCCGACAAGTCCGGGCCGGCGGTCCCTAGGTGCTGCAGGATCCGGGAGGCCAGGATTCTCTCAAAGATCTTCCCAGCCTCATCCAGCAGCACGATGGGGCGATACGCGGACGGACTGTCCGGGGGTCGACCCTCCTTCCGCAGGAGGCACAACCTCCCCTCCTTCCACACTCTCGGGAACCGTCCCTCCCTCAGGCAATCGTCCATGATCTGCCTGAGTCGGTTCCCGAGGTGTTTTAGGGCGATGGGGAGTACCCGACCTGGTACTCCATCGGGCCCCGGGGCTTTCTTGCAGCCCCGGAGCCGGTCCACCGCCCTCTCGAACTCGTCGTCGCTTACCGGCGCGACGACGAGTTCGGTCGGGTCCTCCAAGTCCCCCGGTGGCTCGGTCATCACCGGGGGAGTTATCGAGGGGGCTGGCGGAAACAGCCCCTCGATGACCCTCCTGAGGAGGGGGGGCTCCAGGGAGTCCATGGGGGGGGCGGTACGCATTTTGTTGCGTACCACCCTATACGGCCGCCCCCACGGATCCCGGTCCAGCGTGGCCAAGAACGAGGCGTGCGCCTCGTCCTTGGCCTTGGCTATGCCCAGCTGGAGGGCCCCCTTGGCGACTTTGAGGGCCCTGTAGAGCCCCTCTTCCTCCTCCGCCGTGTGCCGCCTGCGCCTACAGTGCTGGTAGGCGCGGCGGGCACAGTTGCTGGTGGTCCGCATGGCCGAAATTTCAGCGGACCACCAGTACACCCTCCTCCGGGAGAAGAGGCGCCGCGCCCGGGGCATAGACGCTCCGCACACAGCCTGTAGTGCGGAGCGAAACCGGCGCGCCCTCTCCTCCACTCCCGAGGCGGCGGGTGGGGCGGCACACCAGGCCTCCACCATCGCCGCCTCGTCCGCCCTGGCCCTGTCCAGATGGGACAGGGACCATTTGGGGAACTCCTCCCCACTCCCTCCTCCTCCTCCTCCCCCCCCCCTCGGGACGGGTGGCGGCTGCCCCCCTCTGGAGACCCTCAGCCTGATATACAGGTGGTCTGAGAGGGTCTCCACGTCCTCCAGGACGCGCCAGTCGGTGAGGCGTGCGGCAATGGCAGGGGTCGCGAACGTTATGTCCACGATGGACCCCCCCTGCCGCCGCACGCACGTGTTGGCGCAGCCCTGGTTAAGGACCACCAGGCCCGATGCCGCCACCCAGTCCCGCAACGCCGCCCCGCGCGCGTCCGTTACGGGGGAACCCCACGCAGCACTCTTGGCGTTGAGGTCCCCCAGGACCACTGTTTGGCGCGGGGCCACCCTCCTCAACACCCCCCCAAGGACCCCCAGGTAGGCCTCGAAGTCCGCCAGCGAACTGTTGGGGGAGAAGTACACCGCCAATAGGGCGGTGTCGTTCCCCCATTTGGCCGCCGCGAACCCCAGGCCCGTCTCGAGGCCTACCAGGGGGGGACCGTCGCCGACCGCCGGAACCACTACGGCAACCCTACTGTCCGTTGACCCTACCCAGTTGGGTAGGGGCGGGACAAAATAGGGTTCCGCAACCACCGCCACATCTATCGACCACTCCGCCATGGTCTGCATGAGCAGATCCTGTGCTCTGGCGGAGTGGTTGATGTTGGCCTGCAGGAACTCTAAATGCCGGTGTGCTGGCATTTAGAGTTCCATGCTGGTTCCCTCAGCGGCCCGGTCGGCGACATTCGTCGGGGGGGCGTTTCCACTTTGACCTGCTGGTGCCGCTGGGCGGGGACGCTGGGGCCTAGCGTCCCGGCCCTTGGTTTCCGGGGGGAAGCAACTCCTCCCCCCGAGGTGGTGGTCGGCCGGGAGTTTGGCCTGGGCGCAGACCGCACACCAGGGCTTCTCCCAGCACTCAACCATCGAGTGCCCCTTCTTAGAGCACCGGAAGCAACAGTTGGTCCGGTCCTCTTTGGAGGGGCACAGCTCCCGCGCATGGCCGACACCAAAGCACCTGAAACACCGCATTGGTGTCGGCCCTACTGCAGAGACCCTGGCGGAGGCCCATCCCACCAGGATCCTGCCTGCCTTCTTCAGGGCCAACGCGGCCGTAACGGGGCACTGGATTAGGCAAGATCCAGTGCCGTCGTAGAGGGCACGCACGGCCCCCACTCGCACCTGGGCCGCCTGGCAGCCCCCCACGGCTGCCACTGCCTGCGCCACCGATTCCTTACTTGCCGACTCATCAAGGCCGGCAATCTGGACGCCGGCCATTTTAACAGGCCGGCTAACATCGGCGACGTCGCCCACCAGGGCCTGCAGCCTGGCGGCCAGGGTGTCCGCCCGTGCATGGCCGTCCTCCCCGGGGACCTCTATGACCCGGGACCCGGTCATAGAGGTCCTAACCCTTACATGCTCCAGGCCGACCTCCCTTAGGCTAAGGCCGTTTATGGCCTTAGCCATGGTGGCCTGGAGGGTGGTGGTGGCATCTTTTTTAAGCGTCACCACCACAGCCGCCGTTTTAGGGACGGCCAACTTGGCCGGACGCGCGGCCGCCGCCTTCCTCCCTTCAAGGGAATTCCTGCTGGGGGGAGGGGGGGAGGCCTTAGCCTTCTTCTTCCCCTTCCCTTTCCTCCTAACCACCTCCGACCACGTCACGTTCGCGGGCGGAGGCGGTGCTTGGCCCGATGGGCCGGGTCCACCCTCCGAGGGCCGGGTGGCTCTCGGGGCCGGGGCGGTTTTGGCCGCCTTGGCGGGCTTCTGGGGGCGGCTAGGAGGGGCGGGGGTCGGGCCTGCCGCCTTCTTGGCCGGTTTCACTTTGGCCCGGCCGTCGCCGAGCCTGGCCCTGGCCTCCGGCTCCGAAGCAGGGGCCCTAACCTGGGCCGGGGGCGGCGGAGCGGCCCTAACGGCCCTATCAGCCCTTGGGGCTTCCGGGGCGGCGGCAGCGGCGGCAGCGGCGGCAGCGGCGGCCCTCCTCTCGTGGGCAAGCGGGGGACGGAGGATCGGCTCCGCCGGGAGGCGCCTGTTCACCTCCTCAATCCGGTCGTTAATCATACGACCGAGGCTCAGGAAGAGATCCCGCTTCATCTCTTCGATGGCCTCGGTCAATTCTGCCGTCCCGAACTGAAGAGGGGCCGGAGCAGGAGCCGCCAGGATCTCGCGCTCGCTAAAGGCGGTGCGGAGCGCCTTCAGCTCCGCCGTATTGAGCGCGAGCTCCTCCCTCATTCTCTTGTTGTCCGCCTTTAGACGGCGGACCTCCTCGCTCTCGGACCGGGCCGCCTCCGCCTCGTCCATCGACCCGAGGATCGTTTGGCAGGCCCGGTACATTTTCCCCTTAATTTCCCCTTTGAGGTTGCTGGACACCCTGGCCGCCTCCAGGATGTCCTTGGCCGCCCTGCGGGCTGCGTCCAGAGGGTCAGCCTCCTCCTGACCCTCAACAACCTCCATCACGTCGGGGGAACGCGAGCCCGAACGGGAGCGTCGGTCGTCACCGACGCTCGCCTTCCCCCCCTTCCCCCCCATCGCCCCCTTGGGGCGGAGTTCCGGGAAGTCCCTCCTGTATCGGTCTGCGGCGTTGGCCTCGGCCTCCAGCTCCTCCTCGAAGTGGGGCTCGAGGAGGAATTGCCTTGCCCTCAGCCTTGCCGCCGCCAGTCCCGCATACGCCCCCTTGGGCATGCCCCTCCTCGCGGTGTTAACCTTTGAGGGGACTACCACCTCGACCTCCCCGGTCTCCTCTAAAGCCCTTTTAGTGGGCTGGGGGGCGCCCTCGTCCACTTCGACGAACTCCGAGTCATCCACCTCCGACTCCGAACTGGAGTCGGAGATAACTCCCCCCCCCCTCGGTAAAATCCTCCTATTTCTCGTAGGCGAGGCCATAGTGGCCCCCCCTACCCTCCCCCCGAAAACGGCCGAAATCCAACCGCTAGGACCAGAGTTAGCCAGAAACCTAACTAAGACTGGTCAAGTGCGAGTCGGATTTCGACTTTTCTATACAAAAGTGCAAAAAGCGCCTGAAATTTTCCAATAGCAATATTGGGAAATTTCAGTCCGCAATTTGACCCACTTCCCGGAGGCGCAGCGAAGCGGGAAAAATACCAAAAAATAGGGCGCAATTGCCCCCTTCTTTTTGTATCAAAAGATGGGGCAAAAGGTTTAAGAGTTCAAAGTTTTGGACTTTACAAGTTTAGGGAGACCCCTTAAGTTTGTAAAACCAAAACTCTTACCTACCCTGGTACCTTGTACCAACAATAACTTTCGACCAATTGGTCGGACAGTTATGAAAACAACACCACGATTTAAACAATTAAACAAGCTACCCCCCCTTAAGTTTTAAACTAGGTGCAAGAAGCGCAACCTATTTTAAAACTTTGTGAAAGTGAAAAAGTCCGGCAAGTATTTTTGAAAAATTCGAGCATAAAACTCGACTTTTTCAAAAATAAATTTCTCGTGACTTTTCTACTAAAGCCCACACAACAAACAACACCACACGAAGCGGGACCGTTGCCGCTACCCCCGCCCAAAATTTGGGCAAGATGGGATATTGGCAACACCGACTAAATTAAAAAGTAAAAATGTAAACAAACCCTTTATTTACGAAAAAACAAAGGGTTAAAATTTACAAAACGGGGAGCCCTCTAGCTCCAGAACTTTCGTTCTGGCTACTTGAGGGAACTTCACCACGTGCAAGACAAGGATTGCCGCTACCTTCCTACCCCAAAATGGGGTCGGTACGATATCGGCAACACCGAAACAAAAATTGACAAAAAACACACAAAACCGAGCAAACAAAAACCAACCGCAAAACGAAAAATCCAAAAAACAAGCCAAGGTCACAGGTTAGGAAGGAATCAAAAGCAGTTATGGGAGCAGAAAAAAATGTAAGATCTGAGAGCCGAAAACCACGAAAAACCTTCCAGTAACACCCGAGAAACGAACTCAACCTAACCTAACCTAACCTAACCTAACCTAACCTAACCTAACCTAACCTAACCTAACCTAACCTAACCTAACCTAACCTAACCTAACCTAACCTAACCTAACCTAACCTAACCTAACCTAACCTAACCTAACCTAACCTAACCTAACCTAACCTAACCTAACCTAACCTAACCTAACCTAACCTAACCTAACCTAACCTAACCTTTTTTTTTTTTTTTTTTTTTTTTTTTTTTTTTTTTTTTTTTTTTTTTTTTTTTTTTTTTTTTTTTTTTTTTTTTTTTTTTTTTGACAGGGTGGAAAATGCGTTACGCATGCCCCCCACCATGGGAGTGGCGGGGGGGTATGTGGGACTCACCCCTATGCGCCCCCCCTCTCAGAGCGAGAGGGGGGAGGAGCGTTACCCACTAAAAACCACCCTGGCGTACCCTCATGCCGGTTAGGCAAGGCGCCGTGGTACCGCCGAAGCACTGCCCACGACGCCTTCCGGCAGCCCCAGCCAAACACCGCTGGGGCTACCCGCGCCAAAGGAGAGGGAGGCCGAGCACGCGTGGCCTCCCTCCCAGACCGCCAAGTGGCTATCACCTACGGCGGGAAGGGGACTCCCATCCCCCGCCCGCAGCCACTAAGGATTGAGGCGGGCGGCAAAACGCCTGCGCCTCAATCCCCGCCGTCTGCGCCGGAGCGGGTGCGCGAGAGGAGACTCTTCGCGCTCCCGCTCCGCAGTCTCCTTCTGCGAGATGACACACTCGCAGAAGGAGACCACAGCCCTCCAGGACCTGTCGCTGCACAGCATTGCGGACACAACGCTGTGCAGGGAGAGGTCCCACTGCCCGATGGCCAGTGCCATACTGCAGCGCTCCGCACTCCAACGGTCGCACACCGCGAGGGTGTGCTGTGCCGTGTCGTCCGGATCGCCGCAGTGATGGCACTGCGGGCCGGGCTCCCTCCCAATTTTGTGCAGGTAGTGACCGAAGCACCCATGTCCGGTCAGTACCTGCACAAGCCGGTACGACGTAGCGCCGACTGCCCTCCCCAACCAGGTGTCAAACGACGGGAGGATCGCCCCTATGGTCCGAGTTCCATAGGGAGCGTCCTCCAGGTGCGCTTTCCACCTGTCCCGCAGTCGACGCTCCGTCATCCGGCGCGTCTCCTCTACCTCCTCAGGGTCCGGGCGCTCACCCCGCGCCCGGGCCCTGGACCTAACAGCGTAGGTCTCAGCCTGCACCTCCGCATCGAGCTCCCACGGCGGGGTGCAGGCGAGGAGGCAAGCCGCGGCGTGGGCCACCGTGACGTAGGCCCTCACGATACGGAGGGCCACCACCCGCTGCGGCCTCTGTAGCAGGGCCCGGTTGCGGGCGGACAGCTTGTCCGCCCATATGGGGGCCCCGTACAGAGCCATGCTCCTCGTGACGCCGGCGTACAACCGGCGGCACAAGGAGCCAGGCCCACCCACGTTCGGCAGAAGCCGGCCCAGCGCCGACGCGGCGCCCACGATTCGGGGAGCAAGTTGGGAGAAATGCTCCCCGAAGTCCCACTTCCGGTCCAGAACAAGCCCCAAGTATTTGATATGGGGCTTTAGTAGGACCGGTTCCCCCCCCAGCGTGAGCGCCGCGCCCGCGCGCAGCCTCCACCCCCTCCCCCGCCCCCCGAAGACTATCGCCTCAGTCTTCGGGAGGGCCACCTTCAGGCCGAGCTGACTGATCCGGTAAATCATCAGCTCGGCCGCCGCTTCCGCCCGGCACAGCACCTCTCTCGCCTCGGTCCCACGCACGGCCACCATTGTGTCATCTGCATAGCAGATGGTGGCCGTCCGTGGGAGCACTACCCCCCTGATGGCCCAATCGTACCCCAGGTTCCATAAGAGTGGACCGAGCACGGAACCCTGGGGCACACCACAGGCCATCCCCGTCGACCCCCGCCGACCGTCCGCCCGCTCGTAGAGCACTACCCTCTCGGTGAGGTAGTGCTCCACGACCCGCCGCAGGTAGGGAGGCACCTCGTGATATCGAAGCGCCTCCCTTATCACCCCATAGGGGAGGGTACCAAACGCGTTGGCGATGTCGAGCGACACCGCCACTACACCCTCCCCTCTGCTCGACGCGTGCTCGCAGAAGTCCCTTAGGGACTTCAACGCGTCGAGCGTGGACCGCCCTTCACGGAACCCGAACTGTCGCTCCGACAAGTCCGGGCCGGCGGTCCCTAGGTGCTGCTGGATCCGGGAGGCCAGGATTCTCTCAAAGATCTTCCCAGCCTCGTCCAGCAGCACGATGGGGCGATACGCGGACGGACTGTCCGGGGGTCGACCCTCCTT
This sequence comes from Acleris holmiana, assembly GCA_949316455.1. NCBI lineage: Eukaryota > Metazoa > Arthropoda > Insecta > Lepidoptera > Tortricidae > Acleris > Acleris holmiana. The sequence continues at coordinate 11,286,130 of OX438789.1, read as the reverse complement.
CCGCAGGAGGCACAACCTCCCCTCCTTCCACACTCTCGGGAACCGTCCCTCCCTCAGGCAATCGTCCATGATCTGCCTGAGTCGGTTCCCGAGGTGTTTAAGGGCGATGGGGAGTACCCGACCTGGTACTCCGTCGGGCCCCGGGGCTTTCTTGCAGCCCCGGAGCCGGTCCACCGCCCTCTCGAACTCGTCGTCGCTTACCGGCGCGACGACGAGTTCGGTCGGGTCCTCCAAGTCCCCCGGTGGCTCGGTCATCACCGGGGGAGTTATCGAGGGGGCTGGCGGAAACAGCCCCTCGATGACCCTCCTGAGGAGGGGGGGCTCCAAGGAGTCCATGGGGGGGGCGGTACGCATTTTGTTGCGTACCACCCTATACGGCCGCCCCCACGGATCCCGGTCCAGCGTGGCCAAGAACGAGGCGTGCGCCTCGTCCTTGGCCTTGGCTATGCCCAGCTGGAGGGCCCCCTTGGCGACTTTGAGGGCCCTGTAGAGCCCCTCTTCCTCCTCCGCCGTGTGCCGCCTGCGCCTACAGTGCTGGTAGGCGCGGCGGGCACAGTTGCTGGTGGTCCGCATGGCCGAAATTTCAGCGGACCACCAGTACACCCTCCTCCTGGAGAAGAGGCGCCGCGCCCGGGGCATAGACGCTCCGCACACAGCCTGTAGTGCGGAGCGAAACCGGCGCGCCCTCTCCTCCACTCCCGAGGCGGCGGGTGGGGCGGCACACCAGGCCTCCACCATCGCCGCCTCATCCGCCCTGGCCCTGTCCAGATGGGACAGGGACCACTTGGGGAACTCCTCCCCTCTCCCTCCTCCTCCTCCCCCCCCCCTCGGGACGGGTGGCGGCTGCCCCCCTCTGGAGACCCTCAGCCTGATATACAGGTGGTCTGAGAGGGTCTCCACGTCCTCCAGGACGCGCCAGTCGGTGAGGCGTGCGGCAATGGCAGGGGTCGCGAACGTTATGTCCACGATGGACCCCCCCTGCCGCCGCACGCACGTGTTGGCGCAGCCCTGGTTTAGGACGACCAGGCCCGATGCCGCCACCCAATCCCGCAACGCCGCCCCGCGCGCGTCCGTTACGGGGGAACCCCACGCAGCACTCTTGGCGTTGAGGTCCCCCAGGACCACTGTTTGGCGCGGGGCCACTCTCCTTAACACCCCCCCAAGGACCCCCAGGTAGGCCTCAAAGTCCGCAAGCGAACTGTTGGGGGAGAAGTACACCGCCAATAGGGCGGTGTCGTTCCCCCATTTGGCCGCCGCGAACCCCAGGCCCGTTTCGAGGCCTACCAGGGGGGGACCGTCGCCGACCGCCGGAACCACTACGGCAACCCTACTGTCCGTTGACCCTACCCAATTGGGTAGGGGCGGGACAAAGTAGGGTTCCGCAACCACCGCCACGTCTATCGACCACTCCGCCATGGTCTGCATGAGCAGATCCTGTGCTCTGGCGGAGTGGTTGATGTTGGCCTGCAGGAACTCTAAATGCCGGTGTGCTGGCATTTAGAGTTCCATGCTGGTTCCCTCCTCGGCCCGGTCGGCGACATTCGTCGGGGGGGCGTTAATATTCAGACCTGGTGCCGCTGGGCGGGGACGCTGGGGCCTAGCGTCCCGGCCCTTGGTTTCCGGGGGGAAGCAACTCCTCCCCCCGAGGTGGTGGTCGGCCGGGAGTTTGGCCTGGGCGCAGACCGCGCACCAGGGCTTCTCCCAGCACTCGCTCATCGTGTGCCCCTTCTTTGAGCACCGGAAGCAACAGCTAGTCCGGTCCTCTTTGGAGGGGCACAACTCCCGCGCGTGGCCGACACCGAAGCACCTAAAACAACGCATCGGTGTCGGCCCCACCGTGGTGACCCTGGCGGAGGCCCATCCGACCAGGATCCTACCGACTTTTTTAAGGGCCAGTGCGGCCGTCACGGGGCACTGGATCAGGCACGATCCAGTGCCATCGTACAGGGAGCGCACCGCCCCCACCCGCACCTGGGCCGCCAGGCAGCCCCCCGCAGCCGCCACGGCCTCCGCCACCGATTCTTTGCTTGCCGACTCATCGAGGCCGGCAATCTGTACGCCGGCCATTTTGACAGGCCGGCTAACATCGGCGACGTCGCCCACCAGGGCCTGCAGCCTGGCGGCCAGGGTGTCTGCCCGCGCGTGGCCGTCCTCCCCGGGGACCTCTATGACCCGGGACCCGGTCATAGAGGTCCTAACCCTTACATGCTCCAGGCCGACCTCCCTTAGGCTAAGGCCGTTTATGGCCTTAGCCATGGTGGCCTGGAGGGTGGTGGTGGCGTCTTTTTTAAGCGTCACCACCACAGCCGCCGTTTTAGGGACGGCCAACTTGGCCGGACGCGCGGCCGCCGCCTTCCTCCCTTCAAGGGAGTTCCTGCTGGGGGGAGGGGGGGAGGCCTTAGCCTTTTTCTTCCCCTTCCCTTTCCTCCTAACCACCTCCGACCACGTCACGTTCGCGGGCGGAGGCGGTGCTTGGCCCGATGGGCCGGGTCCACCCTCCGAGGGCCGGGTGGCTCTCGGGGCCGGGGCGGTTTTGGCCGCCTTGGCGGGCTTCTGGGGGCGGCTAAGAGGGGCGGGGGTCGGGGCCGCCGCCCTCTTGGCCGGTTTTACTTTGGCCCGGCCGTCGCCGAGCCTGGCCCTGGCCTCCGGCTCCGGAGCAGGGGCCCTAACCTGGGCCGGGGGCGGCGGAGCGGCCCTAATGGCCCTGTCAGCCCGCGGGGCAGTCGGGGCGGTGGCAGCGGCGGCAGCGGCGGCCCTCCTCTCGTGGGCAAGCGGGGGACGGAGGATCGGCTCCGCCGGGAGGCGCCTGTTCACCTCCTCAATCCGGTCGTTGATCATACGACCGAGGCTCAGGAAGAGATCCCGCTTCATCTCTTCGATGGCCTCGGTCAATTCAACGGTCCCGAATTGAAGAGCAGGAGCTGCCGGGACAGGAGCCGCCGAGATCTCGCGCTCGCTGAAGGCGGTGCGTAGCGCCTTCAGCTCCGCCGTGTTGAGCGCGAGCTCCTCCCTCATTCTTTTGTTGTCCGCCTTTAATCGGCGGACCTCCTCGCTTTCCGACCGGGCCGCCTCCACCTCGTCCATCGACCCGAGGATGGTTTGGCAGGCCCGGTACATTTTGCCCTTTATTTCCCCCTTGAGGTTACTCGATACCCTGGCTGCCTCCAGGATATCTTTCGCCGCCAAGCGGGCCGCGTCCAGTGGGTCGGCCTCCTGCCGACCCTCAGCACACTCCATGCTCACTGGGGAGCGCGAGCCCGAACGGGAGCGTCGGTTGTCACCGGCACTCGCCCTCCCCCCCTTCCCCCCCTTCGCCCCCTTGGGGCGGAGCTCGGGGAAGTCCCGGCGGTATAAGGCTGTGGCGTCGGCCTCGGCCTCCAAACTCTCCTCGAACTGGGGCTCAAGCTGATACAGCTTGGCCCTCAGTCTCGCTGCGGCCAACCCCGCATATGCCCCCTTGGGCATTCCCCTCCGCGCCGTGTTGATCTTAACGGGGACGACCACCTCGACGTCCCCCGTTTCCTCCAACGCCCTCTTTGTGGGCTGAGACACGTCCTCGCCCACCTCCACGAACTCGGAGTCATCCATCTCCGACTCCGAACTGGAGTCGGAAATAATGACCCCCCCCCTCGGTGGATCCCCCCTGTTTTTTGTAGGTGAGGCCATTGTGGCCCCCCCTACCTACCCCCCGAAAACGGCCGAAATCCGACCGCTGGGACCAAAGTTAATTAGCAACCTAACTAAATTTGGTCAAGTGCGAGTCGGATTTCGACTTTCCCATACAAAATGGAAAAAAGCGCCTGAATTTTTCGTAATAGCAATCTGGGGAAACTTTGTCCCCAAATTTGGCGCACTTCCCGGAGTCCTATCGCGGTGGGAAAAAGACCAAAAGGTGCACCGCAATTGCCCCCTTTTTTCCAAATAGAAAGATTTGGAAAAAGGTTAAGAGGTTAAAAGATTTTGACTTTCCAAACTTCGGGTGAACCCTTAAGTTGGTAAAGTTTTTAAGCCTCCCTACCTTGGTACCTTGTACCCTAAATAACTTTTGATCCAAAAGCCAAAAAATTACAAAAACCACCCCACGATTTAAAAAACAAACTTAACAACCCCCCCTCAAAATTTAAAACAGCTGCGAAGATTGCAACTAATTTTAAACTTTGACCAAACTGGAAAAAGTCGGCAAGTGTTTTTGAAAAATTCGAGCAGAAAACTCGATTTTTTCAAAAACAAATTTCTCAAAATTTTTCCAGCAAAGCCCACAAAACAAACGACACCACACGAAGCGGGACCGTTGCCGCTACCCCCGCCCAAAAACTGAGCAAGGTGGGGTGTTGGCAACACCGACTAAATTAAAAAGCAAAAAGGTAAACAAACCCAATATTTTAAGAAAAATAGAGGGTTAAAATTCACCTTTCGGGGAGCCCTCTAGCTCCAGAACTTTCGTTCTGGCTACTAAAGGGAACTACACCACGTTAAAGACGAGGATTGCCGCTACCTTCCTATCCCAGAATGGGGTCGGTGAGATATCGGCAACACACAAAACAAAAATCACAAAAGTACACAAAAACCAAGCAACAAAAAACCAACCGCAAATAGAAAAAACCGAAAAACAAGCAAGTGTCATATGTTAGAGCAGAATCAAAGTCAGAAATGGATAGCCAAAAAAATGTAATATTTGGGAACCGAAAACTGTGAAAAACCTCCAACAAACACCCGAGAAACGAACTCAACCTAACCTAACCTAACCTAACCTAACCTAACCTAACCTTTTTTTTTTTTTTTTTTTTTTTTTTTTTTTTTTTTTTTTTTTTTTTTTTTTTTTTTTTATTTTTTACATGGGGAATGCAATTTACGCATACCGCCGGCTGCTGGGGAAGAGCTCGCACGGTTATGTGGGACTCAGGGCTGAAACGGCCCCACTACCCACTAAACCCCATGGTGTTCTCTCGCCGCTATTTTGCAGCGGGGTTACGGGCAACATACTTCCGCGACCCCGCAAGTCGGCTGTCCTGACTAGGTCATCGTCTCCTTTGTGGAAGCGCTTCCGGAACACGAGGTCGCACTTCCATCCATCTCCGGGAACCAGAATGCATGGGCGGGAACGTCCCCTTGTTCTCCGCCCGCTGACTCTCGTTAAGGTGGTAAGTTCCGCTCATGGGCGGCCCGCCTACGTCCAATTCGGCGGCGGCGCATTGGGTCAGCCTCGGCCCAGGCTTCCCGCTCACGCTCTGCCGCCTCCTTGTCGGCCATAACGTGCTCACAGAACGTGAGCACCGTCTCCCAGGTTGTGTCACTGCTCAGCATCGCCCCAACAACAGCTGGTAGTGACAAATCTTGTCCTATCTGGGCAACCAGCTCTTGCCGCTCTACACCCCAGACTGGGCACTCGGCCAGAGTGTGCTGGGCCGAGTCTACGCTAGCTCCGCACTCGTGGCACTCCGGTGTCGGCTCTCTTTGCGCAACCTTGTGCAGGTAACTGCCGAAGCAACCGTGCCCCGACAGCACCTGCGTTAGTCGAAACGTGAGAACCCCGGAGCGCCTTTCCAACCAGTCACGGAGGACCGGGCGAACTGCCTCTATGGTGCGGGAGCCAGCCCTCGGCCGTTCTAACCGATGCTCCCACTCTACCACCACCTCCTCTAGCAGCTCGGTACGCCGCCCTTCCACTTCTCGAGGTGCCAACAGGTGGCCCCGAGCTTTGGCCTCCCTGCACCACTGGTACAAGGCCGCAAGGGCCCTCGCGTCCAAGTCCCAGGGCCGGGAACCCGCCATCACACATGCTGCCGCCCCGCTCACCGTTCGGTACCCTCGGATAACCCTCAGAGCCATCGCTCTCTGCGGTCGTCGCAGTTGAGCAATATTATGACTGCTGAGGGCATCTGCCCATATTGGGGCACCGTAAAGCGCCATAGAGCGCAGCACACCTGTGTAAAGCCGACGGCATGAAACTTTGGGCCCCCCCAAATTTGGGAGTATGCGCCCAAAGGCGCCCGCAGCACGCAGTAATTTGGGCGCCAAGCGCTCAAAGTGCGCTCTGAAGTTCCATTTACTGTCAAGAACGACGCCAAGGTAGAGCAGCGTCGGCTTGACAGCAATCGAGACTCCTCCCACCACAATCTGTGCGCCAGCTGGAGGCGCTCTCCGCGGACCGTAGAAGCAGATGGCCTCGCACTTCGTTAGAGCCACCTCCAGTCCCAGCCGTCTTATTTTTGCCACAGAGTGGGCGACTCCTGCCGTCGCCAGTATGGCGGTATCGCGGTAGCTGGGTCCCCGGGCCATCACGAGCGTGTCATCGGCGTAACATATGACCTCGACTCCACGCAAGTTTGCCCCCCGTAGGACCCAGTTATATCCTATATTCCACAGGAGTGGACCTAGGACCGACCCCTGTGGCACTCCACAGGCCATCTCACTCCTCCCCCAGCCCTGACGTCCTGGCCAGGTGATGTATCTATCACTGAGGTAGGCTTCTATAATGCGGTTCAGATGGAGAGGTACCTGGTGGTACCGCAATGCCTCCTTTATAGTATCCCAGGGCAGGGTGTTAAAGGCGTTGGCAATGTCTAATGACACTGCCAAGACGACTCCACCCCGGGACACGACCTCCTTTGCCGCCTCTTTCACTTGCCAGATTGCGTCCACCGTTGAGCGACCCCTGCGGAAGCCAAACTGGCAGTTCTCTAGGTCCGGCCCCTCACGCTCCATGTGCTTGATGAGGCGAGCTGCAATCACACGCTCAAAGAGCTTACCTACCTCATCAAGCAGGATTATGGGTCGGTAGCCAGACGCAGAATCGGCCGGTCGCCCCTCCTTCCGAAGCAGCACCAACCTCCCGGACTTCCATTCCTCAGGGAAGCAACCCTGCTCCAGGCATGCGGTTAACAGTCGGAGCAGCCTTGGCTCCATAGCGTCCATGGCCAAGACCCAGACACGGCCCGGAATGCCGTCAGGCCCGGGGGCCGTGTTCCTGACACGGAGCCGGTCCACCGCGACGCCCAGCTCAGCTTGAGTTACAGCTGGGACAGTCTCCTCCTCCCTGACTCTCACCGCCGGCGGCGCCATAGAAGGTGGCTGATGGGGTCCCCTTAACGGGAAAAGCGTCGCCACCACGCGGCTCACGAACTCCGGCTGGAGTGATTGGGTCAGTGGCGGCGCCCAGGGGCGCAGCTTACTCCGAACGAGTTTGTATGGCCTTCCCCACGGGTCGGCATTAAGGGTCTCCAGAAACTCGGCATGACTCGCCTCAATTGCCTTCCCTATGGCCACGGAGAAGGTCAGTTTACAGGCCTTCAACACCTCGTACAGGCGGTGCTCCTCGTCTTCATCAAGCCGACGGCGTCTCCTCTGTCGCATATGCTGGCGCCGCGCGACTATGCAGTCCTTGCGCAACTGCGCAAGCTCAGCGGACCACCAGTATACACTTTGTCGTGGCGGCAGAGCCTTGGCCCGGGGCATCGCCGCGTCGCATATTCGCGTCATGGCCTCCCGGAACCAGGACGCTTCGGTCTCTACCGCCACCGGTTCCTCCGATACGGGCAACCAAGCCTGCACAATTGCCGCCTCCTTTACAAGTTCCCGGTCGAGTTTGGTAAGTGACCACCTTGGACCGCTCCCAACCGGGCCAATCCGGCTTGAGCCGTTCGGGGTCAATGGGGGTGCAGAGACAGAGATGTCAAACCGAATATAACGGTGGTCCGACAGCGTCTCCACCTCCACCATGACCCCCCAGCCCTGGACACGGCGCACCAGGGAGGCACTCGCGAATGTGATATCCACAATGGAGCCACCCTGTTGCCGCACGCACGTGTCTGCCGTTCCCTGGTTAATGACCGCCAGGCCTGTCACCACCGCCCACTCCTCCAGGATTGCGCCTCGCGCATCCGTCACTGGGGAGCCCCAGGTCGTGGATTTGGCGTTGAAATCTCCAGCGACGATTACAGGGCGCGGGAGAAGCTGGCCAACTCGAGCCCCTAATTCATCCAGGAACCGCTCAAAGTCAGCCAGACGTCTATTTGGCGAGAAGTATACCGCGACGTACCAAATGTCGCCGCAGAGCGCCGCCACATACCCCTTTCCTTTGATTGGTCTGGTAAGTGGTGATCCGCCAGTCGCTGTCCGCACAACAAGTGCTGCAGAGCCGTCCACATCTCCTACCCAGTCATCCCGGGGAGGGATCGAGTACGGCTCTGCCACCACCGCAACGCTGATCTTCCACTGTGCCATAGACTGAAATAACAGGTCCTGGGCCCTGGCACAGTGGTTGAGATTCGCCTGGAGTATTCGAGTGGCCATTTTATTCGGTGGCCATTCGATCCTCCTCCTCGTGCGCTTCCGCCCTGTTGGTGGATGGCTGAACAGGCTGGGGTGGGGCCCGGGGGCCGCCTCTAGCCTTCTTCTTCGCCTTTGGGCCTGGTGTTTGGCAAGCCTTGGAGCCCAACTGGTGATCCGCCTTCTTTCCCGAGCTCGCACACACTGAGCAGTGTGGCGTCTCGGAGCAGCCAGCCGCTCGGTGGCCTGGTTGGCCACATCGGTAGCAGTTATCACTTCGATCAGCGTCGCTGGTGCATTGTGCCTTTACGTGACCCTTTCCAAGGCACTTGAAGCACCGCAAGGGACGCTGATCGAGAAGTTTCACAGCAGCGCGAACCCACCCAACCTTCAGTCTCCCGTGGTCAGCTTCCACCACCTTTTTAGCTACCGAAACTGGGCAACGGAGCCAGATAGTACCGAGGCCGGAGGCATCTTGACGAATTTCTCCGGTCCTTATCTGACTATTGGCGCAGCCGCCTACCTTGGCGACAGCAGCAACCACCTCGTTGGGTGTCACGGAGTCGTCGAGGTCTGTGAGGCGTAGCTCAGCACACTTCGTTGGCCTAGACACCCAGACAATGTCCTCCCCAAACTTGTCAGCCAGCTCTTTGGCCAACGAATCAGCCTTTTCACCACTACCTGCTTCCGGCACCTCCAGAACCCTGGCGCCGGTTGCTGCCCGCCTAAATTTTATCGAGTTTATGCCAAGGCGCTCAAGGTCCATGCTCTCCTTTGCCCTGGTCATCACTTGCGCGTATGTCACCCCCTTTTCTACCGCATCCGGCTTCAGCGTCAAAACAACGACTTCCGAGCGAGGAGGGCGGAGTTTGCGTGCTCTCGGTTTGACGGTATTCTTCCTCTGCGGCTGAGAAGCCGATGAAGGGTTTGCCGCCTTCTTCTTCCTCTTGCCTCGTACCACGACTGTATAGCCCTCAGATGAGGGAGCTTTAGGCAGTGGCTGCAAAGTTGGTGCAGCAGGATGAGTAGTCGTGGTCGATTCGACGACTGCACGGGGTGCACTCTTTTTCCCTTTCCCCTTACCTTTATCCCCCTTACGGGGTTCCACCGTTAGGTTCGGGGGTCCTCGTTTTGGAACCGGCTTAGGAGCTGGCATGGGAGCCGGCTTGGGAGTAAGCACAGAGTCCTGGCTCTGAGATGCACCCTGCGCAGATTGTCGTCGCCTGTCTGCAGCCAGTGGGGGCCGCATGATTTGAGCTGGCAATAGCCTGCCCTCGAGCTCAAGAGCTCCCAGCCTGGCATCCAACATCAGCCCCATCTGATTCGTCATGGACCTTATTAATTCCTCGACGTTCAGAGGCTCAGGGGCCCGGGAACTGCTGGCAGGCTGTGTCTTCTCCTGAATTGGAGATGGGACCGGAGACTGTCGTTTAAATTGGTCCCGGAAGTCCTTTCTCATCTGAGCCAGTTCAGAGCGAAGCTCTGCCAGCTCAGTTCGCAGGCGATCGTTTAGCGCCTGCAGCCGTCGCGTTTCCTCTGAGGAGGTGCGCCGGTTCAGATCCTCAAATGCGTCCTTGATGGACACAACGGCTTCTTTGAGGGCTTTTATAAAAGTACCCTTGAGGTTGCTGGATTTATCAGCAACCAAAGCGATAGCTTTCAAGCTGCTCTGTACCCTCTCATTTACAGAGGCAGCCGTCAGCTCGTCCTCAGCATGGAACTGGACGGACACTGTCTCGTTGTGGCCTGGCTGATTACGGGTCGACAGCGACCGCGCTATTCCAGCAACCTCCTCCTCCGCCCTAAGTCTCAACTCCTCTCTTTTAGCGCGATTTAGCTCGTCTTTCGCTTTGGCTAGGCCTACATATTGCCCTGTGGTGGGGGGACGACCACGACCCCTTATTTCCTTTTTCGAGCTTCCCTCGGAATCTGACGAGTCAGAAAGACCCTTTTTTTCCTTTTTCGAGGTTCTTTCGGAATCTGAGTCAATGCGCTTCGTCTTCCGCTTGCGCCAGAACCTACTAGAATCTTTCTCCGCTGAACAAAAGCTCAAAGCCGAGTCCGACTCATCTAAGCCACTCATGGCTGACCCGGAGCGCAATGTTTCCATGGTCCCAGTTTCAGACTGGTCTTCTGTCTCGTTATGGCTATTTTCAACAGCCTCTTTACTACTCTCTGCTACCGGCTCTCGAACCCTGGGGCTCGCCGACCGTGGCCTGAGGTCTATACACTCCAATCGGACGAAGGGGATCTTCGCCCGCGCCTTTTCTTCTCCAGTTTGGCTCTCAAAAGAGCCGTTTGCGTTTTGGCCCTGAGAAGGACCTTTTTCTGGTTGGCCCTGAGAAGGGCCTTTAGGGGTTTTTTTTGTATTTGTATCCATTATAAATCCCACGAGTAGGGGAGACAAAAACTCCCCTTGGGCAGAGATCCCCGATATCCCAAGGGGCCCTAAATACACTGCGAGGTCGGGCGGTATCGCAGGTTGGAACACTAGCAGCTGATGCTCACCCCAGCCACTCCGAAGAGCACCCTAGCACGGTGTACCGCCATGCCAGAGATTGTGGATTTTTTATAGTGGGGTTTACTCCCCTAGGCCCAGCCAATGAAGGCAAGGCCACCGGTCCCGAAAGTAGGTCTAAAACATGACCAGACACTACCCCGGGATAACGGTTGGTCCGACGTCAGAAAAACCCGAGTGCACCTGGCACATCGCCGCACCCGCTATCCTCTTTCGAGGACAACCACATCGCAGTCCATAAAGGACGTACTTGCCTCAACATTTCACCTCCACACACTCTCCGAGGAGAGTAAATGTGAGCAAACTCTAACACCTACCCCCATCCCCCCCAGCCGGATATTCGCCATGGGCTGAAAGAATCTCCCATAAGGAGAAAGTTTCAGCCAATGCCCAGGGTGCACCAGCCCAGATGCTGCGTTCTCTCCGGATCGAGATCAAGAGAGACTGCAACACCCAAGCCAACGTGGAGGAATCCGGCCTGCACCCCAACCTAACCTAACCTAACCTAACCTAACCTAACCTAACCTAACCTTTTTTTTTTTTTTTTTTTTTTTTTTTTTTTTTTTTTTTTTTGACAGGGTGGAAAATGCGTTACGCATGCCCCCCACCATGGGAGTGGCGGGGGGGTATGTGGGACTCACCCCTATGCGCCCCCCCTCTCAGAGCGAGAGGGGGGAGGAGCGTTACCCACTAAAAACCACCCTGGCGTACCCTCATGCCGGTTAGGCAAGGCGCCGTGGTACCGCCGAAGCACTGCCCACGACGCCTTCCGGCAGCCCCAGCCAAACACCGCTGGGGCTACCCGCGCCAAAGGAGAGGGAGGCCGAGCACGCGTGGCCTCCCTCCCAGACCGCCAAGTGGCTATCACCTACGGCGGGAAGGGGACTCCCATCCCCCGCCCGCAGCCACTAAGGATTGAGGCGGGCGGCAAAACGCCTGCGCCTCAATCCCCGCCGTCTGCGCCGGAGCGGGTGCGCGAGAGGAGACTCTTCGCGCTCCCGCTCCGCGGTCTCCTTCTGCGAGATGACACACTCACAGAAGGAGACCAAACCTAACCTAACCTAACCTAACCTAACCTAACCTAACCTAACCTAACCTAACCTAACCTAACCTAACCTAACCTAACCTAACCTAACCTAACCTAACCTGACCTGACCTGACCTGACCTGACCTGACCTGACCTGACCTGACCTGACCTAACCTAACCTAACCTAACCTAACCTAACCTAACCTAACCTAACCTAACCTAACCTAACCTAACCTAACCTAACCTAACCTAACCTAACCTAACCTAACCTAACCTAACCTAACCTAACCTAACCTAACCTTTTTTTTTCCGGCGTTTACCTCTTCTGCTGTTTTCGGGGGCACAATGGGATGCCATTGGATTCGACCATTGGGTGCCCCCCAGCCTTCCCAACCTGATGCCGGGGTACCCGCGCCAAAGGAGGGAGAGGTCAGCAAACGCTGTGACCCCTCCCCCAGACGTGTGTAGGACCGTGCTATGTGGGCCCCTAACCCACTGGTCCTACTAGGGGGTTCAGACTAGCAGCGTACTGCAAGCGCCTTCGCCCCGTCCGTCTGCGCCGGAGCGGGTGTGCGTCGACATTGTCTTCACGTTCCCGCTCCGCCACCTCCTTCTGCGAGATAACGCTCTCACAGAAGGAGGATACCGCCTTCCACGATCTGTCGCTGCCCAGCATGGCCGAGACCACGCTGTGCAGCGAGAGGTCGGACACTCCAATCTCCGCGGCCATAGTGCGGCGCTCCGGATCCCACCGTGTGCAAACCTCAAGGGTGTGCTGAGCCGTGTCGTCCGGATCGCCGCACTCGTGGCAAATCGGACTTGGCTCCCTCTTAATCTTGTGCAGGTAGTGGCCGAAGCACCCATGCCCGGTCAATACCTGCACAAGACGGTACGTCACCGTACCGTGTCCTCTCTCCAGCCAGAGGTCTAGCGACGGGAGGAGTGCCCCTATAGTGCGGGTACCATAGGGGGAGTCCTCCAGGTCGTCTTTCCACCTGTCCCTCATCCTTCTCTGCGCCATCCGGCGCGTCCCCTCCAGGACCTCTGAGTCAGGGCGCCCTCCTCTGGCTCTAGACTCTGCCCTCGCCTGGTATGTCTCAGCCTGCACCTGAGCATCCAGCTCCCACGGCGGGGTGCAGGCCAAGACACACGCTGCAGCATGCGCTACCGTGAGGTATGCCCTTATTATGCGGAGGGCAACTACTCTTTGGGGCCTTCTTAGGAGGGCCTTGTTACGGGCAGACAGTTTGTCTGCCCAAATTGGGGCCCCATACAGCGCCATGCTTCTTATGACGCCTGCGAACAGGCGTCGGCACGATGTTTTCGGTCCTCCCACATTGGGGAGTAGCCGGCCCAGCGCCGATGCGGCGCCAACGACCCGGGGAGCAAGGCGCTTAAAGTGCTCCCCGAAGTCCCATCTTCGGTCCAAAATAAGGCCAAGATATTTTATATTGGCCCTGAGTGGGACCGTCTCTCCAACAATAGGGATGGCGTCATCAACTCGCAGTCGCCACCCTCTCCCCCCGAAGACAATGGCCTCAGTCTTCGGAAGTGAGACGTCCAACCCCAGGAGCTTTATTCGGCCAACGGTTAGTTCAGCCGCAACTGCTGCCCTCCGCATAGTGTCCTGGTACTCCCTTCCCCGAACAGCCACCATTGTGTCGTCCGCGTAACATATGGTGACCATGCGGGGAAGCTGGGCTCCTCTGAGTACCCAGTCATAACCCAGATTCCATAACAGGGGCCCAAGCACGGACCCCTGGGGTACGCCACACTCCATACTTCGGGCAACGATTTGTCCCTCCTTTTCGAAGAGCACTACCCGTTCGGTGAGGTAGTGCTCCACAATTCGCCTGAGATAGGAGGGCACCTCATGGTAGCGAAGGGCCTCTCCTACTACCGCGTAGGGGAGAGTTCCGAACGCGTTAGCGATGTCCAAGGATACCGCCACCACCCCCTCCCCTGTGGCTTTTGCAGAATCGCAAAAGTCCCGCAGAGACCACAACGCGCCAATCGTTGACCGCCCCTCCCGAAACCCGAACTGCCGGGCGCTTAGGTTCGGCCCCACGTCCTCGAGGTGTTTGACGATGCGACAGGACAATATGCGTTCTAGCATTTTGCCTGCCTCATCTAAGAGTACAATGGGGCGGTAACCAGCGGGGGAATCCCGTGGGCGGCCCTCCTTACGTAGGAGCACCAACTTTCCCTCTTTCCAGCATCTCGGGAACCGCGCTTCCTTGAGGCAGTCGTCAAAGATGGTCCTAAGGCGGTCCCCGAGGTGTTTTAATGCCAGCAGTAGAATTTATCCCGGCACACCATCCGGTCCCGGAGCCTTTTTACAGGAACGGAGGCGGTCAATGACCCGCTCAAACTCGTCGTCCGTGATAAGGGGGACGTTGACCAGGTCCTCCGTCTCCTCTCTTGGGCCCACCATCCTCGGGGGTAGGAAGTCCCGCGCCTGCGGAAAGAGTCCCTCCACTACTCGGGTGAGGAGTTCCGGCTCAAGGGAATCCATGGGGGGGGCGTGCTTCATCTTGTTTCGTACCACTTGGTACGGTCTTCCCCATGGATCCCTGTCCAGCGTGGCCAGGAACTCCTCCCTTGCCTCATCCTTTCGTTTAGCGATTTGGACCGCCAGGGCTACCTTCGTCACTTTAAGGGCTCTGTAAAGGGACTCTTCCTCCTGCGGTGTGTGCCTTCGTCGTCTGCAGCGAGTATATGCGCGGCGAGCGCAGTTACTGTTGGCTCGAAGGGCCGCGATCTCCTCTGACCACCAGTAAACCTGGGTTTTTGCCGGCAATCTGCGTGCTCGGGGCATAGCCGCGTCACACACCACCGACAGCGTAGCGCGGAACATGGCTGCTCGCTTTTCAATCCCCAAGGTTGCTGGCGGAGGGGCGCACCATGCCTCCACCATGGCGGCTTCTTCCGCCATGGCACGGTCTAGGCGGGAAACCGTCCACTTCGGAAAGCTGGCCCTTCCTCCGCTGCGCCCTCTTGGGCTGGGTAGCGCGACCGCTGGCGAGGTGCTGACCCTCATCCTGATATAGAGGTGATCAGAGAGGGTCTCGACTTCCTCCAGTACGCGCCAATTAGAGATGCGCGCGGCGACGGCAGGGGTCGCGAACGAGACATCCACAATGGATCCTCCCTGCCTTCGCACACACGTATTAGCGTCGCCCCGGTTGAGCACCTCTAGCCCTAAAGCTGCCACCCAGTCCTCAAGGACAGCTCCTCTCGGGTCCGTGATGGGGGAACCCCACGCCGCGCTCTTGGCGTTGAAGTCCCCCATCACCAACACCTGCGCCGGTGTTGCTCTCCCAACAACCCTTCCCAGCCCCTCCAGGAACAGCTCGAACTCACGCAGCAGCCGGTTAGGCGAGAAGTACACTGCCACCAGGATAGTGTCTCCCCATTTGGCCGCCGCAAAACCCGGGCCCCGCTCAGTTCCTGATAGGGGGGGGAAGTCACCAATAGCCGGCACCACCATAGCTACCCCTCCATCCGTAGCCCCAACCCAATTGGGCTGCGGAGGGACAAAATATGGCTCCGCAACAACCGCGATGCCAATGCCCCACTCCACCATAACCTGCATAAGCAAGTCTTGGGCGCGGGCGGAGTGGTTGGCGTTGCTCTGCAGGATCTCCAAATGCCTAGGGTGTGCTGGCATTTAGAGATCCATGGTTTCTCCCTCGGGGGCCGGCTGTGCAGCGCGTCCTCTTGCGGGGGCTTCGGGGTTCTTTATAGAAGCCTCCTCCCTACCTCTGCTTGATGGAGGGGAACAAAATTTCCCCCCCATGTAGTGGTTTGCCTGACGTTTCGCTTGGTGGCACACGGCACAGAAGGGTGGGGCCTTGCATTCAGCCCTCCTGTGATCCTTCCCACTACAGCGTAAGCAAAGACTTGATCGGTCTACCGGGGATGGGCAGAGTGCTCTAGTGTGCCCAGTGCCCATGCACTTAAAGCACCGCATTGGTCCCTGCTGCAGTGCTTTAACCCGGGCAGACGACCATCCAACCAGTAGCCTTCCCTCCGTAGTAAAGGCGTTTGCTGCAGAGGCTGGGCAGCGGACCCGAGTCGACCCAGTACCATCGCGGAGCGACCGGATGGCCCCAACCTTTACTTGCTCCGAAGGGCAACCTGCTTTGGCGGCGAGAGCAGCTCCTACTTCTTCTTGTGTTACGGTCTCGTCTAGACCGGAGACCTCTATTTCAGCCATTTTGACAGGCCTGTACACCCTTGCTACATCGCCTACCAGGTCGTCAATCCTTCGGCAAAGGTCATCGGCGGCCTTGCCATGGTCTGAACCTGGGATCTCAATGACACGGGCCCCCGCCATTGTTTTGCGGACCTTGACATGCTCAAGGCCCACCTCTGCCAGTTGAAACGACTTTGTCGCCTTTGCCATGATAGAGGCATACGATGCCTCTGTTCCCGGCTTTAAGGCGACGACTACCGCGGCCGTGGTAGGAGGGGTGCGTATCCTCCTCCTCCTCTTCCTCTTTCTATTTGACCCTTTTGCAGGTTTGGCAGCGTTGGTCGCTGGAGGAGGTACAGCTTTAGAAGCCTTTTTTTTGCCCTTCTTTTTTACGACATCCGTCCAGGGCGTAGGTGTCATGTCCGGCTGGGTAGAGCTGTTGGAGGGCTCTAATATTGGCCAAGCATCCTCAGCTAAAGCGTGAGGCCCAGCTGTTTTTTGTCGCTTTTTGGGGACGGTGGCAATCGGCGGAGCCGAGGACGGCGCAATTTTAACCCGCTTGCGAGCCGGCTTAGTGGCCGCGAGATTGGCAGAAGGTACCGCGCGTGTCTCAAGCAAGGGAGCCCGCTGAGAATCTGGCATCTGTTCCGCAGCCCTTTTGCGGTCCGCCGCAAGCGGGGGACGGAGTGTCGGTTCAGCGGGAAGCAACCTCTTCATCTCCTCCAGGCGAACATTAACCATGTTTCCTATGGAGACAAAGAGGTCCCGCTTCAAATCCTCTCGCAATTCGATCATGGCATCTGCCAACATCGAGGGAAGGAGGTCCTCCTTTGGAGCTTCCACGTTTTCCGTTTTCCGCTCTGAGAAGGCGGTCCGTAGAGCTTTTACCTCTTCCTGGGCAATCATAAGCTGCTCCCGCATTCTTTTTGCGTCCGCCTTTAGAGCGCGTATCTCCGATCCCTCGTCTCTAAACTGTAGACAATCCGCAGCTGACAGAATGTCTCGGCACGCCAAATTCATACGGCCCCACACAGTCCCGTTGAGGTTTCCGCACTTTTTTGCCTCTTCAAGAACGTTGTAGGCCGACTTCCTAACAAGGTCTAGGTACTCCTCCCCAGTTGAGGGAATCGGACTGCGATCTCGTGAGCTTGGCAGACTTCCACCTAGTTTTGCCACTTTGGACTTTTTTCCTCGTCCACGAGGCAGGACGGGAAGCGGTGCGTCTGTTAAATCTAGGCGGTAGCTTGACGCCGCATCCGCCTCCGTCTCGTACTCACCCAACTCATGTGACTTTAGGTGATTCCTACCTACGTGGGACCTTTTGGGTCCGGAGCTCTTTCCTCTACGTGCTGTAGGAATTTTCTTCCTGTACTCAATCTCCTCAGGGTCGTCTTCCGTGTCAGTGTGAGGCCGTTTGTCACACTTTGGGGTATCATTTTCCAGCCCCTCTACTTCAATGACCTCAGTTAAGTCAGGTGTCTTCGTTTTCGCCGTTCCAGTGATATTTACATATGGAAGAGACGAATCGGAGAAGTAATTCTCAGTCATCATCTCCTCCATTAGCTCAGTCTCCTTAAGTCTAGCCATTTCTCGCGTTTTCTCCATATCATCAGCAGTCTCAGTGTCAGTTTGTGAAATGCTTGGGTCGTGTTCACGAGAACCGCCATTTTGGCGGCCCACGATGCGGTTGTTGCCCCCCCCAGAATACGAGGGGCAGCCCGCGCCCGAAGACGCGGGGAGGGATTCTCCGGTCTCAGAGAGACCGGTACCCTCCTGGGGTAATGAATTTTTATCAACCTGCATTTTGTGCTTTTCAGGCCTAGCACCGGCCGTTTGCGGTCTACCTTCTTCGTTCTCCCTGTAGGCGCCGCGCACCTACCGCTTACAGGGGGCGCTCTTTTGGGGAGAATTTAGTTCCCCGGGCCCGCGCTGGCCCTGAAAAGTGGATATCCCGCCACTGACTCGGTGGAAAAAGGGGAAAGGATGGGAACTGGGAGGGAATGGGAATTCGGGAAGGTGGGAATGGGATAGGGACGTGCCGCTCTTAGTCTGGCCCCTCACCCCGAGCCTTTCCGGTATGGGTAGCCCTGTCCGGTATAGCCACGGGGATCATAGAGACACGCAAGCCCCCCCACCACGGCAAGGTGGCAGCACAATCGGGGGGGAACCTAACCTAACCTAACCTAACCTAACCTAACCTAACCTAACCTAACCTAACCTAACCTAACCTAACCTTTTTTTTTTTTTTTTTTTTTTTTTTTTTTTTTTTTTTTTTTTTTTTTTTTTCGGAGTGGAAATGCGTTACGCATCATCCCCCGGCCTAGGGTTGGCCATGCTATAGGGGGGGTATGACGGACTCTCTCCTCCCCCCACTCTCAAAGCGAGAGTAGAGGGAGCAGCCTACCGTCTAAAACCACTCCGGCGTTTACCTCTTCTGCTGTTTTCGGGGGCACAATGGGATGCCATTGGATTCGACCATTGGGTGCCCCCCAGCCTTCCCAACCTGATGCCGGGGTACCCGCGCCAAAGGAGGGAGAGGTCAGCAAACGCTGTGACCCCTCCCCCAGACGTGTGTAGGACCGTGCTATGTGGGCCCCTAACCCACTGGTCCTACTAGGGGGTTCAGACTAGCAGCGTACTGCAAGCGCCTTCGCCCCGTCCGTCTGCGCCGGAGCGGGTGTGCGTCGACATTGTCTTCACGTTCCCGCTCCGCCACCTCCTTCTGCGAGATAACGCTCTCACAGAAGGAGGATACCGCCTTCCACGATCTGTCGCTGCCCAGCATGGCCGAGACCACGCTGTGCAGCGAGAGGTCGGACACTCCAATCTCCGCGGCCATAGTGCGGCGCTCCGGATCCCACCGTGTGCAAACCTCAAGGGTGTGCTGAGCCGTGTCGTCCGGATCGCCGCACTCGTGGCAAATCGGACTTGGCTCCCTCTTAATCTTGTGCAGGTAGTGGCCGAAGCACCCATGCCCGGTCAATACCTGCACAAGACGGTACGTCACCGTACCGTGTCCTCTCTCCAGCCAGAGGTCTAGCGACGGGAGGAGTGCCCCTATAGTGCGGGTACCATAGGGGGAGTCCTCCAGGTCGTCTTTCCACCTGTCCCTCATCCTTCTCTGCGCCATCCGGCGCGTCCCCTCCAGGACCTCTGAGTCAGGGCGCCCTCCTCTGGCTCTAGACTCTGCCCTCGCCTGGTATGTCTCAGCCTGCACCTGAGCATCCAGCTCCCACGGCGGGGTGCAGGCCAAGACACACGCTGCAGCATGCGCTACCGTGAGGTATGCCCTTATTATGCGGAGGGCAACTACTCTTTGGGGCCTTCTTAGGAGGGCCTTGTTACGGGCAGACAGTTTGTCTGCCCAAATTGGGGCCCCATACAGCGCCATGCTTCTTATGACGCCTGCGAACAGGCGTCGGCACGATGTTTTCGGTCCTCCCACATTGGGGAGTAGCCGGCCCAGCGCCGATGCGGCGCCAACGACCCGGGGAGCAAGGCGCTTAAAGTGCTCCCCGAAGTCCCATCTTCGGTCCAAAATAAGGCCAAGATATTTTATATTGGCCCTGAGTGGGACCGTCTCTCCAACAATAGGGATGGCGTCATCAACTCGCAGTCGCCACCCTCTCCCCCCGAAGACAATGGCCTCAGTCTTCGGAAGTGAGACGTCCAACCCCAGGAGCTTTATTCGGCCAACGGTTAGTTCAGCCGCAACTGCTGCCCTCCGCATAGTGTCCTGGTACTCCCTTCCCCGAACAGCCACCATTGTGTCGTCCGCGTAACATATGGTGACCATGCGGGGAAGCTGGGCTCCTCTGAGTACCCAGTCATAACCCAGATTCCATAACAGGGGCCCAAGCACGGACCCCTGGGGTACGCCACACTCCATACTTCGGGCAACGATTTGTCCCTCCTTTTCGAAGAGCACTACCCGTTCGGTGAGGTAGTGCTCCACAATTCGCCTGAGATAGGAGGGCACCTCATGGTAGCGAAGGGCCTCTCCTACTACCGCGTAGGGGAGAGTTCCGAACGCGTTAGCGATGTCCAAGGATACCGCCACCACCCCCTCCCCTGTGGCTTTTGCAGAATCGCAAAAGTCCCGCAGAGACCACAACGCGCCAATCGTTGACCGCCCCTCCCGAAACCCGAACTGCCGGGCGCTTAGGTTCGGCCCCACGTCCTCGAGGTGTTTGACGATGCGACAGGACAATATGCGTTCTAGCATTTTGCCTGCCTCATCTAAGAGTACAATGGGGCGGTAACCAGCGGGGGAATCCCGTGGGCGGCCCTCCTTACGTAGGAGCACCAACTTTCCCTCTTTCCAGCATCTCGGGAACCGCGCTTCCTTGAGGCAGTCGTCAAAGATGGTCCTAAGGCGGTCCCCGAGGTGTTTTAATGCCAGCAGTAGAATTTTTCCCGGCACACCATCCGGTCCCGGAGCCTTTTTACAGGAACGGAGGCGGTCAATGACCCGCTCAAACTCGTCGTCCGTGATAAGGGGGACGTTGACCAGGTCCTCCGTCTCCTCTCTTGGGCCCACCATCCTCGGGGGTAGGAAGTCCCGCGCCTGCGGAAAGAGTCCCTCCACTACTCGGGTGAGGAGTTCCGGCTCAAGGGAATCCATGGGGGGGGCGTGCTTCATCTTGTTTCGTACCACTTGGTACGGTCTTCCCCATGGATCCCTGTCCAGCGTGGCCAGGAACTCCTCCCTTGCCTCATCCTTTCGTTTAGCGATTTGGACCGCCAGGGCTACCTTCGTCACTTTAAGGGCTCTGTAAAGGGACTCTTCCTCCTGCGGTGTGTGCCTTCGTCGTCTGCAGCGAGTATATGCGCGGCGAGCGCAGTTACTGTTGGCTCGAAGGGCCGCGATCTCCTCTGACCACCAGTAAACCTGGGTTTTTGCCGGCAATCTGCGTGCTCGGGGCATAGCCGCGTCACACACCACCGACAGCGTAGCGCGGAACATGGCTGCTCGCTCTTCAATCCCCAAGGTTGCTGGCGGAGGGGCGCACCATGCCTCCACCATGGCGGCTTCTTCCGCCATGGCACGGTCTAGGCGGGAAACCGTCCACTTCGGAAAGCTGGCCCTTCCTCCGCTGCGCCCTCTTGGGCTGGGTAGCGCGACCGCTGGCGAGGTGCTGACCCTCATCCTGATATAGAGGTGATCAGAGAGGGTCTCGACTTCCTCCAGTACGCGCCAATTAGAGATGCGCGCGGCGACGGCAGGGGTCGCGAACGAGACATCCACAATGGATCCTCCCTGCCTTCGCACACACGTATTAGCGTCGCCCCGGTTGAGCACCTCTAGCCCTAAAGCTGCCACCCAGTCCTCAAGGACAGCTCCTCTCGGGTCCGTGATGGGGGAACCCCACGCCGCGCTCTTGGCGTTGAAGTCCCCCATCACCAACACCTGCGCCGGTGTTGCTCTCCCAACAACCCTTCCCAGCCCCTCCAGGAACAGCTCGAACTCACGCAGCAGCCGGTTAGGCGAGAAGTACACTGCCACCAGGATAGTGTCTCCCCATTTGGCCGCCGCAAAACCCGGGCCCCGCTCAGTTCCTGATAGGGGGGGGAAGTCACCAATAGCCGGCACCACCATAGCTACCCCTCCATCCGTAGCCCCAACCCAATTGGGCTGCGGAGGGACAAAATATGGCTCCGCAACAACCGCGATGCCAATGCCCCACTCCACCATAACCTGCATAAGCAAGTCTTGGGCGCGGGCGGAGTGGTTGGCGTTGCTCTGCAGGATCTCCAAATGCCTAGGGTGTGCTGGCATTTAGAGATCCATGGTTTCTCCCTCGGGGGCCGGCTGTGCAGCGCGTCCTCTTGCGGGGGCTTCGGGGTTCTTTATAGAAGCCTCCTCCCTACCTCTGCTTGATGGAGGGGAACAAAATTTCCCCCCCATGTAGTGGTTTGCCTGACGTTTCGCTTGGTGGCACACGGCACAGAAGGGTGGGGCCTTGCATTCAGCCCTCCTGTGATCCTTCCCACTACAGCGTAAGCAAAGACTTGATCGGTCTACCGGGGATGGGCAGAGTGCTCTAGTGTGCCCAGTGCCCATGCACTTAAAGCACCGCATTGGTCCCTGCTGCAGTGCTTTAACCCGGGCAGACGACCATCCAACCAGTAGCCTTCCCTCCGTAGTAAAGGCGTTTGCTGCAGAGGCTGGGCAGCGGACCCGAGTCGACCCAGTACCATCGCGGAGCGACCGGATGGCCCCAACCTTTACTTGCTCCGAAGGGCAACCTGCTTTGGCGGCGAGAGCAGCTCCTACTTCTTCTTGTGTTACGGTCTCGTCTAGACCGGAGACCTCTATTTCAGCCATTTTGACAGGCCTGTACACCCTTGCTACATCGCCTACCAGGTCGTCAATCCTTCGGCAAAGGTCATCGGCGGCCTTGCCATGGTCTGAACCTGGGATCTCAATGACACGGGCCCCCGCCATTGTTTTGCGGACCTTGACATGCTCAAGGCCCACCTCTGCCAGTTGAAACGACTTTGTCGCCTTTGCCATGATAGAGGCATACGATGCCTCTGTTCCCGGCTTTAAGGCGACGACTACCGCGGCCGTGGTAGGAGGGGTGCGTATCCTCCTCCTCCTCTTCCTCTTTCTATTTGACCCTTTTGCAGGTTTGGCAGCGTTGGTTGCTGGAGGAGGTACAGCTTTAGAAGCCTTTTTTTTGCCCTTCTTTTTTACGACATCCGTCCAGGGCGTAGGTGTCATGTCCGGCTGGGTAGAGCTGTTGGAGGGCTCTAATATTGGCCAAGCATCCTCAGCTAAAGCGTGAGGCCCAGCTGTTTTTTGTCGCTTTTTGGGGACGGTGGCAATCGGCGGAGCCGAGGACGGCGCAATTTTAACCCGCTTGCGAGCCGGCTTAGTGGCCGCGAGATTGGCAGAAGGTACCGCGCGTGTCTCAAGCAAGGGAGCCCGCTGAGAATCTGGCATCTGTTCCGCAGCCCTTTTGCGGTCCGCCGCAAGCGGGGGACGGAGTGTCGGTTCAGCGGGAAGCAACCTCTTCATCTCCTCCAGGCGAACATTAACCATGTTTCCTATGGAGACAAAGAGGTCCCGCTTCAAATCCTCTCGCAATTCGATCATGGCATCTGCCAACATCGAGGGAAGGAGGTCCTCCTTTGGAGCTTCCACGTTTTCCGTTTTCCGCTCTGAGAAGGCGGTCCGTAGAGCTTTTACCTCTTCCTGGGCAATCATAAGCTGCTCCCGCATTCTTTTTGCGTCCGCCTTTAGAGCGCGTATCTCCGATCCCTCGTCTCTAAACTGTAGACAATCCGCAGCTGACAGAATGTCTCGGCACGCCAAATTCATACGGCCCCACACAGTCCCGTTGAGGTTTCCGCACTTTTTTGCCTCTTCAAGAACGTTGTAGGCCGACTTCCTAACAAGGTCTAGGTACTCCTCCCCAGTTGAGGGAATCGGACTGCGATCTCGTGAGCTTGGCAGACTTCCACCTAGTTTTGCCACTTTGGACTTTTTTCCTCGTCCACGAGGCAGGACGGGAAGCGGTGCGTCTGTTAAATCTAGGCGGTAGCTTGACGCCGCATCCGCCTCCGTCTCGTACTCACCCAACTCATGTGACTTTAGGTGATTCCTACCTACGTGGGACCTTTTGGGTCCGGAGCTCTTTCCTCTACGTGCTGTAGGAATTTTCTTCCTGTACTCAATCTCCTCAGGGTCGTCTTCCGTGTCAGTGTGAGGCCGTTTGTCACACTTTGGGGTATCATTTTCCAGCCCCTCTACTTCAATGACCTCAGTTAAGTCAGGTGTCTTCGTTTTCGCCGTTCCAGTGATATTTACATATGGAAGAGACGAATCGGAGAAGTAATTCTCAGTCATCATCTCCTCCATTAGCTCAGTCTCCTTAAGTCTAGCCATTTCTCGCGTTTTCTCCATATCATCAGCAGTCTCAGTGTCAGTTTGTGAAATGCTTGGGTCGTGTTCACGAGAACCGCCATTTTGGCGGCCCACGATGCGGTTGTTGCCCCCCCCAGAATACGAGGGGCAGCCCGCGCCCGAAGACGCGGGGAGGGATTCTCCGGTCTCAGAGAGACCGGTACCCTCCTGGGGTAATGAATTTTTATCAACCTGCATTTTGTGCTTTTCAGGCCTAGCACCGGCCGTTTGCGGTCTACCTTCTTCGTTCTCCCTGTAGGCGCCGCGCACCTACCGCTTACAGGGGGCGCTCTTTTGGGGAGAATTTAGTTCCCCGGGCCCGCGCTGGCCCTGAAAAGTGGATATCCCGCCACTGACTCGGTGGAAAAAGGGGAAAGGATGGGAACTGGGAGGGAATGGGAATTCGGGAAGGTGGGAATGGGATAGGGACGTGCCGCTCTTAGTCTGGCCCCTCACCCCGAGCCTTTCCGGTATGGGTAGCCCTGTCCGGTATAGCCACGGGGATCATAGAGACACGCAAGCCCCCCCACCACGGCAAGGTGGCAGCACAATCGGGGGGGAACCTAACCTAACCTAACCTAACCTAACCTAACCTAACCTAACCTAACCTAACCTTTTTTTTTTTTTTTTTTTTTTTTATGACGAAGTGGAAATGCATTTACGCATCCCCCCGATGGCCTAAGGATGACCGTGCAATGGGGGGTATAACGGACTCTCACCTAAGCGAACTACCGTTTAAAACCACTCCGGCGTAACCCTCCTGGCTGGTTAACGGAGACGCCGCGGTACCGCCAAAGCATTGCCCGCTGGGCGCCTCCCAGCCCGCTCCGAAGAGCACACCGCCAAAGGAGGAGACGACTGCGTACGCACACAGCGATCTCCCCAAGCTGGGGGAGCCGTGCAATGTGGGCCCTTCACCCACGTGGCTCCCCATGAAGTTCAGGCGATCAGCAAAAGCTGGGTTCGCCTTCCCTTCACAGCCTGCATGGAGTGTAGGGTGTTTTCCGGCAGGCTATTCCCCCCAGTCGCAGTGACCGGGGTAAGTCCACGTTCCTTCAAACACCCACACTACACCTGTCTCAGGTCTAAAATGTCCTCTGAAAACAGAGGTCACTAGACCCGAGACTCACGTCTGGGCGAACCAGGGTCGCTTTCCGGGAACGGGATACGGGGACACCTACCCGAGCTCCGTCCCTTCAAACTCCCCCTCGTCGCCCCCCTCATGTGCGCTCTTTTGGGGAGTATTTGGTTCCCCGGGCCCGCGCTGGCCCTGGAAAGTGGATATCCCGCCACTGGTTCGGTGGAAAAGGGGGGAAGGATGGGAGCTGGGAAGGAATGGGAAATCGGGAAGGTGGGAACGGGATAGGGACGTGCCGCTCTTAGTCTGGCCCCTCACCCCGAGCCTTTCCGGTATGGGTAGCCCTGTCCGGTATAGCCACGGGGATCATAGAGACACGCAAGCCCCCCCACCACGGCAAGGTGGCAGCACAATCGGGGGGGAACCTAACCTAACCTAACCTAACCTAACCTAACCTAACCTAACCTAACCTAACCTAACCTAACCTAACCTAACCTAACCTAACCTAACCTAACCTAACCTAACCTAACCTAACCTAACCTAACCTAACCTAACCTAACCTAACCTAACCTAACCTAACCTAACCTAACCTAACCTAACCTAACCTAACCTAACCTAACCTAACCTAACCTAACCTAACCTAACCTAACCTTTTTTTTTTTTTTTTTTTTTTTTTTTTTTTTTTTTTTTTTTTTTTGACAGGGTGGAAAATGCGTTACGCATGCCCCCCACCATGGGAGTGGCGGGGGGGTATGTGGGACTCACCCCTATGCGCCCCCCCTCTCAGAGCGAGAGGGGGGAGGAGCGTTACCCACTAAAAACCACCCTGGCGTGCCCTCGTGTCGGTTTCGACAAGGCGCCGTGGTACCGCTAGATAGCATTGCCCACGGACGCCTTCCGACAGCCCCAGCTGCTGCCGGGGCTACCCGCGCTGATAGGGGGAGGGGGGCCGAGCACGCGTGGCCCCTCTCCCAGACCGCCCAGTGACTTACCTATTGCAGGTTGGGGACTCCCATCCCCGACCTGCAGCCACAAAGGGTTAAGGCATGACCGCCATAACCCCCGCCGTCTGCGCCAGAGCGTGATAATTACTCACGCTCTGTTACCTCCATGTTGACCTCTGGGACCTCGCTGGCGTTATTTGCTGCGGGGTGGGGTTCCTCTGTGGGACGGGGAGGCCGGGGTCGTCGGCTCCAGGTGTCCTTTCTTTTCACCTCGGGGGGATGGCATTTAGCCCCCCTTATTTCATGATCTGCTGGGAGATTGGCATGGTGGCACACAGCACACCATGCTTTTTCCTCCCAGCAGTCCCTCGCACGGTGCCCCTCTCGGCTGCACCGGAAGCATACTGCGCTCCGGTCAATGCTAGAGGGGCATAACTCTCTGGTGTGGCCAACACCCTGGCATTTGAAACACCGCATGGGTGTTGGTCCCAACGAATTAATCCGGGCGGACGCCCATCCCACCCGGATCCGGCCAACTGTTAACAGGGCCTTTGCCACTCCCACCGGGCACCGAATCAGGGTCGATCCGGTTCCGTCGTAATTCAGACGGATTCCTCCTACTTTAATATGGGCCTCCGAACAGCTGCCGGCCTTGGCGACGGCCAGCGAGACAGAGTCCTGTGTCGCTGATTCATCCAGGCCAGCAATTTGGAGGCAAGCCATTTTAGTTGGGCGGCTGATGATGGCAACGTCCCCAACGATGCCCTCTAGCTTGGCCGCCAGACTGTCCGCCGCCCTGCCATTATTTTCTCCAGGGACCTCAATGATCCGGGACCCCGTCATTGAGGTCCTGACGCGAACATGCTCCAGGCCAACCTCCTCCAATTTGAGGGCATTTATTGCCCTGGACATGGTGGCCTGTAAAGTTGTGGTGACGTCTTTCTTAAGGGTCACCATTACTGCCGCCGTTTTAGGCACTATTAGTGCCTTAGGCCTAGGCGCTGCTTTCCTCGCAGGTGCGGTTGTCATCGTGGGGGGAGAGGCCTTGGACTTCCCCTTTCTCCTTACTACACTCGACCATGTAACCGGTGCGGGCGGAGGTGGTATCGAGGGCTGGGTAGCTCTCGGGGCCGCCGGGGTGGGCCTTGCCGCTTTGGGAACTTGGCGAGCGGGGGCCGCAACCTTCTTAGTAGGCCTTACCGGCCTCTCCTCCTCAATGGCTCCCGCCTTGGTGGTGTTTGGCGGAGAGGGCCTCGTGGCCTTCGCCTTACGGGGAGTCGCCAGAATGGGACTTGATGCCCTCTTATCAGCTGCCAGCGGGGGGCGGAGTATTGGCTCCGGTGGAAGCCGCCGATTGATATCGTCGAAGCGGGCATTTACCATATTCCCCAGGCTGAGGAATAGGTCCCGCTTCATCGACTCCATCGCCTCCACAAACTCCGCTGCACTGAACTGTAACGGCGGAGGGGCCTGAACAGTGTGGGGCTCCCGCTCAGAGATGGCGGTACGGAGCGCCTTGACCTCCGTAAGACAGAGAGCGAGTTGCTCCCGCATCCTCTTATTGTCCGCCTTGAGTAGGCGGATCTCCTCACTCTCTGTCCTAGACTCCATGTTGTCCATGGAGTCAAAAATGGTGCGGCAAGCCCGGTTGATCCGCCCCCAAACGTCCCCTTTAAGGTTCCCAGATTTATGGGCGTCCTCATAAATTTCCCGCGCTGCCACGCGGGTGGCCTCAATCGGGTCCACATATGCCTGGGTATCCAGGTAGGAGGGGGAAGATTGGCGCGAGCGCAACGGTGGATGACTGTCGTCAACTTTCTTCTTCCCCTTTCCCCCCTTTTTTCCCTTGTCCTTTTTGGGACGAAGAGCTTCCTCCGCAAGGCGATTTTCCTCAAATTGGCGCATCTTCGCCTCAGCTGCAGCCAATCCGTCTGTCGCGCCCAGGGGTAGTGGTTGACCCCTGGGGACAGCAAGGTGCCGGTCCTCCTGCGAGGCGTCAATGTTTGAGGGGGAGTACGGGCACGAGCTGGGCTGCGTGGGCTTCTCGTCTCCCCTTTTCCGCAAGTTGTCCCCTCTACGACGAAGTTCAGGGTACTCCCTGTCAAAGTTAACGTGCAACTTTGACGATTTTCCCCTCCGCGCGGTGCTGAATTTCAGCCTAACTTCTTTCCCCTCATCCTCATGTGGCCTTTTGACGGCCTTAGGAGCCTCCTCCTCACTTTCGACGATGTCGTCGAGTTCCCCGCCCGAGAACGAGGCGTCCAGTTCGTCTAACATTTCATTATAGAAATCGTAGTCCTTTGTGCGTGCAATATCCGAAAAAGTGTGTCTGTCGTCTGAGTCCAGTGGGAAAGCCGAGTCGTGTTTACGGGAGCCAGCAGGACGCTGGCCCACGGAGCAGGTGTTGCCCCCCCCAGAGTACGAGGGGCAGCCCGCGCCCGAAGACGCGGGGAGGGATTCTCCGGTCCTTGCGGAACCGGTACCCTCCTGGGGTAAAATACTATTTACAGCCTGCATTTTTGTGCTGTTTAAGGCCGCACACAACGGCCGTTTGCGGTCTTCCTACCACAGTCTCCCTGCAGGCGCCGCGCACCTACCGCTTACAGGGGGCGCTCTTTTGGGGAGAATTTAGTTCCCCGGGCCCGCGCTGGCCCTGAAGAGTGGATATCCCGCCACTGATTCGGTGGAAGTGGGAAGGATGGGAGTTGGGAAGGAATGGGAATTTGGGAAGGTGGGAATGGGATAGGGACGTGCCGCTCTTAGTCTGGCCCCTCACCCCGAGCCTTTCCGGTATGGGTAGCCCTGTCCGGTATAGCCACGGGGATCATAGAGACACGCAAGCCCCCCCACCACGGCAAGGTGGCAGCACAATCGGGGGGGAACCTAACCTAACCTAACCTAACCTAACCTAACCTAACCTAACCTAACCTAACCTAACCTAACCTAACCTAACCTAACCTAACCTAACCTAACCTAACCTAACCTAACCTAACCTAACCTAACCTAACCTAACCTAACCTAACCTAACCTAACCTAACCTAACCTAACCTAACCTAACCTAACCTAACCTAACCTTTTTTTTTTTTTTTTTTTTTTTTTTGATGACGAAGTGGAAATGCATTTACGCATCCCCCCGATGGCCTAAGGATGACCGTGCAATGGGGGGTATAACGGACTCTCACCTTAGCGAACTACCGTTTAAAACCACTCCGGCGTAACCCTCCTGGCTGGTTAACGGAGACGCCGCGGTACCACCAAAGCATTGCCCGCTGGGCGCCTCCCAGCCCGCTCCGAAGAGCACACCGCCAAAGGAGGAGACGACTGCGTACGCACACAGCGATCTCCCCAAGCTGGGGGAGCCGTGCAATGTGGGCCCTTCACCCACGTGGCTCCCCATGAAGTTCAGGCGATCAGCAAAAGCTGGGTTCGCCTTCCCTTCACAGCCTGCATGGAGTGTAGGGTGTTTTCCGGCAGGCTATTCCCCCCAGTCGCAGTGACCGGGGTAAGTCCACGTTCCTTCAAACACCCACACTACACCTGTCTCAGGTCTAAAATGTCCTCTGAAAACAGAGGTCACTAGACCCGAGACTCACGTCTGGGCGAACCAGGGTCGCTTTCCGGGAACGGGATACGGGGACACCTACCCGAGCTCCGTCCCTTCAAACTCCCCCTCGTCGCCCCCCTCATGTGCGCTCTTTTGGGGAGTATTTGGTTCCCCGGGCCCGCGCTGGCCCTGGAAAGTGGATATCCCGCCACTGGTTCGGTGGAAAAGGGGGGAAGGATGGGAGCTGGGAAGGAATGGGCAATCGGGAAGGTGGGAATGGGATAGGGACGTGCCGCTCTTAGTCTGGCCCCTCACCCCGAGCCTTTCCGGTATGGGTAGCCCTGTCCGGTATAGCCACGGGGATCATAGAGACACGCAAGCCCCCCCACCACGGCAAGGTGGCAGCACAATCGGGGGGGAACCTAACCTAACCTAACCTAACCTAACCTAACCTAACCTAACCTAACCTAACCTAACCTAACCTAACCTAACCTAACCTAACCTAACCTTTTTTTTTTTTTTTTTTTTACATGGGGAATGCAATTTACGCATACCGCCGGCTGCTGGGGAAGAGCTCGCACGGTTATGTGGGACTCAGGGCTGAAACGGCCCCACTACCCACTAAACCCCATGGTGTTCTCTCGCCACTATTTTGCAGCGGGGTTACGGGCAACATACTTCCGCGACCCCGCAAGTCGGCTGTCCTGACTAGGTCATCGTCTCCTTTGTGGAAGCGCTTCCGGAACACGAGGTCGCGCTTCCATCCATCTCCGGGAACCAGAATGCATGGGCGGGAACGTCCCCTTGTTCTCCGCCCGCTGACTCTCGTTAGGGTGGTAAGTTCCGCTCATGGGCGGCCCGCCTACGTCCAATTCGGCGGCGGCGCATTGGGTCAGCCTCGGCCCAGGCTTCCCGCTCACGCTCTGCCGCCTCCTTGTCGGCCATAACGTGCTCACAGAACGTGAGCACCGTCTCCCAGGTTGTGTCACTGCTCAGCATCGCCCCAACAACAGCTGGTAGTGACAAATCTTGTCCTATCTGGGCAACCAGCTCTTGCCGCTCTACACCCCAGACTGGGCACTCGGCCAGAGTGTGCTGGGCCGAGTCTACGCTAGCTCCGCACTCGTGGCACTCCGGTGTCGGCTCTCTTTGCGCAACCTTGTGCAGGTAACTGCCGAAGCAACCGTGCCCCGACAGCACCTGCGTTAGCCGAAACGTGAGAACCCCGGAGCGCCTTTCCAACCAGTCACGGAGGACCGGGCGAACTGCCTCTATGGTGCGGGAGCCAGCCCTCGGCCGTTCTAACCGATGCTCCCACTCTACCACCACCTCCTCTAGCAGCTCGGTACGCCGCCCTTCCACTTCTCGAGGTGCCAACAGGTGGCCCCGAGCTTTGGCCTCCCTGCACCACTGGTACAAGGCCGCAAGGGCCCTCGCGTCCAAGTCCCAGGGCCGGGAACCCGCCATCACACATGCTGCCGCCCCGCTCACCGTTCGGTACCCTCGGATAACCCTCAGAGCCATCGCTCTCTGCGGTCGTCGCAGTTGAGCAATATTATGACTGCTGAGGGTATCCGCCCATATTGGGGCACCGTAAAGCGCCATAGAGCGCAGCACACCTGTGTAAAGCCAACGGCATGAAACTTTGGGCCCCCCCAAATTTGGGAGTATGCGCCCAAAGGCTCCCGCAGCACGCAGTAATTTGGGCGCCAAGCGCTCAAAGTGCGCTCTGAAGTTCCATTTACTGTCAAGAACGACGCCAAGGTAGAGCAGCGTCGGCTTGACAGCAATCGAGACTCCTCCCACCACAATCTGTGCGCCAGCTGGAGGCGCTCTCCGCGGACCGTAGAAGCAGATGGCCTCGCACTTCGTTAGAGCCACCTCCAGTCCCAGCCGTCTTATTTTTGCCACAGAGTGGGCGACTCCTGCCGTCGCCAGTATGGCGGTATCGCGGTAGCTGGGTCCCCGGGCCATCACGAGCGTGTCATCGGCGTAACATATGACCTCGACTCCACGCAAGTTTGCCCCCCGTAGGACCCAGTTATATCCTATATTCCACAGGAGTGGACCTAGGACCGACCCCTGTGGCACTCCACAGGCCATCTCACTCCTCCCCCAGCCCTGACGTCCTGGCCAGGTGATGTATCTATCACTGAGGTAGGCTTCTATAATGCGGTACAGATGGAGAGGTACCTGGTGGTACCGCAATGCCTCCTTTATAGTATCCCAGGGCAGGGTGTTAAAGGCGTTGGCAATGTCTAATGACACTGCCAAGACGACTCCACCCCGGGACACGACCTCCTTTGCCGCCTCCTTCACTTGCCAGATTGCGTCCACCGTTGAGCGACCCCTGCGGAAGCCAAACTGGCAGTTCTCTAGGTCCGGCCCCTCACGCTCCATGTGCTTGATGAGGCGAGCTGCAATCACACGCTCAAAGAGCTTACCTACCTCATCAAGCAGGATTATGGGTCGGTAGCCAGACGCAGAATCGGCCGGTCGCCCCTCCTTCCGAAGCAGCACCAACTTCCCGGACTTCCATTCCTCAGGGAAGCAACCCTGCTCCAGGCATGCGGTTAACAGTCGGAGCAGCCTTGGCTCCATAGCGTCCATGGCCAAGACCCAGACACGGCCCGGAATGCCGTCAGGCCCGGGGGCCGTGTTCCTGACACGGAGCCGGTCCACCGCGACGCCCAGCTCAGCTTGAGTTACAGCTGGGACAGTCTCCTCCTCCCTGACTCTCACCGCCGGCGGCGCCATAGAAGGTGGCTGATGGGGTCCCCTTAACGGGAAAAGCGTCGCCACCACGCGGCTCACGAACTCCGGCTGGAGTGATTGGGTCAGTGGCGGCGCCCAGGGGCGCAGCTTACTCCGAACGAGTTTGTATGGCCTTCCCCACGGGTCGGCATTAAGGGTCTCCAGAAACTCGGCATGACTCGCCTCAATTGCCTTCCCTATGGCCACGGAGAAGGTCAGTTTACAGGCCTTCAACACCTCGTACAGGCGGTGCTCCTCATCTTCATCAAGCCGACGGCGTCTCCTCTGTCGCATATGCTGGCGCCGTGCGACTATGCAGTCCTTGCGCAACTGCGCAAGCTCAGCGGACCACCAGTATACACTTTGTCGTGGCGGCAGAGCCTTGGCCCGGGGCATCGCCGCGTCGCATATTCGCGTCATGGCCTCCCGGAACCAGGACGCTTCGGTCTCTACCGCCACCGGTTCCTCCGATACGGGCAACCAAGCCTGCACAATTGCCGCCTCCTTTACAAGTTCCCGGTCGAGTTTGGTAAGTGACCACCTTGGACCGCTCCCAACCGGGCCAATCCGGCTTGAGCCGTTCGGGGTCAATGGGGGTGCAGAGACAGAGATGTCAAACCGAATATAACGGTGGTCCGACAGCGTCTCCACCTCCACCATGACCCCCCAGCCCTGGACACGGCGCACCAGGGAGGCACTCGCGAATGTGATATCCACAATGGAGCCACCCTGTTGCCGCACGCACGTGTCTGCCGTTCCCTGGTTAATGACCGCCAGGCCTGTCACCACCGCCCACTCCTCCAGGATTGCGCCTCGCGCATCCGTCACTGGGGAGCCCCAGGTCGTGGATTTGGCGTTGAAATCTCCAGCGACGATTACAGGGCGCGGGAGAAGCTGGCCAACTCGAGCCCCTAATTCATCCAGGAACCGCTCAAAGTCAGCCAGAAGTCTATTTGGCGAGAAGTATACCGCGACGTACCAAATGTCGCCGCAGAGCGCCGCCACATACCCCTTTCCTTTGATTGGTCTGGTCAGTGGTGATCCGCCAGTCGCTGTCCGCACAACAAGTGCTGCAGAGCCGTCCACATCTCCTACCCAGTCATCCCGGGGAGGGATCGAGTACGGCTCTGCCACCACCGCAACGCTGATCTTCCACTGTGCCATAGACTGAAATAACAGGTCCTGGGCCCTGGCACAGTGGTTGAGATTCGCCTGGAGTATTCGAGTGGCCATTTTATTCGGTGGCCATTCGATCCTCCTCCTCGTGCGCTTCCGCCCTGCTGGTGGATGGCTGAACAGGCTGGGGTGGGGCCCGGGGGCCGCCTCTAGCCTTCTTCTTCGCCTTTGGGCCTGGTGTTTGGCAAGCCTTGGAGCCCAACTGGTGATCCGCCTTCTTTCCCGAGCTCGCACACACTGAGCAGTGTGGCGTCTCGGAGCAGCCAGCCGCTCTGTGGCCTGGTTGGCCACATCGGTAGCAGTTATCACTTCGATCAGCGTCGCTGGTGCATTGTGCCTTTACGTGACCCTTTCCAAGGCACTTGAAGCACCGCAAGGGACGCTGATCGAGAAGTTTCACAGCAGCGCGAACCCACCCAACCTTCAGTCTCCCGTGGTCAGCTTCCACCACCTTTTTAGCTACCGCAACTGGGCAACGGAGCCAGATAGTACCGAGGCCGGAGGCATCTTGACGAATTTCTCCGGTCCTTATCTGACTATTGGCGCAGCCGCCTACCTTGGCGACAGCAGCAACCACCTCGTCGGGTGTCACGGAGTCGTCGAGGTCTGTGAGGCGTAGCTCAGCACACTTCGTTGGCCTAGACACCCAGACAATGTCCTCCCCAAACTTGTCAGCCAGCTCTTTGGCCAACGAATCAGCCTTTTCACCACTACCTGCTTCCGGCACCTCCAGAACCCTGGCGCCGGTTGCTGCCCGTCTAAATTTTATCGAGTTTATGCCAAGGCGCTCAAGGTCCATGCTCTCCTTTGCCCTGGTCATCACTTGCGCGTATGTCACCCCCTTTTCTACCGCATCCGGCTTCAGCGTCAAAACAACGACTTCCGAGCGAGGAGGGCGGAGTTTGCGTGCTCTCGGTTTTACGGTATTCTTCCTCTGCGGCTGAGAAGCCGATGAAGGGTTTGCCGCCTTCTTCTTCCTCTTGCCTCGTACCACGACTGTATAGCCCTCAGATGAGGGAGCTTTAGGCAGTGGCTGCAAAGTTGGTGCAGCAGGATGAGTAGTCGTGGTCGATTCGACGACTGCACGGGGTGCACTCTTTTTCCCTTTCCCCTTACCTTTATCCCCCTTACGGGGTTCCACCGTTGGGTTCGGGGGTCCTCGTTTTGGAACCGGCTTAGGAACTGGCATGGGAGCCGGCTTGGGAGTAAGCACAGAGTCCTGGCTCTGAGATGCACCCTGCGCAGATTGTCGTCGCCTGTCTGCAGCTAGTGGGGGCCGCATGATTTGAGCTGGCAATAGCCTGCCCTCGAGCTCAAGAGCTCCCAGCCTGGCATCCAACATCAGCCCCATCTGATTCGTCATGGACCTTATTAATTCCTCGATGTTTAGAGGCTCAGGGGCCCGGGAACTGCTGGCAGGCTGTGTCTTCTCCTGAATTGGAGATGGGACCGGAGACTGTCGTTTAAATTGGTCCCGGAAGTCCTTTCTCATCTGAGCCAGTTCAGAGCGAAGCTCTGCCAGCTCAGTTCGCAGGCGATCGTTTAGTGCCTGCAGCCGTCGCGTTTCCTCTGAGGAGGTGCGCCGGTTCAGATCCTCAAATGCGTCCTTGATGGACACAACGGCTTCTTTGAGGGCTTTTATAAAAGTACCCTTGAGGTTGCTGGATTTATCAGCAACCAAAGCGATAGCTTTCAAGCTGCTCTGTACCCTCTCATTTACAGAGGCAGCCGTCAGCTCGTCCTCAGCATGGAACTGGACGGACACTGTCTCGTTGTGGCCTGGCTGATTACGGGTCGACAGCGACCGCGCTATTCCAGCAACCTCCTCCTCCGCCCTAAGTCTCAACTCCTCTCTTTTAGCGCGATTTAGCTCGTCTTTCGCTTTGGCTAGGCCTACATATTGCCCTGTGGTGGGGGGACGACCACGACCCCTTATTTCCTTTTTCGAGCTTCCCTCGGAATCTGACGAGTCAGAAAGACCCTTTTTTTTCTTTTTCGAGGTTCTTTCGGAATCTGAGTCAATGCGCTTCGTCTTCCGCTTGCGCCAGAACCTACTAGAATCTTTCTCCGCTGAACAAAAGCTCATAGCCGAGTCCGACTCATCTAAGCCACTCATGGCTGACCCGGAGCGCAATGTTTCCATGGTCCCAGTTTCAGACTGGTCTTCTGTCTCGTTATGGCTATTTTCAACAGCCTCTTTACTACTCTCTGCTACCGGCTCTCGAACCCTGGGGCTCGCCGACCGTGGCCTGAGGTCTATACACTCCAATCGGACGAAGGGGATCTTCGCCCGCGCCTTTTCTTCTCCAGTTTGGCTCTCAAAAGAGCCGTTTGCGTTTTGGCCCTGAGAAGGACCTTTTTCTGGTTGGCCCTGAGAAGGGCCTTTAGGGGTTTTTTTTGTATTTGTATCCATTATAAATCCCACGAGTAGGGGAGACAAAAACTCCCCTTGGGCAGAGATCCCCGATATCCCAAGGGGCCCTAAATACACTGCGAGGTCGGGCGGTATCGCAGGTTGGAACACTAGCAGCTGATGCTCACCCCAGCCACTCCGAAGAGCACCCTAGCACGGTGTACCGCCATGCCAGAGATTGTGGATTTTTTATAGTGGGGTTTGCTCCCCTAGGCCCAGCCAATGAAGGCAAGGCCACCGGTCCCGAAAGTAGGTCTAAAACATGACCAGACACTACCCCGGGATAACGGTTGGTCCGACGTCAGAAAAACCGAGTGCACCTGGCACATCGCCGCACCCGCTATCCTCTTTCGAGGACAACCACATCGCAGTCCTTAAAGGACGTACTTGCCTCAACATTTCACCTCCACACACTCTCCGAGGAGAGTAAATGTGAGCAAACTCTAACACCTACCCCCATCCCCCCCAGCCGGATATTCGCCATGGGCTGAAAGAATCTCCCGTAAGGAGAAAGTTTCAGCCAATGCCCAGGGTGCACCAGCCCAGATGCTGCGTTCTCTCCGGATCGAGATCAAGAGAGACTGCAACACCCAAGCCAACGTGGAGGAATCCGGCCTGCACCCCTAACCTAACCTAACCTAACCTAACCTAACCTAACCTAACCTAACCTAACCTAACCTAACCTAACCTAACCTAACCTAACCTAACCTAACCTAACCTTTTTTTTTTTTTTTTTTTTTTTTTTTTTTTTTTTAAGAGGGGAAATGCGTTACGCATACCACCGTATCAGGGGAAGGCACGGTGGTTATGTGGGACTCTCCGCCCATCCCCTCCCCGTGTGAGAAAGGGACGGGAAGCATACCCACTAAAACCCCTCTGGTTCCGTCAATGTCATGGTCCACCGGGATGTGGGCACACTATAAAAGCACTCTTCAACGTCCCGGTGGTGACCTGGCTCAACGCCACTTTCTCTTGAGGGTTTTAACGCCCTGTTGACGGCTTCGTTCGCGCACGTAAGACTCGGGCGCGACCTCGCTGACTCCGAGTGAGTAACGGGTTTCCCCTAGACCGTCACTCGAGTCATTGTTAGGGTGGAAGTGTGAGGGCGTACGCTCGTCTTCTCCTCCCTATGCGGCGGCTGCGGATTGTGGTGGGGGCGCTTGCTTCCCTTTCTCTCTCCGCCTCTTCTTTGAGCCCAATGACTGACTCACAAAACTTTTGGGTGGCATCCCAAGCTCGGTCCGTTGCCACCATGGCGGCGACTAGGACCGGTAGAGAAAGATTGCCACCTACGGCAGTCATGAGCTCCCGGCGCTGATCCACCCACGCCGGACACTCTTCCAGCGTGTGCTGGGCGGTGTCTTCGAGGCAGCCGTCGCAGTGGTGACACACCGCAGTCAGCTCCCTTCCGATCCGGTGTAGGTATTTGCCGAAGCAACCATGCCCCGAAAGCACCTGCGACAATCGGAAGGTGAGCGCACCGTGTTCCCTGTCCAGCCACTGCGTGAGGACTGGACGTACTGCCTCTATAGTCCGAACCCCGGCAATGGGCTGTTGTAGCTTGTTCTGCCACAATTGCACCATCGACTTACGGTTCTCCTCTCTCATAGCTTCTACTTCCTCCTTTGACGGGGGGTGCTGATGTTGGGCAATCTCACTGTCTCGCCATCGATGGACTGATGCGAGGACCTCCGCCTCTAGGTCCCAGGGCAGCGAGCCTGCCAGCACGCATGCCGCCTCATAGGACACCGTGCGGTACCCCCGGGCGACTCTGATGGCCATCGCCCTTTGCGGTCTATGCAGAAGTGCGATTGTCCGGCTATTCAGAGCGCCATTCCACACTGGTGCCCCGTACAGCGCCATCGACCGCACAATGCCCAAGTACAGGTGCCGGCAAGCCGCCTTTGGACCGTTGACATTCGGCAGTAAGCTGCCGAGTGCGGCCGCCGCGCGCAACAGCTTGGGCACTAAACGTCGGAAGTGGGTTTCAAACGTCCATCGGCTGTCGAGAATGAGTCC
The DNA here is from genome assembly GCA_949316455.1 of Acleris holmiana. Taxonomy (NCBI): domain Eukaryota; kingdom Metazoa; phylum Arthropoda; class Insecta; order Lepidoptera; family Tortricidae; genus Acleris; species Acleris holmiana. The sequence continues at coordinate 11,248,279 of OX438789.1, read as the reverse complement.
CAAATATTTAATTTGAGGCTCTATGTTGATTCGCACTCCACCCACTGTTATGTGCGAGTCCGAGGGTGGCTTATTTCGAGGCCCGTGAAACCACAAGGCCTCGGATTTGCTTAGGGCCACTTCTAAGCCAAGCACTCGGATACGGCTCACCACTTGAGCCACTCCAGCTGTGGCAAGAATTGCACACTCCCTGTATGTTCTTCCCCGGGTCGTAACAAGAGTGTCGTCGGCGTAGCAGGTAACGCTAACACCACGGAGAAGAACGCCACGCAACACCCAATCATATCCAATATTCCACAGGAGCGGTCCAAGAACCGACCCCTGTGGAACGCCACACGAGACCGCATGGTTGTGCCATGCTTCACGACCCCTGTAGCAGACCGACCTTCCTGACAGGTAATTTGCTACTATAGCCTGGAGGTAGTTCGGCACCCGATGATACCGTAATGCCTCCCTAATGCAACTCCAAGGTAGAGTGTTAAAGGCATTGGCGATGTCAAGAGACACCGCCAAGACGACTTCACCTTGGGCAACTGCTTCCTCCGCCATCTCTTTTACTCGCAGGATTGCGTGCACGGTTGACCTGCCCTCCCGAAATCCGAACTGATTAGCGTTTAAGTCCGGGCCGACTCTCGCTAAGTGCTTGACAAGGCGATTGGCAATAATACGCTCGAAAAGCTTCGCTGCCTCGTCAAGGAGCACAATCGGGCGGTACCCTGATGGTGAATCGGCCGGACGCCCTTCCTTCCTCAGCAAGACCAGTGAGCCAGTCTTCCACGACTGTGGAAAGCGTCCCTGGGAAAAACAAGCATCCAGTAGGGCTTTAACCCTCTCCTCATACGCATCCGCAGCAAGCACCAACGCACGTCCAGGAATACCATCAGGGCCTGGGGCCGTTTTCTTTGCACGAAGCCGAAGGATCGCAGCCCCATATTCCCCAGCGGATACCGGTGGTATTTCCTCAGATACGGAGGTAGCCTCGTTCGTTATTGCCGGAGCCATCGTTGGAGGCCTATGCTCCTCCCTATGTGGGAAAAGTGCCTCCACCACAGCTACCACAACCTGAGGCTGGAGACTCTGCGTCAAAGGGGGTGCCCACGGTCGAAGTTTCCCTCGTACCATGCGATAGGGGCGACCCCAAGGATCTCGATTCAGAGTCTCCAGCATTTCTGCCCTAGCTCCATCTCTTGCTTCGCTGATGGCGATGCGAAGCGTATATTTTGCCAGCTTGTAGGCGTCGCGTAGTGTTGTCTCAGCATCCTCATCACGGCGTCTTCTCCGGCGTTGCCTCTGGTACTGGCGTCTGGCAGCTACACACGCAGTGCGCAGCTCAGAAATTTCGGCAGACCACCAGTACACCTGCCTTCTCCGCGGTTGAGGACCCTGACGTGGCATGGATGCATCACAGACCCGAGTCATTGATTCGCGTAAAGCCGCAGCCTCCTCATCGACACTAATCACATTCTCTGTGGGCGACCACGTCTCAACCAGGGAAGCTTCAATGAGAATTTCCCTGTCAAGACGCTTGACTACCCACCGAGGGCCGTCACCAGGCAGCCGGGCATGTACCGACCGAATCGGAGCCGCACTGGATGAAGATACGCTGAAACGGATGTAAAGGTGGTCTGATAGTGTCTCTACATCCTCCGCGACCTGCCAACCGTGGACCCGGCATGCCAACGCAGGACTAGCAAACGATAGGTCCACAATGGAGCTACCCTGGGGTCGGACGCAGGTTGGCTGGGAACCTCGGTTCAGAAGACAAAGGCCCGCCGTTAATGCCCACTCCTCCAGTACTGTCCCCCTTGCATCAGTAACTGGACAACCCCAGGCAGAGCTCTTGGCGTTAAAATCACCCATTACCAGTACTGGATGAGGGTGACTTCTGCCAATAAAGGTCTCCACCTGACCAAGGAGACCTTCGAACTCTGCAAGACTTTTGCTTGGGGGACAGTACACACCAACCGTCAAAATTCCGTCTACCAAGGCCGCAACGCAGCCACGAACTTTTTGCACTTTTTCCAGCGATGGAGAGCCAGCAGCACTAGGCACAATGATAGCGACCAGGCCGTCTTCGTCTCCTATCCAGTCATCCCTGTTAGCTATAAAATAGGGCTCCGTGACTACGGCCACCTGAGTCAGCCACTCAGCCATGCTCTGCAGAAGCAGGTCTTGGGCCCGGGCACTATGGTTAATGTTGGCTTGTAGAACTTGTAGGGCCATTATCGTTGGTTGTAGGTGTGTCCGTCTCCATTGAAACCTCTGCAGGCAACTGACGTCTCGTCTGTGACCGTAGTACCGTCCTTCTCCTGCCATTTGTTGATGTGGGGGCGAAACAAGCCTTGCTCCCCAAAACATGGTCAGCTGGTTTATTAACTGCAGCACAAATCGAACACTTTGGTTTGGCCAGGCATTCGCTCGACTTGTGCCCAGTATTTCCGCAGCGGAAACAATCCTGGCTTCTGTCAATGTCTGCACTACACTGCGCTTTTACGTGCCCGATCTGAAGACATCGGAAACACCGCAGAGGCCTGGGTTCAAGAACTTTAACCGAGGCCGATACCCACGACAGCATGAGACGGCCCGCAACTGCAATCCGTTTGGCAGCTGCCACCGGGCAGAGAACCCAGGCGTGCCCCACGCCGAATGGGTCCGCGACAATCCCACCGCATTTAAGATTTTCTTTTGTGCAGCTCCCTGCCTCAGCAACTGCATTAAGGACCTCTCCCACAGTGATGGAGTCATCTAGCCCAGAGATTTTAATCTCCGTGCTTTTGACTGGCCTGGAGACGTGGGCTATGTCTGAGCTAATCACCTGCCCCAACTTCTCGGCTAGCGCGTCAGCTTGAGGACCACTATCCGCACCCATCACTTCGAACATACGCGCTCCAGTGGCGCACACGCGAAAACGGACTCCACTCCTGATCCCGAGGTCAGGTAGGCTGATTTTCGCCTTAGCCTCTGCGATAACACTATCGTAGGTTACACGCTTTGCGATTGATTCCGGCGTCAGTGTAACCACGACGGCAGCCGACCTCGGGGAGCTGAGTCTTGCTGGTCTCGGAGCAGCAGTAGCGCTTTTACGAGGACCCTGCTTAGCACGCATTTTGGTTCTGAGCCCTTTCTTCACCACCTCGTTCCAAGGCAGTTCCATCGGCTGGGTTGAGGTTGATGGCTCCACGGGCTGAGACGTCAGAGGCAGGGGTCGGAGCTCTGCTGCCCTCTCGCGAGGAGTACCGACTGATTTTTGTCCCACCTTTTCCGCCTTGCTCTTCTTCTTCTTATTCCCTTTGCGCGGCTTTGGAGCCTCTGGACCTCCAGGACTGTTCTGACCTAAAATAGCCACCTTATTCAGGCCCTTCGCCGTAACAGAACTTGGAGCAGTTGATGGCCCGGGAGAGATCCCGGGGAGTTCGCTGGCCCGCCTGTCTGCTGCCAGTGGAGGGCGTAGTCGCTTCTCAGGCAACAACCTATCCTGAAGAGCCTCAAACCTGGCGTTAACCATTGTGCCCACCTGGCAAAGGATATTCCGCACTAGCTCCTCAGTATCTGGAGGTTTCTGTACCGGCTGACTAGGCAGAACCACAGTAGCCGGCTGACTTGGCCGATCAAAGCGCTCCCGCATTTCCTCTACCTCCTTGCGGAGCTGTGCGACTTCAAATTGCAGGCGAGTGTTGTCCGCCTGCAGCCCTCTAGTCTCTTCGGATGTGCAGCGGCTCTGTAAGATCAGAGCAACTTTGCTGATCTCATCCGCAGCATCTTTTAGAGACCGAACGAAACCTCCTTTGAGATTTTTTGAAGTGACAGCAACCTTCCTGATAATATTGATATTATCTTCTATCGTCCGGCTTAAGGAGGTTGCTGTCTGGAAGTCATCTCCATTTGAAGAGGACTCCGACAAAGAAAGGGTCCTGGTACGGGCCCTGACCTCTCGAGAGGCTGCAGTGACCTCAGCCTCTGCCCTCCGCAACTCCTCCTCCCTCTCCGCTTCTATGAGCGCCAACTTAGCCTTAGCTAGGCCAACGTAGTGGCCTGTAGTTGGCGGTCGTCCTCGTCTTTTCCGCATTGTAGGACTCACAACCCCATCCAGACTTGTTTCTGGGTCCGAGCCTCCATTGTTTATGTACCGCCGTTCTTTAGTCCTGAGACTGGTCTCCGGCAGTGACTCTACGCTGTGCATAGAGTCACTATCTCCATCCTCAATACCGTCCATCGTCTTTTTGTTTTTTTTGTTTTTGATAAATTCCATACTTGATCCCACGAGTATGGGGGAAATTGGTCAATCCGGAGGGTGCCCCCTGCAACCGGACAAGCCTAATCACGCCAGAGAGTCGGCCGGTTCTCTGACGGTGCAAGCACTCACGACTGACTACCTCACAGTCATGCATCCCCTCACGGTGCTGCGCCGCTTGGGATTGAGGGATTTTTTAGTGAGGTTTTCTTCCTCTCGACCCGGCCGATAAAGGCAAGATCCTCGGCCCGCTGGAGCCGCGAGACGTGATCCACGACACTCCGAACGGAAAACGAGTTGGTCCGACGTCGACTAAAGCCGAATGCACCTGGCATATCGCCGCACCCGTTGAACCTCTCTCGAGGACAACCCACACAACTGTTGCATCAACAGCCTACTCTCCGAGGAGAGTAACAAGGAGCAACCTCCGCAACCAACGCGCTCTTTTCGGGACTAATTAGATCCCGAGGCCTGCGCTGGACCTGATGAGTGGTTATCCCGCCACTTGTTCGGTTACCCAACCCCCCCGCCGGATATTCGCCATGGGCCGAAAGAATCTCCCATAAGGAGAGAGTTTCAGCCAATGCCCAGGGTGCACCAGCCCAGATGCTGCGTTCTCTCCGGATCGAGATCAAGAGAGACTGCAACACCCGAGCCAACGTGGAGGAATCCGGCCTGCACCCCAACCTAACCTAACCTAACCTAACCTAACCTAACCTAACCTAACCTAACCTAACCTAACCTAACCTAACCTAACCTTTTTTTTTTTTTTTTTTTTTTTTTTTTTTTTTTTTTTTTTTTTTTTTTTTGATGACGAAGTGGAAATGCATTTACGCATCCCCCCGATGGCCTAAGGATGACCGTGCAATGGGGGGTATAACGGACTCTCACCTTAGCGAACTACCGTTTAAAACCACTCCGGCGTAACCCTCCTGGCTGGTTAACGGAGACGCCGCGGTACCACCAAAGCATTGCCCGCTGGGCGCCTCCCAGCCCGCTCCGAAGAGCACACCGCCAAAGGAGGAGACGACTGCGTACGCACACAGCGATCTCCCCAAGCTGGGGGAGCCGTGCAATGTGGGCCCTTCACCCACGTGGCTCCCCATGAAGTTCAGGCGATCAGCAAAAGCTGGGTTCGCCTTCCCTTCACAGCCTGCATGGAGTGTAGGGTGTTTTCCGGCAGGCTATTCCCCCCAGTCGCAGTGACCGGGGTAAGTCCACGTTCCTTCAAACACCCACACTACACCTGTCTCAGGTCTAAAATGTCCTCTGAAAACAGAGGTCACTAGACCCGAGACTCACGTCTGGGCGAACCAGGGTCGCTTTCCGGGAACGGGATACGGGGACACCTACCCGAGCTCCGTCCCTTCAAACTCCCCCTCGTCGCCCCCCTCATGTGCGCTCTTTTGGGGAGTATTTGGTTCCCCGGGCCCGCGCTGGCCCTGGAAAGTGGATATCCCGCCACTGGTTCGGTGGAAAAGGGGGGAAGGATGGGAGCTGGGAAGGAATGGGCAATCGGGAAGGTGGGAATGGGATAGGGACGTGCCGCTCTTAGTCTGGCCCCTCACCCCGAGCCTTTCCGGTATGGGTAGCCCTGTCCGGTATAGCCACGGGGATCATAGAGACACGCAAGCCCCCCCACCACGGCAAGGTGGCAGCACAATCGGGGGGGAACCTAACCTAACCTAACCTAACCTAACCTAACCTAACCTAACCTAACCTAACCTAACCTAACCTTTTTTTTTTTTTTTTTTTTTTTTTTTTTTTTTTGACAGGGTGGAAAATGCGTTACGCATGCCCCCCACCATGGGAGTGGCGGGGGGGTATGTGGGACTCACCCCTATGCGCCCCCCCTCTCAGAGCGAGAGGGGGGAGGAGCGTTACCCACTAAAAACCACCCTGGCGTACCCTCATGCCGGTTAGGCAAGGCGCCGTGGTACCGCCGAAGCATTGCCCACGACGCCTTCCGGCAGCCCCAGCCAAACACCGCTGGGGCTACCCGCGCCAAAGGAGAGGGAGGCCGAGCACGCGTGGCCTCCCTCCCAGACCGCCAAGTGGCTATCACCTACGGCGGGAAGGGGACTCCCATCCCCCGCCCGCAGCCACTAAGGATTGAGGCGGGCGGCAAAACGCCTGCGCCTCAATCCCCGCCGTCTGCGCCGGAGCGGATGCGCGAGAGGAGACTCTTCGCGCTCCCGCTCCGCGGTCTCCTTCTGCGAGATGACACACTCGCAGAAGGAGACCACAGCCCTCCAGGACCTGTCGCTGCACAGCATTGCGGACACAACGCTGTGCAGGGAGAGGTCCCACTGCCCGATGGCCAGTGCCATACTGCAGCGCTCCGCACTCCAACGGTCGCACACCGCGAGGGTGTGCTGAGCCGTGTCGTCCGGATCGCCGCAGTGATGGCACTGCGGGCCGGGCTCCCTCCCAATTTTGTGCAGGTAGTGACCGAAGCACCCATGTCCGGTCAGTACCTGCACAAGCCGGTACGACGTAGCGCCGACTGCCCTCCCCAACCAGGTGTCAAACGACGGGAGGATCGCCCCTATGGTCCGAGTTCCATAGGGAGCGTCCTCCAGGTGCGCTTTCCACCTGTCCCGCAGTCGACGCTCCGTCATCCGGCGCGTCTCCTCTACCTCCTCAGGGTCCGGGCGCTCACCCCGCGCCCGGGCCCTGGACCTAACAGCGTAGGTCTCAGCCTGCACCTCCGCATCGAGCTCCCACGGCGGGGTGCAGGCGAGGAGGCAAGCCGCGGCGTGGGCCACCGTGACGTAGGCCCTCACAATACGGAGGGCCACCACCCGCTGCGGCCTCTGTAGCAGGGCCCGGTTGCGGGCGGACAGCTTGTCCGCCCATATGGGGGCCCCGTACAGAGCCATGCTCCTCGTGACGCCGGCGTACAACCGGCGGCACAAGGAGCCAGGCCCACCCACGTTCGGCAGAAGCCGGCCCAGCGCCGACGCGGCGCCCACGATTCGGGGAGCGAGTTGGGAGAAATGCTCCCCGAAGTCCCACTTCCGGTCCAGAACAAGCCCCAAGTATTTGATATGGGGCTTTAGTAGGACCGGTTCCCCCCCCAGCGTGAGCGCCGCGCCCGCGCGCAGCCTCCACCCCCTCCCCCGCCCCCCGAAGACTATCGCCTCAGTCTTCGGGAGGGCCACCTTCAGGCCGAGCTGACTGATCCGGTAAATCATCAGCTCGGCCGCCGCTTCCGCCCGGCAGAGCACCTCTCTCGCCTCGGTCCCACGCACGGCCACCATTGTGTCATCTGCATAGCAGATGGTGGCCGTCCGTGGGAGCACTACCCCCCTGATGGCCCAATCGTACCCCAGGTTCCATAAGAGTGGACCGAGCACGGAACCCTGGGGCACACCACAGGCCATCCCCGTCGACCCCCGCCGACCGTCCGCCCGCTCGTAGAGCACTACCCTCTCGGTGAGGTAGTGCTTTACGACCCGCCGCAGGTAGGGAGGCACCTCGTGATATCGAAGCGCCTCCCTTATCACCCCATAGGGGAGGGTACCAAACGCGTTGGCGATGTCGAGCGACACCGCCACTACACCCTCCCCTCTGCTCGACGCGTGCTCGCAGAAGTCCCTTAGGGACTTCAACGCGTCGAGCGTGGACCGCCCTTCACGGAACCCGAACTGTCGCTCCGACAAGTCCGGGCCGGCGGTCCCTAGGTGCTGCTGGATCCGGGAGGCCAGGATTCTCTCAAAGATCTTCCCAGCCTCGTCCAGCAGCACGATGGGGCGATACGCGGACGGACTGTCCGGGGGTCGACCCTCCTTCCGCAGGAGGCACAACCTCCCCTCCTTCCACACTCTCGGGAACCGTCCCTCCCTCAGGCAGTCGTCCATGATCTGCCTGAGTCGGTTCCCGAGGTGTTTTAGGGCGATGGGGAGTACCCGACCTGGTACTCCATCGGGCCCCGGGGCTTTCTTGCAGCCCCGGAGCCGGTCCACCACCCTCTCGAACTCGTCGTCGCTTACCGGCGCGACGACGAGTTCGGTCGGGTCCTCCAAGTCCCCCGGTGGCTCGGTCATCACCGGGGGAGTTATCGAGGGGGCTGGCGGAAACAGCCCCTCGATGACCCTCCTGAGGAGGGGGGGCTCCAGGGAGTCCATGGGGGGGGCGGTACGCATTTTGTTGCGTACCACCCTATACGGCCGCCCCCACGGATCCCGGTCCAGCGTGGCCAAGAACGAGGCGTGCGCCTCGTCCTTGGCCTTGGCTATGCCCAGCTGGAGGGCCCCCTTGGCGACTTTGAGGGCCCTGTAGAGCCCCTCTTCCTCCTCCGCCGTGTGCCGCCTGCGCCTACAGTGCTGGTAGGCGCGGCGGGCACAGTTGCTGGTGGTCCGCATGGCCGAAATTTCAGCGGACCACCAGTACACCCTCCTCCTGGAGAAGAGGCGCCGCGCCCGGGGCATAGACGCTCCGCACACAGCCTGTAGTGCGGAGCGAAACCGGCGCGCCCTCTCCTCCACTCCCGAGGCGGCGGGTGGGGCGGCACACCAGGCCTCCACCATCGCCGCCTCGTCCGCCCTGGCCCTGTCCAGATGGGACAGGGACCACTTGGGGAACTCCTCCCCACTCCCTCCTCCTCCTCCTCCTCCCCCCCCCCTCGGGACGGGTGGCGGCTGCCCCCCTCTGGAGACCCTCAGCCTGATATACAGGTGGTCTGAGAGGGTCTCCACGTCCTCCAGGACGCGCCAGTCGGTGAGGCGTGCGGCAATGGCAGGGGTCGCGAACGTTATGTCCACGATGGACCCCCCCTGCCGCCGCACGCACGTGTTGGCGCAGCCCTGGTTAAGGACCACCAGGCCCGATGCCGCCACCCAGTCCCGCAACGCCGCCCCGCGCGCGTCCGTTACGGGGGAACCCCACGCAGCACTCTTGGCGTTGAGGTCCCCCAGGACCACTGTTTGGCGCGGGGCCACCCTCCTCAACACCCCCCCAAGGACCCCCAGGTAGGCCTCGAAGTCCGCCAGCGAACTGTTGGGGGAGAAGTACACCGCCAATAGGGCGGTGTCGTTCCCCCATTTGGCCGCCGCGAACCCCAGGCCCGTCTCGAGGCCTACCAGGGGGGGACCGTCGCCGACCGCCGGAACCACTACGGCAACCCTACTGTCCGTTGACCCTACCCAATTGGGTAGGGGCGGGACAAAGTAGGGTTCCGCGACCACCGCCACATCTATCGACCACTCCGCCATGGTCTGCATGAGCAGATCCTGTGCTCTGGCGGAGTGGTTGATGTTGGCCTGCAGGAACTCTAAATGCCGGTGTGCTGGCATTTAGAGTTCCATGCTGGTTCCCTCCTCGGCCCGGTCGGCGACATTCGTCGGGGGGGCGTTTCCACTTATACCTACAGGTGCCGCCGGGCGGGGACGCTGGGGCCTAGCGTCCCGGCCCTTGGTTTCCGGGGGGAAGCAACTCCTCCCCCCGAGGTGGTGGTCGGCCGGGAGTTTGGCCTGGGCGCAGACCGCGCACCAGGGCTTCTCCCAGCACTCGCTCATCGTGTGCCCCTTCTTTGAGCACCGGAAGCAACAGCTAGTCCGGTCCTCTTTTGAGGGGCACAACTCCCGCGCGTGGCCGACACCGAAGCACCTAAAACAACGCATCGGTGTCGGCCCCACTGCAGAGACCCTGGCGGAGGCCCATCCCACCAGGATCCTGCCCGCCTTCTTCAGGGCCAGTGCGGCCGTAACGGGGCACTGGATCAGGACCGATCCAGTGCCATCGTACAGGGCGCGCACCGCCCCCACCCGCACCTGGGCCGCCTGGCAGCCACCTACGGCTGCCACGGCCTGCGCCACCGATTCTTTGGAAGCCGACTCGTCGAGGCCGGCAATCTGAACGCCGGCCATTTTGACGGGCCGGCTTACTTCGGCGACGTCACCAACCAGGGCCTGAAGCCTAGCGGCCAGGGTATCCGCTCGTGCGGATCCGTCTTCCCCGGGGACCTCTATGACCCGGGACCCGGTCATAGAGGTCCTGACCCTAACATGTTCCAGGCCCACCTCTTTTAGGCTAAGGCCGTTTATGGCCTTAGCCATGGTGGCCTGGAGGGTGGTGGTGGCGTCTTTTTTTAATGTCACCACCACCGCCGCCGTTTTGGGAACGGCCAGTTTGGCTGGGCGCGCGGCCGCCGCCCTTCTCCCTTCAAGGGAGTTCCTGCTGGGGGGAGGGGGGGAGGCCTTAGCCTTCTTCTTCCCCTTCCCCTTCCTCTTAACCACCTCCGACCACGACATGTTCGCGGGCGGAGGCGGTGCTTGGCCGGATGGGCCGGGTTCACCCTCCGAGGGCCGGGTGGCTCTCGGGGCCGGGGCGGTTTTGGCCGCCTTGGCGGGCTTCTGGGGGCGGCTGCGAGGGGCGGGGGTCGGGGCTGTCGCCTTCTTGGCCGGTTTCACTTTGGCCCGGCCATCGCCGAGCCTGGCCCTGGCCTCCGGCTCCGGGGCAGGGGCCCTAACCTGGGCCGGGGGCGGCGGAGCGGCCTTAACGACCCTATCAGCCCTTGGGGCTTCCGGGGCGGCGGCAGCGGCGGCAGCGGCAGCGGCGGCCCTCCTTTCGTGGGCAAGCGGGGGACGGAGGATCGGCTCCGCCGGGAGGCGCCTGTTCACCTCCTCAATCCGGTCGTTAATCATACGACCGAGGCTCAGGAAGAGATCCCGCTTCATCTCTTCGATGGCCTCGGTCAATTCAGCCGTCCCGAACTGAAGAGGGGCCGGAGCAGGAGCCGCCGGGATCTCGCGCTCGCTAAAGGCGGTACGGAGCGCCTTCAGCTCCGCCGTATTGAGCGCGAGCTCCTCCCTCATTCTCTTGTTGTCCGCCTTTAGTCGGCGGACCTCCTCACTCTCGGACCGGGCCGCCTCCGCCTCGTCCATCGACCCGAGGATCGTTTGGCAGGCCCGGTACATTTTCCCCTTAATTTCCCCTTTGAGGTTGCTGGACACCCTGGCCGCCTCCAGGATGTCCTTGGCCGCCCTGCGGGCTGCGTCCAGAGGGTCAGCCTCCTCCTGACCCTCGACAACCTCCATCACGTCGGGGGAACGCGAGCCCGAACGGGAGCGTCGGTCGTCACCGACGCTCGCCTTCCCCCCCTTCCCCCCCATCGCCCCCTTGGGGCGGAGTTCCGGGAAGTCCCTCCTGTATCGGTCTGCGGCGTTGGCCTCGGCCTCCAGCTCCTCCTCGAAGTGGGGCTCGAGGAGGAATTGCCTTGCCCTCAGCCTTGCCGCCGCCAGTCCCGCATACGCCCCCTTGGGCATGCCCCTCCTCGCGGTGTTAACCTTTGAGGGGACTACCACCTCGACCTCCCCGGTCTCCTCTAAAGCCCTTTTAGTGGGCTGAGGGGCACCCTCACCCACCTCAACGAACTCGGAGTCGTCCACCTCCGACTCCGAACTGGAGTCGGAGATAACTCCCCCCCCCCTCGGTAGACTCCTCTGATTTCGCGTAGGTGAGGCCATTGTGGCCCCCCCTACCTTCCCCCCGAAAACGGCCGAAATCCAACCGCTAGGACCAGAGTTAGCCAGAAACCTAACTAAAACTGGTCAAGTGCGAGTCGGATTTCGACTTTCCTATACAAAATAGGAAACAGCGCCTGAAATTTTACAATAGCAATCTGGGGAAACTTTGTCCCCAGATTTGGCGCACTTCCCGGGGTCGTAGCGCGATGGGAAAAACACCAATAGGTGCAGCGCAATTGCCCCCTAATTACCAAATAAAAATAAAAGGAGAAAGGTTAATAGGTTAAAAGATTTTCAATTTACAAACTTTCGGATGACCCTTAAGTTTGTAAATCTTCTAACCCTACCTACCTCGGTACCTTGTACCCGTAATAACTTTGGACACAGAGATCAAAAAATTATTAAACTAACCCCACGATTTAAAGAAATAAATAAACAACCCCCCCTCAAAGTTTAAAACAGCTGCAAGGACCGCAACTAATTTTAAACTTTGGTCAAACTGGAAAAAGTCGGCAAGTGTTTTTGAAAAATTCGAGCAGAAAACTCGATCTTTTCAAAAACAAATTTCTCGAAAATTTTCCAGCAAAACCCACAAAACAAACAACACCACACGAAGCGGGACCGTTGCCGCTACCCCCGCTCAAAAATTGAGCAAGGTGGGATGTTGGCAACACCGACTTATTTAAAAAGAAAAAAGGTAAACAAACCCAATATTTATGGAAAAATAGAGGGTTAAAATTTACCTTTTGGGGAGCCCTCTAGCTCCAGAACTTTCGTCCTGGCTACTAAAGGGAACTACACCACGTTAAAGACGGGGATTGCCGCTACCTTCCTACCCCAAAATGGGGTCGGTACGATATCGGCAACACACCAAACAAAAAAGACAAAAGTACAACAAATCCGAGCAACAAAAAACCAACCGCAAAAAGAAAAATCCAAAAAACAAGCAAGTGTCACGTGATAGGAGAGAATCGAAAACCGTTATGAATAGCCAAAAAAATGTAATATCCTGACACCAAAACGCACGAAACTCCTACTGATAGCACCCGAGAAACCAACTCAACCTAACCTAACCTAACCTAACCTAACCTAACCTAACCTAACCTAACCTAACCTAACCTAACCTAACCTAACCTAACCTTTTTTTTTTTTTTTTTTTTTTTTTTTTTTTGGCAGGGTGGAAAATGCGTTACGCATGCCCCCCACCATGGGAGTGGCGGGGGGGTATGTGGGACTCACCCCTATGCGCCCCCCCTCTCAGAGCGAGAGGGGGGAGGAGCGTTACCCACTAAAAACCACCCTGGCGTACCCTCATGCCGGTTAGGCAAGGCGCCGTGGTACCGCCGAAGCACTGCCCACGACGCCTTCCGGCAGCCCCAGCCAAACACCGCTGGGGCTACCCGCGCCAAAGGAGAGGGAGGCCGAGCACGCGTGGCCTCCCTCCCAGACCGCCAAGTGGCTATCACCTACGGCGGGAAGGGGACTCCCATCCCCCGCCCGCAGCCACTAAGGATTGAGGCGGGCGGCAAAACGCCTGCGCCTCAATCCCCGCCGTCTGCGCCGGAGCGGGTGCGCGAGAGGAGACTCTTCGCGCTCCCGCTCCGCAGTCTCCTTCTGCGAGATGACACACTCACAGAAGGAGACCACAGCCCTCCAGGACCTGTCGCTGCACAGCATTGCGGACACAACGCTGTGCAGGGAGAGGTCCCACTGCCCGATGGCCAGTGCCATACTGCAGCGCTCCGCACTCCAACGGTCGCACACCGCGAGGGTGTGCTGAGCCGTGTCGTCCGGATCGCCGCAGTGATGGCACTGCGGGCCGGGCTCCCTCCCAATTTTGTGCAGGTAGTGACCGAAGCACCCATGTCCGGTCAGTACCTGCACAAGCCGGTACGACGTAGCGCCGACTGCCCTCCCCAACCAGGTGTCAAACGACGGGAGGATCGCCCCTATGGTCCGAGTTCCATAGGGAGCGTCCTCCAGGTGCGCTTTCCACCTGTCCCGCAGTCGACGCTCCGTCATCCGGCGCGTCTCCTCTACCTCCTCAGGGTCCGGGCGCTCACCCCGCGCCCGGGCCCTGGACCTAACAGCGTAGGTCTCAGCCTGCACCTCCGCATCGAGCTCCCACGGCGGGGTGCAGGCGAGGAGGCAAGCCGCGGCGTGGGCCACCGTGACGTAGGCCCTCACAATACGGAGGGCCACCACCCGCTGCGGCCTCTGTAGCAGGGCCCGGTTGCGGGCGGACAGCTTGTCCGCCCATATGGGGGCCCCGTACAGAGCCATGCTCCTCGTGACGCCGGCGTACAACCGGCGGCACAAGGAGCCAGGCCCACCCACGTTCGGCAGAAGCCGACCCAGCGCCGACGCGGCGCCCACGATTCGGGGAGCAAGTTGGGAGAAATGCTCCCCGAAGTCCCACTTCCGGTCCAGAACAAGCCCCAAGTATTTGATATGGGGCTTTAGTTGGACCGGTTCCCCCCCCAGCGTGAGCGCCGCGCCCGCGCGCAGCCTCCACCCCCTCCCCCGCCCCCCGAAGACTATCGCCTCAGTCTTCGGGAGGGCCACCTTCAGGCCGAGCTGACTGATCCGGTAAATCATCAGCTCGGCCGCCGCTTCCGCCAGGCAGAGCACCTCTCTCGCCTCGGTCCCACGCACGGCCACCATTGTGTCATCTGCATAGCAGATGGTGGCCGTCCGTGGGAGCACTACCCCCCTGATGGCCCAATCGTACCCCAGGTTCCATAAGAGTGGACCGAGCACGGAACCCTGGGGCACACCACAGGCCATCCCCGTCGACCCCCGCCGACCGTCCGCCCGCTCGTAGAGCACTACCCTCTCGGTGAGGTAGTGCTCTACGACCCGCCGCAGGTAGGGAGGCACCTCGTGATATCGAAGCGCCTCCCTTATCACCCCATAGGGGAGGGTACCAAACGCGTTGGCGATGTCGAGCGACACCGCCACTACACCCTCCCCTCTGCTCGACGCGTGCTCGCAGAAGTCCCTTAGGGACCTCAACGCGTCGAGCGTGGACCGCCCTTCACGGAACCCGAACTGTCGCTCCGACAAGTCCGGGCCGGCGGTCCCTAGGTGCTGCTGGATCCGGGAGGCCAGGATTCTCTCAAAGATCTTCCCAGCCTCATCCAGCAGCACGATGGGGCGATACGCGGACGGACTGTCCGGGGGTCGACCCTCCTTCCGCAGGAGGCACAACCTCCCCTCCTTCCACACTCTCGGGAACCGTCCCTCCCTCAGGCAATCGTCCATGATCTGCCTGAGTCGGTTCCCGAGGTGTTTTAGGGCGATGGGGAGTACCCTACCTGGTACTCCATCGGGCCCCGGGGCTTTCTTGCAGCCCCGGAGCCGGTCCACCGCCCTCTCGAACTCGTCGTCGCTTACCGGCGCGACGACGAGTTCGGTCGGGTCCTCCAAGTCCCCCGGTGGCTCGGTCATCACCGGGGGAGTTATCGAGGGGGCTGGCGGAAACAGCCCCTCGATGACCCTCCTGAGGAGGGGGGGGCTCCAAGGAGTCCATGGGGGGGGCGGTACGCATTTTGTTGCGTACCACCCTATACGGCCGCCCCCACGGATCCCGGTCCAGCGTGGCCAAGAACGAGGCGTGCGCCTCGTCCTTGGCCTTGGCTATGCCCAGCTGGAGGGCCCCCTTGGCGACTTTGAGGGCCCTATAGAGCCCCTCTTCCTCCTCCGCCGTGTGCCGCCTGCGCCTACAGTGCTGGTAGGCGCGGCGGGCACAGTTGCTGGTGGTCCGCATGGCCGAAATTTCAGCGGACCACCAGTACACCCTCCTCCTGGAGAAGAGGCGCCGCGCCCGGGGCATAGACGCTCCGCACACAGCCTGTAGTGCGGAGCGAAACCGGCGCGCCCTCTCCTCCACTCCCGAGGCGGCGGGTGGGGCGGCACACCAGGCCTCCACCATCGCCGCCTCGTCCGCCTTGGCCCTGTCCAGATGGGACAGGGACCACTTGGGGAACTCCTCCCCTCTCCCTCCTCCTCCTCCCCCCCCCCTCGGGACGGGTGGCGGCTGCCCCCCTCTGGAGACCCTCAGCCTGATATACAGGTGGTCTGAGAGGGTCTCCACGTCCTCCAGGACGCGCCAGTCGGTGAGGCGTGCGGCAATGGCAGGGGTCGCGAACGTTATGTCCACGATGGACCCCCCCTGCCGCCGCACGCACGTGTTGGCGCAGCCCTGGTTTAGGACGACCAGGCCCGATGCCGCCACCCAATCCCGCAACGCCGCCCCGCGCGCGTCCGTTACGGGGGAACCCCACGCAGCACTCTTGGCGTTGAGGTCCCCCAGGACCACTGTTTGGCGCGGGGCCACCCTCCTTAACACCCCCCCAAGGACCCCCAGGTAGGCCTCAAAGTCCGCAAGCGAACTGTTGGGGGAGAAGTACACCGCCAATAGGGAGGTGTCGTTCCCCCATTTGGCCGCCGCGAACCCCAGGCCCGTTTCGAGGCCTACCAGGGGGGGACCGTCGCCGACCGCCGGAACCACTACGGCAACCCTACTGTCCGTTGACCCTACCCAATTGGGTAGGGGCGGGACAAAGTAGGGTTCCGCAACCACCGCCACGTCTATCGACCACTCCGCCATGGTCTGCATGAGCAGATCCTGTGCTCTGGCGGAGTGGTTGATGTTGGCCTGCAGGAACTCTAAATGCCGGTGTGCTGGCATTTAGAGTTCCATGCTGGTTCCCTCCTCGGCCCGGTCGGCGACATTCGTCGGGGGGGCGTTATTATCCAGACCTGGTGCCGCTGGGCGGGGACGCTGGGGCCTAGCGTCCCGGCCCTTGGTTTCCGGGGGGAAGCAACTCCTCCCCCCGAGATGGTGGTCAGCCGGGAGTTTGGCCTGGGCGCAGACCGCGCACCAGGGCTTCTCCCAGCACTCATTCATCGTGTGCCCCTTCTTTGAGCACCGGAAGCAGCAGCTAGTCCGGTCCTCTTTGGAGGGGCACAACTCCCGCGCGTGGCCGACACCGAAGCACCTGAAGCACCTCATCGGTGTCGGCCCCACCGTAGTGACCCTGGCGGAGGCCCATCCGACCAGGATCCTACCGACTTTTTTAAGGGCCAGTGCGGCCGTCACGGGGCACTGGATCAGGCACGATCCAGTGCCATCGTACAGGGAGCGCACCGCCCCCACCCGCACCTGGGCCGCCAGGCAGCCCCCCGCAGCCGCCACGGCCTCCGCCACCGATTCTTTGCTTGCCGACTCATCGAGGCCGGCAATCTGTACGCCGGCCATTTTGACAGGCCGGCTAACATCGGCGACGTCGCCCACCAGGGCCTGCAGCCTGGCGGCCAGGGTGTCCGCCCGCGCGTGGCCGTCCTCCCCGGGGACCTCTATGACCCGGGACCCGGTCATAGAGGTCCTAACCCTTACATGCTCCAGGCCGACCTCCCTTAGGCTAAGGCCGTTTATGGCCTTAGCCATGGTGGCCTGGAGGGTGGTGGTGGCGTCTTTTTTAAGCGTCACCACCACAGCCGCCGTTTTAGGGACGGCCAACTTGGCCGGACGCGCGGCCGCCGCCTTCCTCCCTTCAAGGGAGTTCCTGCTGGGGGGAGGGGGGGAGGCCTTAGCCTTTTTCTTCCCCTTCCCTTTCCTCCTAACCACCTCCGACCACGTCACGTTCGCGGGCGGAGGCGGTGCTTGGCCCGATGGGCCGGGTCCACCCTCCGAGGGCCGGGTGGCTCTCGGGGCCGGGGCGGTTTTGGCCGCCTTGGCGGGCTTCTGGGGGCGGCTAGGAGGGGCGGGGGTCGGGCCTGCCGCCTTCTTGGCCGGTTTGACTTTGGCCCGGCCATCGCCAAGCCTGGCCCTGGCCTCCGGCTCCGGGGCAGGGGCCCTAACCTGGGCCGGGGGCGACGGAGCGGCCCTAGTGGCCCTATCAGCCCGCGGGGCTGTCGGGGCGGCGGCAGCGGCGGCAGCGGCGGCCCTCCTCTCGTGGGCAAGCGGGGGACGGAGGATTGGCTCCGCCGGGAGGCGCCTGCTCACCTCCTCAATCCGGTCGTTGATCATACGACCGAGGCTCAGGAAGAGATCCCGCTTCATCTCCTCGATGGCCTCGGTCAATTCAACGGTCCCGAATTGAAGAGCAGGAGCTGCCGGGACAGGAGCCGCCGAGATCTCGCGCTCGCTGAAGGCGGTGCGGAGCGCCTTCAGCTCCGCCGTATTGAGCGCGAGCTCCTCCCTCATTCTTTTGTTGTCCGCTTTTAATCGGCGGACCTCCTCGCTTTCCGACCGGGCCGCCTCCACCTCGTCCATCGACCCGAGGATGGTTTGGCAGGCCCGGTACATTTTACCCTTTATTTCCCCCTTGAGGTTACTCGATACCCTGGCTGCCTCCAGGATATCTTTCGCCGCCAAGCGGGCCGCGTCCAGTGGGTCGGCCTCCTGCCGACCCTCAGCACACTCCATGCTCACTGGGGAGCGCGAGCCCGAACGGGAGCGTCGGTCATTACCGGCGCTCGCGCTCCCCCCCTTTCCCCCATTTGCCCCCTTGGGGCGGAGCTCGGGGAAGTCCCGGCGGTATAAGGCTGCGGCATCGGCCTCGGCCTCCAAGCCCTCCTCGAACTGAGGCTCAAGCTGGTACAGCTTGGCCCTCAGCCTCGCCGCAGCCAATCCGGAGTATGCCCCCTTGGGCTTCCCCCTCCTTGCTGTATTAACTTTAACGGGGACAACAATCTCCACCTCCCCCGTTTCCTCTAAGGGCCTCTTAGTGGGTTGAGGCGCCCCGTCCTCACCCACTTCGATAAACTCCGAGTCATCCACCTCCGACTCCGAGCTGGAGTCGGAGATAACTCCCCCCCCCCTCGGTAAAACCCTCCTGTTTCGCGTAGGTGAGGCCATTGTGGCCCCCCCTACCCTCCCCCCGAAAACGGCCGAAATCCGACCGCTAGGACCAGAGTTAGCCAGAAACCTAACTAAAACTGGTCAAGTGCGAGTCGGGTTTCGACTTTTCTATACAAAAGTCGAAACAGCGCCTGAAATTTTCCAATAGCAATATTGGGAAATTTCAGTCCGCAATTTGACCCACTTCCCGGAGGCGCAGCGAAGCGGGAAAAATACCAAAAAATAGGGCGCAATTGCCCCCTTCTTTTTGTATCAAAAAATGGGGCGAAAGGTTTAGGAGTTCAAAGTTTTGGACTTTACAAGTTTAGGGAGACCCCTTAAGTTTGTAAAACCAAAACCTTCACCTACCCTGGTACCTTGTACCGACAATAACTTCGGACCAAATGATCCAATAGTTACAAAACAAACACCACGATTTAAAGAAATAAACAAGTTACCCCCCCTCAAAGTTTAAACTAGGTGCGAGAAGCGCAACCTATTTTAAAACTTTGTCAAAGTGAAAAAGTCCGGCAAGTACTTTTGAAAGATTCGAGCATAAAACTCGACTTTTTCAAAAATAAATTTCTCGAAACTTTTCCACTAAAGCCCACACAACAAACAACACCACACGAAGCAAGACCGTTGCCGCTACCCCCGCCCAAAAACTGAGCAAGATGGGATATTGGCAACACCGACTAAATTAAAAAGTAAAAATGTAAACAAACCCTTTACTTACGAAAAAATAAAGGGTTAAAATTTACAAAACGGGGAGCCCTCTAGCTCCAGAACTTTCGTTCTGGCTACTTGAGGGAACTTCACCACGTGCAAGACAAGGATTGCCGCTACCTTCCTACCCCAAAATGGGGTCGGTCCGATATCGGCAACACCGAAACAAAAATTGACAAAAAAGACACAAAACCGAGCAAACAAAAACCAACCGCAAAACGAAAAATCCAAAAAACAAGCCAAGGTCACAGGTTAGGAAGGAATCAAAAGCAGTTATGGGAGCAGAAAAAAATGTAAGGTCTGAGAGCCGAAAACCACGAAAAACCTTCCAGTAACACCCGAGAAACGAACTCAACCTAACCTAACCTAACCTAACCTAACCTAACCTAACCTAACCTAACCTAACCTAACCTAACCTAACCTAACCTAACCTAACCTAACCTAACCTAACCTAACCTAACCTAACCTAACCTAACCTAACCTTTTTTTTTTTTTTTTTTTTTTTTTTAAGAGGGGAAATGCTTTGCGCATACCACCACATCTGGGCGAACGTGGTGGTTATGTGGGACTCTCCGCCCACCCCCTTCCCAGAACGGGAAAAGGGCAGGAAGCCTACCCACTAAAACCCCTCTGCTGATCCTCACTTGCTTGTGTTGGCCGTTGTGGGACCCAATAAGATTCAACCAAGACGACGGCCAAAGCTGCCTCAGCCGAAACAACCGAGGCTCCTCTCGCCAGAGGCAGGGGTTGTCAGAAGTGATCGACATCCCCGTCAGCACGTGAGAAAGTGCAATGCGGGCTAGACGCCCATCTCAGCCCGCGTCTCACAATGAGTGAAGGTTAATCCCCTACTCCTTTCCTCGTTTTTGCTATGGGGAAGAAATCAGGTCTCCATATCGCTAGGAGAGTCTCTGCAGGCCTCCTGTGGTGCAGCTTCTTGCGAGGGCACCGGTTTATTCCTCTTTCGAGGAGGCCTACATCGTTTTCCGCCCATAATGTGTCCAGCCCGTCTTTTCGCTTGGGCGCAAACCACACAGTGTGGTTTGGCCTTACAGCTGGTGGACATGTGGCCCTCTTCACCACATCGATAACATACCGTACCACGGTCATCATTCGATGGGCATGCAGCTCGAACGTGGCCTAGACCCATGCATTTGAAACAACGCATGGGTAAGCGATCAAGTACCTTGATCTGAGCTGAGGACCAGCCCACCAATAACCTCCCAGCCATAGCCAGAACTTTTGCAGTTTCCGGCGGGCATTTAATGACTGCAGTGCCATTACCGAATGGCCCTGCGCGGATGCTCCCAACCTTTACAACTTCAGGTTGGCATCCAGTCGTCGCTGAGACCGCAGCAACTACGTCATCAGGTCCAACGGACTCATCCAGACCTGATGCGCGCAAGGCAACAGTCTTCAGTGGCCTGGCCACATCCGCAATGCCGCTAAGGACACTGCGCAATTTTGCCGCCAGCTGATCCGCTTTCGGTCCGCTATCAGCGCCTGGAACTTCAAACAATTTAGCCCCGGTGACAGTATTCCGAGCGCTTATATGTTCGATGCCAACTTCGCTCAGCTTGAAGGACGACGTTACTTTCACCATAACGTCCCTGTAGGTGAACCCTTTCTGTGATGCCTCTGGTTTTAGCGTGATGACCACCGCTGTCGTCTTAGGGGCGACTAATCTTGTTTTACGCTTTCTCTTCTTTCCTTTCTTTTTCTTCTTCTTTGCCTGCTTGTTTTGAGCAGGGGGCGTCTTTGGTGGCGGACGCGTAGTCATCTGGGCCAGAGTAGAAGTCGAAGGCAGGTTTAGGCCATCTACGTTACCTGTACTCTTGTTTTTCGTCTTTTTCTTGACCACATTTGACCAGGCCCGGCCTTCAGTGGTCCTCGCCTTGGCGGTGGCTGGCGGGGAGGGCCTTGTGGTCTTTGCCTGATAGGTTGTCGGCAGATTAGGATCTACTGTCCTCTTATCCGCTGCCAGCGGGGGGCGGAGAATCGGCTCCGGCGGAAGCCGCCGGTTGATGTCGTCGAAGCGGGCATTTACCATGTTCCCCAAACTGAGGAACAGGTCCCGCTTCATTGTTTCTAAGGCCTCCACAAACTCCGCAGCACCAAACTGCAACGGTGGAGGGGCCTGAATAGTCTGGGGCTCCCGTTCAGAGATGGTCGTACGGAGCGCCTTGACTTCTGCAAGACAGAGAGCGAGTTGCTCCCGCATCCTCTTGTTGTCCGCCTTGAGTAGGCGGATCTCCTCGCTCTCTGTCCTAGACTCGATGTTGTCCATCGAGTCCAAGATGGTACGGCAGGACCGGTTGATTCGACCCCACACATCCCCCTTTAAATTCCCAGATTTCTGGGTATCTTCATAAATTTCGCGCGCTGCCACGCGCGTGGCCTCGACTGGGTCTTCGTAGGTTTTGTCCTCTGGAGCGGAGCAGTGGCCCGATAGCAGTGGCGGACGCGTCTTATCACCCTTTCCCGCCTTTTTTCCTTTGTCCTTCTGGGGACAAATAGCTTTCTCCGCAAGTCGGTTCGCCTCAAACTCGCGCATCTTCGCTTCGGCCTCGGCCAACCCGAAGTCCGCCCCCAGGGGTAGTGGTTGTCCCTTGGGGACAGCAAGATGCCGTTCCTCCTCCGAGGCATCAAAATTCGACGGGGAATACGGGCACGAGCGCGGCTGCGGTTGCTTCCGGTCTCCTCCTTTTCGCAATTTGTCCCCTTTGGAACGAAGTTGCGGGTACTCCTTTTCATATTTAGAGCGCGTCTTAAACGCTTTTCCCCTTCGTGCGGTGCTGAACTTCAGCCTCACCCCTTTCGTCTCCTCCTCAAGTGGCCTTTTAGAGGCCTTAGGACGCTCCTCCTCGCTTTCGGCTATGTCGTCGAGTTCCGCGTCCAGTTCTTCGACCATATCATAATAATGATCCATATTCTTCATTCGTGCTATCTCCGAAAAAGCGTAGCCATCGTCAGAGTCCAGTATGGAAGCCAAGTCGTCGTTTTTACGAGAGCCAGCAGAGCGCTGGCCCACGGAGCAGGTGTTGCCCCCCCCAGAGTACGAGGGGCAGCCCGCGCCCGAAGACGCGGGGAGGGATTCTCCGGTTCCTGCGGAACCGGTACCCTCCTGGGGTAAAATACTGTTAACATCCTGCATGATTGTGTAGTTTAGGGCCGCACACAACGGCCGTTTGCGGTCTACCTTCTCCATTCTCCCTGCAGGCGCCGCGCACCTACCGCGTACAGGGGGCGCTCTTTTGGGGAGTATTTAGTTCCCCGGGCCCGCGCTGGCCCTGAAAAGTGGATATCCCGCCACTGACTCGGTGGAAAAAGGGGAAAAGGATGGGAGCTAGGAAGGAATAGGAAGTCGGGAAGGTGGGAATGGGATAGGGTCGTGCCGCTCTTAGTCTGGCCCCTCACCCCGAGCCTTTCCGGTATGGGTAGCCCTGTCCGGTATAGCCACGGGGATCACAGAGACACGCAAGCCCCCCCACCACGGCAAGGTGGCAGCACAATCGGGGGGGAACCTAACCTAACCTAACCTAACCTAACCTAACCTAACCTAACCTTTTTTTTTTTTTTTTTTTGATGACGAAGTGGAAATGCATTTACGCATCCCCCCGATGGCCTAAGGATGACCGTGCAATGGGGGGTATAACGGACTCTCACCTAAGCGAACTACCGTTTAAAACCACTCCGGCGTAACCCTCCTGGCTGGTTAACGGAGACGCCGCGGTACCGCCAAAGCATTGCCCGCTGGGCGCCTCCCAGCCCGCTCCGAAGAGCACACCGCCAAAGGAGGAGACGACTGCGTACGCACACAGCGATCTCCCCAAGCTGGGGGAGCCGTGCAATGTGGGCCCTTCACCCACGTGGCTCCCCATGAAGTTCAGGCGATCAGCAAAAGCTGGGTTCGCCTTCCCTTCACAGCCTGCATGGAGTGTAGGGTGTTTTCCGGCAGGCTATTCCCCCCAGTCGCAGTGACCGGGGTAAGTCCACGATCCTTCAAACACCCACACTACACCTGTCTCAGGTCTAAAATGTCCTCTGAAAACAGAGGTCACTAGACCCGAGACTCACGTCTGGGCGAACCAGGGTCGCTTTCCGGGAACGGGATACGGGGACACCAACCCGAGCTCCGTCCCTTCAAACTCCCCCTCGTCGCCCCCCTCATGTGCGCTCTTTTGGGGAGTATTTGGTTCCCCGGGCCCGCGCTGGCCCTGGAAAGTGGATATCCCGCCACTGGTTCGGTGGAAAAGGGGGGAAGGATGGGAGCTGGGAAGGAATGGGAAATCGGGAAGGTGGGAATGGGATAGGGACGTGCCGCTCTTAGTCTGGCCCCTCACCCCAAGCCTTTCCGGTATGGGTAGCCCTGTCCGGTATAGCCACGGGGATCATAGAGACACGCAAGCCCCCCCACCACGGCAAGGTGGCAGCACAATCGGGGGGGAACCTAACCTAACCTAACCTAACCTAACCTAACCTAACCTAACCTAACCTAACCTAACCTAACCTAACCTAACCTAACCTAACCTAACCTAACCTAACCTAACCTAACCTAACCTAACCTAACCTAACCTAACCTAACCTAACCTAACCTAACCTAACCTAACCTAACCTAACCTAACCTAACCTAACCTAACCTAACCTAACCTAACCTAACCTAACCTAACCTAACCTTTTTTTTTTTTTTTTTTTTTGACAGGGTGGAAAATGCGTTACGCACTTCCCCTACCATGGGAGTGGTTGGGGGGTATGTAGGACTCACCCCGTCATCCCCCCCCTCAGAGCGAAAGGGAGGAGAGGAGTGTTACCCACTAAAAACCACCCTGGCGTGCCCTCTCGTCGGTGTCGAGGACGCCATGGTACCCGCCTAAGCATTGCTCCACGGCGCCCCCCCGACATAATTACCCGCAAGATGGAAGGAGAGGCCGAACACGCTTGGCCCCTCCCCCAGTCTAACCCATGGCTAGCCTACGGCAGATGAGGGACTCCCATCCTTCACCCGCAGCCATAAAGGGGTTAGGGCAGCAGCACCCGCCGCCACCCCGACCCCCGCCGCCCATGTTGGAGCGGGAGCGCGAACCTTCCGCGCCCCCGCCCCATGGCCCCGATCTGCAAGGTAATGTTCTCGCAGAACGGGGCCACCATCCTTCGGGACCCCTCGCTGTACGGCACCCCAAAAACAGTACCGCCCAGGAAGAGTCCCGCAGCCATTGCCACAGCGCCGCGGCCCGAACTCCGACAACTGCCCACCCCGAGGGCGGCCCAGCCGCATCGTCCAGATCGCTGCGTCGCAGCTCAGGCTTCCACCGAAACCGGGACCCGTCACTGCACAGCACCCCAAAAGCAGCGCCGCACAGGAAGAGCCCCGCAGCCATCACCGCAGCACCGTGTCCCAGACTACGGTCTGCCCACCCCGAGGGCGGCACAGCCGTGTCGTCCGGATTGTAGCACCACGGTTCTGGCACCACCAAAGCCGGGACCCGTCACTGCGCAGCACCCCAAAAACAGCGCCGCGCAGGAAGAGATCGGCAGCCGTTGCCACAGTGCCGTGTCCCGGACTACGTCTGCCCACCCCGAGGGCGGCTCAGCCGTGTCGTCCAGATTGTTGCACCGCAGCTCGGGCTTCCTCCGAAATCGGGGCAGGAGCGCGGGGAGACCATCTCTCCCACACCCCCACCCCGCCACTGGGGCTCATCGCTGCGCAACACCCCAAAAACAGCGCCGCACAGGAAGAGCCCCGCAGCCATCACCGCAGCACCATGTCCCAGACTACGGTCTGCCCACCCCGAGGGCGGCACAGCCGTGTCGTCCGGATTGTAGCACCACGGTTCAAGCTACCAACAAAACCGGGACCCGTCACTGCACAGCACCCCAAAAACAGCACCGCACAGGAAGAGCCCCGCAGCCATCACCGCAGCACCATGTCCCAGACTACGGTCTGCCCACCCCGAGGGCGGCACAGCCGTGTCGTCCGGATTGTAGCACCACGGTTCTGGCACCACCAAAGCCGAGACCCGTCACTGCGCAGCACCCCAAAAACAGCGCCGCGCAGGAAGAGATCGGCAGCCGTTGCCACAGTGCCGTGTCCCGGACTACGTCTGCCCACCCCGAGGGCGGCTCAGCCGTGTCGTCCAGATTGTTGCACCGCGGCTCGGGCTTCCTCCGAAATCGGGGCAGGAGCGCGGGGAGACCATCTCTCCCACACCCCCACCCCGCCACTGGGGCTCATCGCTGCGCAACACCCCAAAAACAGCGCCGCACAGGAAGAGCCCCGTAGCCCTCACCGCAATGCCATGTCCCAGACCACGACTGCCCACCCCGCGGGCGGCACAGCCGCGTCGTCCGGATTGTAGCACCACGGTTCGGGCCACCACTAAAGCCGGGACCCGTCTCTGCACAGCACCCCAAAAACAGCGCCGCGCAGGAGGAGACCCGCAACCATTGCCACAACGCCGCGGCCCGAACTCCGACGACTGCCCACCCCGAGGGCGGCCCAGCCGCATCGTCCAGATCGCTGCGCCGCAGCTCAGGCTTCCACTGAGACCGGGGCAGGAGCGCGGGGAGACCATCTCTCCCACACCCCCACCCCGCCACTGGGGCTCATCGCTGCGCAACACCCCAAAAACAGCGCCGCACAGGAAGAGCCCCGCAGCCATCACCGCAGCACCATGTCCCAGACTACGGTCTGCCCACCCCGAGGGCGGCACAGCCGTGTCGTCCGGATTGTAGCACCACGGTTCAAGCTACCAACAAAACCGAGACCCGTCACTGCACAGCACCCCAAAAACAGCGCCGCACAGGAAGAGCCCCGCAGCCATCACCGCAGCACCATGTCCCAGACTACGGTCTGCCCACCCCGAGGGCGGCACAGCCGTGTCGTCCGGATTGTAGCACCACAGTTCAAGCTACCAACAAAACCGGGACCCGTCACTGCACAGCACCCCAAAAACAGCACCGCACAGGAAGAGACCCGTAGCCATTGCCACAGCGCCGTGTCCCGGACCACGTCTGCCCACCCCGAGGGCGGCCCAGCCGTGTCGTCCAGATTGTTGCACCGCAGCTCAGGCTTCCCTCCGAAACCGGAGCAGGAGCGCGGGGAGACCATCTCTCCCGCACCCCCACCCCGCCACCGGGGCACGTAGCTGCGCAACACCCCAAAAACAGCGCCGCACAGGAAGAGCCCCGTAGCCCTCACCGCAATGCCATGCCCCAGACCACGACTGCCCACCCCGAGGGCGGCACAGCCACGTCGTCCGGATTGTAGCACCACGGTTCGGGCCACCACTAAAGCCGGGGCCCGTCTCTGCACAGCACCCCAAAAACAGCGCCGCGCAGGAGGAGACCCGCAACCATTGCCACAACGCCGCGACCCGAACTCCGACGACTGCCCACCCCGAGGGCGGCCCAGCCGCATCGTCCAGGCCGCTGCGCCGCAGCTCAGGCTTCCACTGAGACCGGAGCAGGAGCGCGGGGAGACCATCTCTCCCACACCCCCACCCCGCCACTGGGGCTCATCGTTGCACAACACCCCAAAAACAGCGCCGCACAGGAAGAGCCCCGCAGCCATCACCGCAGCACCATGTCCCAGACCACGGTCTGCCCACCCCGAGGGCGGCACAGCCGTGTCGTCCGGATTGTAGCACCACGGTTCAAGCTACCAACAAAACCGGGACCCGTCACTGCACAGCGCCCCAAAAACAGCACCGCACAGGAAGAGACCCGTAGCCATTGCCACAGTGCCGTGTCCCGGACTACGTCTGCCCACCCCGAGGGCGGCTCAGCCGTGTCGTCCAGATTGTTGCACCGCAGCTCAGGCTTCCCACCGAAACCGGAGCAGGAGCGCGGGGAGACCATCCCCCCCGCACCCCCACCCCGCCACCGGGGCTCGTTGCTGCGCAACACCCCAAAAACAGCGCCGCACAGGAAGAGCCCCATAGCCCTCACCGCAATGCCATGCCCCAGACCACGACTGCCCACCCCGAGGGCGGCACAGCCGCGTCGTCCAGATTGTAGCACCACGGTTCGGGCTACCACTGAAACCGGAGCAGGAGCGCGGGGGAGACCAACCCTCCCGCACCCCCACCCCGCCACCAGGGACCATTGCTGCGCAACACCCCAAAAACAGTGCCGCGCAACTAAACCAAACCACCACAAACCAAAAATGTTATGTATTACTATACACAAGGATAACCATCATATATGTCTATACCCAGGGAGCACCCCGGCAGAATAAACACACATGACTTACCACATAAACCTCCGGAATAACTCCGTTACGGCCTATGCAGCACGAATCCTGTATCCAACCAAAAATATTATGCATGACTATACCCATGGATAAACGTCATATATGTCTATACCCAGGGAGCACCCCGGTAGGATAAACATACATGACTTACCGCATAAACCTCCGGAATAGCTCCGTTACGGCATATACAGTATAAATCCTGCCACCAAACCAAAATATCATGCATGACTATGGCCACGGATAAGCATCATATATGTCTATACCCAGGGAGTACCCTGGCAGGATAAACATACATGACCCACCGCATAAACCTCCGGAATAGCTCCGTTACGGCATATACAGTACAAATCCTGCCACCAAAACAAAAATGACATGCCTTGCTGTACACAAGGATAAACATCATATATGTCCATACCCAGGGAGTGCCCCGGCAGAATAAACATACATGACTTACCACATAAACCTCCGGAATAACTCCGTTACGGCCTATGCAGTACGCATCCTGTATCCATACCAAAATATTATACATGACTATACCTACGGATAAGCGTCATATATGTCCATACCCAGGGAGTACCCCGGCAGGACAAACATACATGACTTACCGCATAAACCTCCGGAATAGCTCCGTTGCGGCATATACAGCACAAATCCTAACCAAACCAAAAATGTAATGCATTACTATACAGAAGGATAAACATCATATATGTCCATACCCAGGGAGCACCCCGGCAGGATAAACATACATGACTTACCGCATAAACCTCCGGAATAGCTCCGTTACGGCATATACAGTATAAATCCTGCCTCCAAACCAGAACATCATGCATGATTATGGCCACGGATAAGCATCATATATATCTATACCCAGGGAGCACCCCGGCAGGATAAACATACATGACCCACCGCATAAACCTCCGGAACAGCTCCGTTACGGCATATACAGTATAAATCCTGTCACCAAACCAAAGTATCATGCATGTCTATGCCCACGGATAAACATCATATATGTCTATACCCAGGGAGTACCCTGGCAGGATAAACATACATGACCCACCGCATAAACCTCCGGAACAGCTCCGTTACGGCATATACAGTATAAATCCTGTCACCAAACCAAAGTATCATGCATGACTATGCCCACGGATAAACATCATATATGTCTATACCCAGGGAGTACCCTGGCAGGATAAACATACATGACTCACCGCATAAACCTCCGGAATAGCTCCGTTACGGCATATACAGTATAAATCCTGCCTCCAAACCAAAATATTATGTACGACTATACCCAAGGATAAACATCATATATGTCCATACCCATGGAGCACCCAGGCAGGATAAACATATATAACTTATCGCATAAACCTTTGAAATAACTACGTTACGGCATATACAGTATAAGTCCTGCCACCACGACTACACCCAAGGATAACATCATACACGTCCACACCCAGGGAAACCCCGGCAGGATACACATACATAACTTACCGCATAAACCTCCGGAATAATTCCGTTATGGCATATACAGTACACATCCCATCACCAAGCCAGAATGTTATGCATGACTACACTTACACACAAACATCATACATAATATACGTCCCAGCTTAACTATTAATACATATATCATATATGTCCATACTTAATGATTACGTAAAGTGCCATGCTCATGTAGGAGTTACAAAATCCCAAATCAAGTCGCGGACGGTCGGATGAACGAAAAACAGACGGATATAATACCTAACCTAGTAACCCGCCTAGTAGTTACGCAAGTATTAAGAAACTTAAATATGCTATAATTAATTAATTAATAGGGCTAGAAAGCTGAAATTTGTGTCGAAGCTATTTTTTAGGCGCTAACTACCCTAAGCAAAAAGAAAATTTTGAAAAAGCATACTAGGAAAAAAGTGAAAAACACAATTGAAATTACGTAAACCAAGCCAGCAGCCGAGAGCGGCCCCGAAGCCCTAGCCTTAAGGCCGCCCCCGGCCGCCAGCCTAGTCCAATAAGCCAATAAAATTAAAACTACTAATCGGAAAGATTTGAATTTTGGAACAGTTATTCTCGATTAAGTAAGAAGTTGAATTAAGAAATAACAAAGGGAGTTATTGGTTTATTTTAGTAGATACGGGGGTAGGAACTAAATACATGAATGAAATTCGTTTTTTAGGCCTAACTTCTAAATTAAGGCGAATTTCGGAAGAAGCCCAACGTCACGAGGATCGGTAGGTCTTGCCGAATCTTTTGATACCCAAATTGGGTTCCTAAAATGTATATATCTATGTGTCGTGGCTCGAGAGAAAAGAAATTTCGTTTATAACTTTTTAATCATTAAGTGCAAAAATCTGAAATTTATATATAAGAAAGAGGATGTTAAGAGGCAACTTTTCATCTAAAGAAAAAGGGGGGCTTTACTAATAAAATATAATTTTGAAGAAAATTTTTACTCTAAAAATGAAATAACTAAAGAAATACTAGTCGGATTTCTATAAAATTTGGTAGGATTATTAGGAGAGGTATGTCCTATCTATTGGTAAACCGAAAACGTTTACATTTCAATGCGCTGAGGTGTGCACACGCCTAATCGTTTCGCTGATATTAAGAAAATTAAATATGCTATAATTAATTAATTAATAGGGTTAGAAAGCTGAAGCTTGTGTCGAAGCTACTTTTTAGGCGCTAACTACCATAAGCAAAAAGAAAATTTTGAAAAAGTATACTAGGAAAAAAGTGAAAAACACAATTGAAATTACGTAAACCAAACCAGCAGCCGAGAGCGGCCCCGAGGCCTCAGCCTTAAGGCCGCCCCCGGCCGCCAGCCTAGCCCAATAAGCCATTAAAATTAAAACTACTGATCGGAAAAATTTGAATTTTGGAACAGTTATTCTTGATTAAGTAAGAAGTTGAATTAAGAAATAACAAAGGGAGTTATTGGTTTATTTTAGTAGATACGGGGGTAGGAACTAAATACATGAATGAAATTCGTTTTTTAGGCCTAACTTCTAAATTAAGGCGAATTTCGGAAAAAGCCCAACGTCACGAGGATCGGTAGGTCTTGCCGAATCTTTTGATACCCAAATTGGGTTCCTAAAATGTATATATCTATGTGTCGTGGCTCGAGAGAAAAGAAATTTCGTTTATAACTTTTTAATCATTAAGTGCAAAAATCTGAAATTTATATATAAGAAAGAGGATGTTAAGAGGCAACTTTTCATCTAAAGAAAAGGGGGGGCTTTACTAATAAAATATAATTTTGAAAAATTTTTTACTCTAAAAATGAAATAACTAAAGAAATACTAGTCGGATTTCTATAAAATTTGGTAGGATTATTAGGAGAGGTATGTCCTATCTATTGGTAAACCGAAAATGCTTACATTTCGATGCGCTGAGGTATGCACACGCCTAATCGTTTCGCTGATATTAAGAAAATTAAATATGCTATAATTAATTAATTAATAGGGTTAGAAAGCTGAAGCTTGTGTCGAAGCTACTTTTTAGGCGCTAACTACCCTAAGCAAAAAGAAAATTTTGAAAAAGTATACTAGGAAAAAAGTGAAAAACACAATTGAAATTACGTAAACCAAACCAGCAGCCGAGAGCGGCCCCGAGGCCTCAGCCTTAAGGCCGCCCCCGGCCGCCAGCCTAGTCCAATAAGCCAATAAACTTAAAACTACTGATCGGAAAAATTTGAATTTTGGAACAGTTATTCTTGATTAAGTAAGCAGTTGAATTAAGAGATAACAAAGGGGAGTTGTTGGTTTATTTTAGTAGGTACGGGGGTAGGAACTAAATACATGAATGAAATTCGTTTTTTAGGCATAACTTCTAAATTAAGGCGAATTTCGGAAAAAGCCCAACGTCACGAGGCTCGGTAGGTCTTGCCGAATCTTTTGATACCCAAATTGGGTTCCTAAAATGTATATATCTATGTGTCGTGGCTCGAGAGAAAAGAAATTTCGTTTATAACTTTTTAACCATTAAGTGCAAAAATCTGAAATTTATATATAAGAAAGAGGGTGTTAAAACGCAACTTTTGATCTAAAGAAAAAGGGGGGCTTTACTAATAAAATATAATTTTGAAAAAATGTTTACTCTAAAAATGAAATAACTAAAGAAGTACTAGTCGGATTTCTATAAAATTTGGTAGGATTATTAGGAGAGGTGTATCCTATCTATTGGTAAACCGAAAATGCTTACATTTCGATGCGCTGAGGTATGCACACGCCTAATCGTTTCGCTGATATTAAGAAAATTAAATATGCTATAATTAATTAATTAATAGGGTTGGAAAGCTGAAGCTTGTGTCGAAGCTATTTTTTAGGCGCTAACTACCCTAAGCAAAAAGAAAATTTTGAAAAAGCATACTAGGAAAAAAGTGAAAAACACAATTGAAATTACGTAAACCAAACCAGCAGCCGAGAGCGGCCCCGAGGCCCTAGCCTTAAGGCCGCCCCCGGCCGCCAGCCTAGTCCAATAAGCCAATAAAATTACAAGATCAGTTGAACTTACCAAGTGAAGGCTGATCTTGATTATATGATGCACCTCGTCCGAAATGATCCATAAAACTTGTAGTCGCATATCTTGCACTACTACGTTACCACAATTGTTTAAATAAGAACTTCGAAGAAAAAACACCTCGCATCTGTCAGATGATCTCGCCAACTCCTGCGCTATCTGTCAACCGTCATTATTTTAAAGACCTTAATCACAACTTAAAAGGGAATTTGGTTCTGTCGTATCTGTAAGATACTAAAGACAAGGGTTAGGGTGGGACTGGATCATTTCGGACGAGGTGCATCATATAATCAAGATCAGCCTTCACTTGGTAAGTTCAACTGATCTTGTAATTATATTTCAGCACCTCGTCCTCATGATCCATAAAACTTGTAGATGTTTAAAGAAAGAAGTTGTGATCAATATCCTTAACATTTAATGTTAACAATAAAAACATACAGTCATTTTAAATGAGATCAACATAAAATGCTACTTTTAGCATAAATAACATAAGAGAAATTTAATAACACTCCTTTAAGTTAAAACATATTCATGACATAAGAAAACAAATTTATAAATGTGAATTACATATGGCCCTTGTAAAAAGAGAACTTTCTTGGATAAGTGGCCTATTATAATATTTAGCAAATACACCAGAGCCACTAGTCCAACCTGCCATCTTCCTTATGGTTTCGATGTTAACACCCTGTCTAGCAGCTGCAGACGTTGCTGCATGACGCGTGCTGTGGGCTGAGTAAGTGTTAACATCGATTCCGCTCGATCCTAAGGTCTCCTTTATCCAACGGCTTATACTTTGGCTTGAAGCGGGGCCATGAGGAGCCTTGTGAGTAATAAATAATATTTTACTATTTATCTGGCGAAGATTCTCAGTTTTTTGTAAGTATACTTCAAGCGATCTGGCTGGGCAGATATTACAGTTATCATTAAAATAAGGTAATATTAACAATGGTTGTATCTTACGTGGGCCAGAGGTTTTGATACGATCAGGAATTTTAATTCTTATTTCAGACTCAAGTTTATGAATGTTATTTATTTTTATTAAAGCTAGAGTCTGTACCCTATGAGCAGTTACAAGTGCTAGTAATGTAACTACTTTCTTAGTCAGTAGTTCTAAGTTCAATGACTCATTAGGGTATAAGTTATTTAAGTGTTTGAGAACAATCTCAGGATTCCAAGTATCTGAGTATTTTGGAGTATTTGGCTTAAGTTGGTAGATTCCTTTAAAAAATCTCTTAATTTGGTAATTTTCTCCTATGTGTGGTCCTAAAATTAATGAGATAGCTGATCTATAAGAGTTAAGAGAAGCGTAAGAGAGGCCCTGTTTAAATTTAGAATTAAGAAAATCAATTACTACAGTTATTGGTACATCTAAAGGATTATGATTATATCTGCCACAAAAAATTATCCAAAAATTATAAGCTGTCTTATATTGTTTCATAGTACCTTTGGAAACAGATGCTAACATGACATTTACAGAAGACCTACTTATGCCTCTCTTTATGAATGCTTGTTGCACAATATTGCTGCTATCAATTTGAGCTGCTCGTGGAGCGGGTGGTGTTCCCTGAAAGGTGAGAATAACATCTGTTTATGGGGCTGTAAGTATAAGCATTCTCCCTCTACCATAGACATGAACAGTGGGTACCATGGTTGAGTGGGCCAATATGGGACCACGACAATACCTCTAGCTCTTTCATAATTAATTTTCTGTAATACTTTTAATATAACGGAAAAAGGTGGGAATGCATAGAAGAAAAGATTCCACTGTATTGTGAAGGCATCACAAGCTACTGCATCGGGGTCTGGAAACCATGACACAAATTGGTTACATTTAGTGTTAACCCGAGTAGCAAATAAATCTATTTCTGGATTTCCAAACTTTTCCATTATTTGATTAAAATAGGGAGTGCAGAGTACCCATTCTGTCTCAGTGAACTTTATGCGTGATGCATCATCAGCAACATTGTCTGCAGATTGCACATATGAGGCATGAACCCATAGCCTACGATTTTCACAGAACTGCCAGATATTACGAGCAACAGTATTTAAATGTGGATATTGGGTACCTCCCATTTTGTTAATATAAGCTATTGCCGTAGTATTGTCTATTCTTAAAAGAATTTCACAATTGGAAAGATTTGAAGCAAATATTTTTATACCGAAAAATGCAGCAATTAACTCTAAGTGATTAATATGCAATTGCAGCTCATCCACATTCCAAAACCCATGTGACTGTTGTCCATTACATACTACTCCCCAGCCTGACATAGAGGCATCAGTATATATTTCCAGTTTGTAATCAGAGTTCTTTATTTTTAAAGAAGTATTGTGAATATTACGCATCCACCAATGGAAATCTTCTTTAATTTGTTTATTAATATGTATTGTGGAGCTGTAGTTGCCATTGTAATGAGCCAAAGCCTGAGTCTTAAATGATTCTAACACTTTGGTATAGAGCCATCCATATTCAACAGCGGGACAGGATGATACTAAAATACCTATTAATTTGGCGAACAATTGAATTGTAACTTTATCCTTTAATATTAACTTTGCTATATGGTTGTATATAAGAGCTCTTTTATCCTGTGGCAGGTTTATTGTCATATCTGTGGATTTCAGTATAAATCCTAGAAATTTACATGTTTTTGATGGTGATAAGTAACTTTTCTTTTTATTAATTATAAATCCCAATTGTTCTAAAAGTTTGGTAGTCATATTTACATTAATTTGGCAACTTACAGCATCCTGGCCTATACACAAAATATCATCTAAATAAATAACAGACAGGAAGCCTCTGGATCTAAGATATTGGATAACTGGTTTCATTAATTTAGTAAAGGCATATGGAGCAGTATTGAGACCAAATGGGAGGCACTGAAACTCATATAGTTTATTTTTAAATAAGAAGCGTAAAAACTTCTTATCAGACTCACAAATTGGAAGTAAAAAATATGCATTTTTTAAATCTATTGTTGCCATAAAACAATCTTCATCCATAAGTTTAATTGCCGTCCTTACATCTTCCAGTTTAAAATGTGGTGGAGTAACAAACATATTGAGCTGTTTTAGATTGAGTATAAAACGCTTGCTACCATTAGGCTTGCTCACTAGAAAAATGCTTGATAAGAATTCGTTTTTAGTGTGAGAACATGCTCTAATGGCTCCAATATTTAATAAGTCCCTTAATTCATGTGATATATCTAATGTTTCTGACTCGGTCAAATTATTATTCTTTGGATAAGAGGTTTGGTAAGGGGGAGTGTCAAATGGTATCTTATAACCAGATATCCAGTCAAGTATAACTATATCATTAGTGATAAGTTTCCACTTGTCTAAAAAATATTTAAGCCTACCTGCCTCAGGGGTTAAATTCAGCATCTTGGGTTCACTGGCTGCTTCTTGTAGAAGGGCCGCTGGTAATTGCTGTTCCTCTTGTTCCCTTGTTTGGGGAAGGGTCTTTGCCCACTCTGACGAGCTGGTGCTTGGTGACGGAGTGGGCGCTTGTAGTTTAAATTAGGTTTTTTAATCACTCTGCTGGGCACTGTCGGTTTCAGAGTTTGAGCAGACAGTCTTTTCGCAGCCTGGCTTGCCTTGACTTTCTCAGTAAAATCATCGCCAAATAGAAGTGATTCAATGACTGGCGAGTTGTCCATTAACTCTTTAATGTCTTTGTTAAATCCTGATATAAGTAAACTTCTTCTATTTTTTGAAATATTGTGATGTAATTGGCACAACATTCTTGCTGAGTCACTGAACTCTTCTATTCCTTGTATAGTAGGGTTTTGTTTAATTAGTGTGGTCATACCTAGCCCAAGGCTAGTTATAATTGCTGCCAGCTGTTTTTGTTCTGCTTCTATTCTGGCATCTCTCTTAAGGGCAGATTCAGAGACGGAGGACTTAATTTCAATATTAAGTTTAGGAGGTGCAAGTGATGGGCAGTTTGTTAAGAAGGTTTCATATTTTAGATCTAGTGTTTCTTTAGATTCCTTTTTTAAGCCAGATTTAAGGATATTTTCCCACCTTATGGCTAATTGTGGGAGGCAGTTTTGTATTTTATCTGAACTAACACCATCATTTCCCAAAATGGTGATTAAAGATTCTGGGAGGGGTTCTTCCTGAACTAGGAAATTCGTTTTTTAGGCATAACTTCTAAATTAAGGCGAATTTCGGAAAAAGCCCAACGTCACGAGGATCGGTAGGTCTTGCCGAATCTTTTGATACCCAAATTGGGTTCCTAAAATGTATATATCTATGTGTCGTGGCTCGAGAGAAAAGGAATTTCGTTTATAACTTTTTAACCATTAAGTGCAAAAATCTGAAATTTATATATAAGAAAGAGGGTGTTAAAACGCAACTTTTGATCTAAAGAAAAAGGGGGGCTTTACTAATAAAATATAATTTTGAAAAAATGTTTACTCTAAAAATGAAATAACTAAAGAAGTACTAGTCGGATTTCTATAAAATTTGGTAGGATTATTAGGAGAGGTGTATCCTATCTATTGGTAAACCGAAAATGCTTACATTTCGATGCGCTGAGGTATGCACAAGCCTAATCGTTAAGCAATATTAAGAAACTTAGATGTGCTATAACTGATTAATTAATAGGGTTAAAAAGTTGAAACCTGCGCGAAAGCTATTTTTTAGGCAGTATTTATATTAAGCAAAAATAATTTTTTGAAAAAGTACATCAGGAAAAAAGTGAAAAACACAATTGAAATTACGTAAACTAACGACCGAGAGCGGTCTCGCGGTAGAAAAAACTCAATAAAATAAAAACTACCGAACGGAAAAATCTGAAATTTGGAACAGTTATTCTTGATTAACTAATAAGTTGAAATAAATAGTAAAAAAGGGGGGTTATCGATTTACTTTACGAGTTACAGGGGTCGGAAGTTAGGAATTATATGCAAAATTAGTTTTTCGGACATAATTTCTAAATTAAAGCGAATTTCGGGAAAAAAAGAACGTCACGAGATTCGGAACGATGAGCCGCATCTTTTGATACCTAGATCAGGTTTCTAGGACGTTTAAATCTTAGCCTCGTGGCTCGAGCGGAAAATGAAATTTGGCTATAACTTCTAAAGTATTAGGGAAAAAAATCTGAAATTTAGAGGGAAGAAAGAGGATACAAAAAGGCATCTTTTGGTGTGTAAAAAACAGGGGGTTGTCGATCTCAATCGGGCAGCGCACGAGCCGAAAGATATTTTTTTTAAAAACTTACCAGTTTGAGGTTAATCCTACTTCGAGGTGACACTCCCGGTTAAGATAAACACCACCACAACCTAGCACACCTCTAGCTGCACATTTTGACACCAAAAACACCCTTGTACGACGAAATTGAACTATTTAAATGATTTTTTAAGTACGGAGCGCGCGGAAAACGCTGTTGTTCGACCGGCGGACCGTCCGCGACTGAACCTAACCTTTTTTTTTTTTTTTTTTTGATGACGAAGTGGAAATGCATTTACGCATCCCCCCGATGGCCTAAGGATGACCGTGCAATGGGGGGTATAACGGACTCTCACCGAAGCGAACTACCGTTTAAAACCACTCCGGCGTAACCCTCCTGGCTGGTTAACGGAGACGCCGCGGTACCGCCAAAGCATTGCCCGCTGGGCGCCTCCCAGCCCGCTCCGAAGAGCACACCGCCAAAGGAGGAGACGACTGCGTACGCACACAGCGATCTCCCCAAGCTGGGGGAGCCGTGCAATGTGGGCCCTTCACCCACGTGGCTCCCCATGAAGTTCAGGCGATCAGCAAAAGCTGGGTTCGCCTTCCCTTCACAGCCTGCATGGAGTGTAGGGTGTTTTCCGGCAGGCTATTCCCCCCAGTCGCAGTGACCGGGGTAAGTCCACGTTCCTTCAAACACCCACACTACACCTGTCTCAGGTCTAAAATGTCCTCTGAAAACAGAGGTCACTAGACCCGAGACTCACGTCTGGGCGAACCAGGGTCGCTTTCCGGGAACGGGATACGGGGACACCTACCCGAGCTCCGTCCCTTCAAACTCCCCCTCGTCGCCCCCCTCATGTGCGCTCTTTTGGGGAGTATTTGGTTCCCCGGGCCCGCGCTGGCCCTGGAAAGTGGATATCCCGCCACTGGTTCGGTGGAAAAGGCAGGAAGGATGGGAGCTGGGAAGGAATGGGAAATCGGGAAGGTGGGAATGGGATAGGGACGTGCCGCTCTTATTCTGGCCCCTCACCCCGAGCCTTTCCGGTATGGGTGGCCCTGTCCGGTATAGCCACGGGGATCATAGAGACACGCAAGCCCCCCCACCACGGACTGAACCTAACCTAACCTAACCTAACCTAACCTAACCTAACCTAACCTAACCTAACCTAACCTAACCTAACCTAACCTAACCTAACCTAACCTAACCTAACCTAACCTAACCTAACCTAACCTAACCTAACCTAACCTAACCTAACCTAACCTAACCTAACCTAACCTAACCTAACCTAACCTAACCTAACCTTTTTTTTTTTTTTTTTTTTTTTTTTTTTTTTTTTTTTTTTTTTTTTTTTTTTTTTTTTGATGACGAAGTGGAAATGCATTTACGCATCCCCCCGGTGGCCTAAGGATGACCGTGCAATGGGGGGTATAACGGACTCTCACCTAAGCGAACTACCGTTTAAAACCACTCCGGCGTAACCCTCCTGGCTGGTTAACGGAGACGCCGCGGTACCGCCAAAGCATTGCCCGCTGGGCGCCTCCCAGCCCGCTCCGAAGAGCACACCGCCAAAGGAGGAGACGACTGCGTACGCACACAGCGATCTCCCCAAGCTGGGGGAGCCGTGCAATGTGGGCCCTTCACCCACGTGGCTCCCCATGAAGTTCAGGCGA
Organism: Acleris holmiana; assembly: GCA_949316455.1. NCBI lineage: Eukaryota > Metazoa > Arthropoda > Insecta > Lepidoptera > Tortricidae > Acleris > Acleris holmiana. The sequence continues at coordinate 11,209,394 of OX438789.1, read as the reverse complement.
TCAGCAAAAGCTGGGTTCGCCTTCCCTTCACAGCCTGCATGGAGTGTAGGGTGTTTTCCGGCAGGCTATTCCCCCCAGTCGCAGTGACCGGGGTAAGTCCACGATCCTTCAAACACCCACACTACACCTGTCTCAGGTCTAAAATGTCCTCTGAAAACAGAGGTCACTAGACCCGAGACTCACGTCTGGGCGAACCAGGGTCGCTTTCCGGGAACGGGATACGGGGACACCTACCCGAGCTCCGTCCCTTCAAACTCCCCCTCGTCGCCCCCCTCATGTGCGCTCTTTTGGGGAGTATTTGGTTCCCCGGGCCCGCGCTGGCCCTGGAAAGTGGATATCCCGCCACTGGTTCGGTGGAAAAGGGAGGAAGGATGGGAGCTGGGAAGGAATGGGAAATCAGGAAGGTGGGATTGGGATAGGGACGTGCCGCTCTTAGTCTGACCCCTCACCCCGAGCCTTTCCGGTATGGGTAGCCCTGTCCGGTATAGCCACGGGGATCATAGAGACACGCAAGCCCCCCCACCACGGCAAGGTGGCAGCACAATCGGGGGGGAACCTAACCTAACCTAACCTAACCTAACCTAACCTAACCTAACCTAACCTAACCTAACCTAACCTAACCTAACCTAACCTAACCTAACCTAACCTAACCTAACCTAACCTAACCTTTTTTTTTTTTTTTTTTTTTTTTTTTTTAACGTTGAGAAATCCTCATGGATACCCACCGTCTAGGGGAGGGCGGTGGGTTATGTCGGACTCCTACCGACTAAAACTCAACGGCGTTCCTGCGGTCCACGGTATGCTGTGTGTGTGAGACCGCGAACATTCTATCACGCACACAGCAGTGGTGGCCCATTTGACAGGGCCCCGGCTTTGGTATCCTTCTGAGAGGCGCGCGGAAACACGCGCCACGCCATCTCAAGCCTTTGAGAGCAACAGACTTCCCCAGGTCCATCGCTCAGGCATTGTTCCAGGGAGGGAGGCTTACTCTGCTTCCTACACCCTGGACACCAGATCCACCACTGGTGGATCAACCTGCATGTTGGTTGCCGCCGCTGATGTTGCAGGCGGCCGGCTGGACTGTTTTGCCAGTACAGTTGTCCTTCTCCTCTTGTTTGGGGCGTGGCAAGCCTTGCTGCCCAAGATATGCTCCGCTGCGTTACTGCGAGCAGCACATACTACGCAGTGTGGCTTTGCTGAGCACTGCGCCGCCTTATGCCCCATCTCACCGCAGCGGTAGCACATGCCGCTACGATCAACTTCGGCTTTGCACTGTACAGCCACGTGACCTTTCTCTAAGCACCTAAAACAACGCATGGGTCTGGGCTCCAGTAACTTCACCGGAGCCAGGATCCATGGCAGCTTCAGTGTGCCACTCTCGCTGATCGTCTTAGCCGCCGCAACGGGGCATCGGACCCAAACGTGACCGTTCCTCGCTTGGTTCCGGACAATTTCACCGCATTTTATCGCCTCTTCGGCACAACCACCTGCATCAGCCACAGCAGCTAAAATTTCTGCTTGGGTGATGGAGTCGTCTAAACCAGAGACACGGATATCCGCGCTCTTACACGGCCTAGACACTTGAACCATCTCCGGAGTGAGCACCTCTGTTAGTCTCTTCGCGAGGGCGTCAGCTTTGCCTCCACTGTCTGCGCCTGGGACCTCAAGCATGCGCGCCCCAGTCACGCACACCCGGAAGTTGAGTCGCTCGATCCCAAGGTCAGGAAGATTAATCCTACTCTTGGCCTCAGCTATGGCCATTAGATAGGTCACACCTTTGGCTACTGCATCCGGCTGCAGTGTTAAGACTACAGCCGATGAGGTGGGAGGAATTAAAGTCATAACCCTTTTTGATTTCCTCGCCTGTTTCCCCTTTTTAGGTTTTTGTCCTGCTTTAGGAGGCTGGGCCTCCTTGTTGCCTGCCTTCTTATTCTTCAGACCCTTCTTCACGACTGTATTCCAGGGCTGGTCGAGAGTCCGGGCCGTTGTCTGAGCAGGAGTGCTAGATGCCTTCTTTAACCCTCCTGTTTTGGGTTGTCGCGCCTGAGGAGCTGCAACAGGGCTCGAGGACGAACCAGCAGCAGCAGCAAAGTCGTCGACACACACGGATAGCCTCCTGTCCGCTGCCAAAGGGGGACGTAATGGCACCTTTGGCAGCAACCTTTCTTCTAAGCCTTCGAACCGGGCGCTCACCATCGTGCCCACCTGGCACATGATGGTGCGTACTAGCTCCTCGGTGTCTAGCCTATCTTTTCCAGGTTGAGAGGCTGATTGTGGAGGCGGTTCCGCCATCACCATCTGCCGTCTCCTGTCCTCCTCCATTTGGGACCGCAGGTCCGCCAACTCCTTGCGGAGTCCTGCCATTTCCTTTTGCAGACGGTCATTGTCCGCCTGCATACGTCGCGTTTCGTCAGAGGTGCAGCGGTCCATCAGTACCTCACAAGCGTCCCTTATGTTATCCGCTGCATCCTTGAGGACTTTGATGTACGTACCTTTCAGGTTTTGGGAAGTGGTGGCCACCTTGGTGATAGCGGCAACACTGTCCTTCACCAGCTTTTTTAGCGACTCGGCGCTTCCAGCATCAACATTCGTCTCAGTAAGCTGAGACGAGAGACCTGGTTTATCTCGTAAAGTGCGGGTTGAGGCAATGAGCTCGGATTCTGCCTCGAGCTTCTGCTTCTCCCGTTCAGCCTCCACTAGCGCCATCTTGGCTTTTAAAAGACCGACATATTGCCCGGTTGTTGGGGGACGGCCTCTTCCTCGTTTGGCTACTTGCTGTTTTGGCAGCGGTATGCCACTAGTTTCCTCCTCAGGACGACGTTTCCGGCTCCGTTCTTGCGAACTTTCGTATTCCCTCATAAGACTCGATTCCGAGTCCTCACTACTACTGTAGTCAGCCTGCTCCTCATCCGTCAATGTTGTGTTTTTATTACATTTTTCCATTTTTGTTCCCACGAGTGAGGGGGATAAAGGTCCATTCAGGCGGTGCCCCCTGCATCTGAATAAGCCTAACGTAACCCGTCAGGGGGTCGGCCGGTACCCTGACGGGGCAAGCACTAGTGACCGAGCACCTCCCAGCCACACATCCCCTCGCGGTGCTGCGCCACTTGGGATTAGGGTTTTTTATTGAGGTTTTTTTCCTCTTGATCCGGCCGATTAAGGCAAGATCCTCGGTCCGTTGGAGCCGCGAGACGTGATCCACGACACTCCAACGGGAAACGAGTTGGTCCGACGTCGGATAAACCGAGTGCACCTGGCACATCGCCGCACCCGTTGTGCCTCTTTCGAGGACAACCACCACAGTCCCAGAGGACCCACCGCCGTTGCATCCACAGTAAGCTCTCCAAAGAAAGTGACAGGGAGCAACCTCCACCCCATTCTAGTGCGCCCTAGGCGCACGCCGCCTTCTCCGCCTCGCCCTTCAATAGGACGAGGCCCTCCTTGCACAGTTTTGGTCCGCGCCGGCTAACCGGTACCCCCCATATCTGGGGGGCGTTCCCCTATCCGCCACCTGGGGACGCGTCCGATGGGAGACTGGCAACTCCACACGGAACCTAACCTAACCTTTTTTTTTTTTTTTTTTTTTTTTTTTTTTTTTTTTTTTTTTTTTTTTTTTTTTTTTTTTTTTTTTTTTGTTGCCGGGGGAAAATCCTCATGGATACCACCACGTCACGGGGAAACGTGGTGGTTATGTGAGACTCCTACTCACTAAAAACCCCCGGGTGTCCCACTCGCCGCTTTGTGGCAGGGTATGAGTATCGCTTTCGCCTGCTTTCGATACCCTGCTAAGCGGTTGTCCGCTCTCCGGACCCATCCTCAGGGAGACCACCTGTTCCCTTTCACCGTAAGTGGCGTGCCGGGAACACTTGGCACGCCATCCAACTCGAGGACCCTATTCCGGTACACGATAGAAAGTCCCCGTTTCTATCGCCCGGAGGTCCTCACTATGGCGGCAGGCGACGGTCGTGAGCCAGTCGCCTGCGGCCCACTCTCTTGCGACGCTGTTGGGACGCACCTTCAGCGTCTTCCCTCGCTCGCTCGGCACTCTCTTTCTGCGACATCACGTCCTCGCAAAAGGAGTGAACCGCCTGCCAGGCCTGATCGCCCTCGACCATGGCCTTGACCACGGCTGGCAACGCTAGGTCCCGTCCAATTACCGCGACTAGGTTAGTGCGCGGTTCCGCCCAAACTGGGCACTGCTCTAAGGTGTGCTGAGCAGTGTCCTCGGCCTCGCCACAGTCGTGACATTCCGCCGTCGGCTCTCTTCCGGCTATGCGACACAGGTATTTCCCGAAGCATCCGTGCCCCGAGAGTACCTGTGTCAGCCGAAAGGTTAAAAGGCCGTGTCCGCGGTCGAGCCAATCCAAAAGAACTGGGCGTATCGCGGCCACCGTACGAAGGCCCGCACTTGGTGCCTCCAGCCTCCCTCTCCAGCTCATAACAGCCTCGGAACGCAGTTCGTCCCGTCGTCCTTGTGTCTCCCGTGGTGTCGGCCAATGACCCCGGTTTCTTGCCTCCACTTGCCATACATAAACTTTGTCTAGGGTTCTGGCCTCCAGATCCCAGGGTATTGAACCAGCCAAAACACAAGCCACCTCTGCAGAGACAGTTCGATAGCCCCGTATCGCTCTGATAGCCATCGCCCGCTGGGGCTTAAGCAGCAGGGCAGAGATCCGACTATTCAGGGCATCGACCCATACTGGGGCTCCATACAGGGCCATCGATCTCACCACGCCTAGATACAGCCGCCTGCAAGAGGTCTTGGGCCCCCCTAAGTTTGGAAGTATACGCCCAAGAGCAGCAGCTGCACCCAACAATTTCGGCATCAGCCGCTGGAAATGTGGGAGGAAGCTCCAACGGCTGTCGAGGACAATGCCTAGGTACCGCATCGTCGACTCGATTTCGATGGTAACTCCTCCCACCACTAAGTGAGCACCCACTGGAGGTGCTCTTCGAGGGCCATGAAAACAGATGGCCTCCGACTTGTTGAGAGCGACCTCCAGCCCCAGTCGCCTAATTCTCTCTACCACTTGGGCTACGCCTGCAGTTGCCAGTATGGCCGCCTCCCTAAAAGTGGCTCCCTGAGCGGTCACCAACGTGTCGTCAGCGTAACAAGTAAGGCCGACGCCACGCAGGCGAGCGCCCCTGAGCACCCAGTCATATCCAATGTTCCACAGGAGTGGCCCAAGCACCGACCCCTGTGGAACACCGCACGCCATCTCCTTTCTGCCCCACTCGCGTTGGCCGGGGTAGGTCACGAATCTCTCTGAGAGGTACGCGTCAACCACTCTGCAGAGATACCGCGGGACCCGATGGAACCGCAACGCCTCCTGTATGCACTCCCAGGGCAAGGAGTTAAAAGCGTTGGCGATGTCCAAGGACACCGCCAAAACGACGTTACCCTGGGAGACAGCATTTTGTGCCACTCTCTTTACCTCCAGGATCGCGCTAACCGTCGAGCGACCAGTGCGAAAACCGTACTGGCAGTCTGCCAAGTCCGGGCCCACGTTGGTGAGGTGCTTGACGAGACGAGCTGCTATTACCCGTTCGAACAGCTTGCTCACTTCGTCAAGCAGAACGATTGGCCTGTAGGCCGATGGGGAGTCCAATGGCCGGCCATCCTTCTTCAGGAGCACCAGTTTACCCGTTTTCCACTGTGTGGGAAAGCGGGCCTGCTCCATGCATGCGCTAAACATGCGCCGGAGTCTGGGCTCGATTTCGTCCATGGCTAGAACCCATGCTCGACCCGGTATGCCGTCCGGTCCGGGAGCCGTGTTTTTCGCCCGTAGGCGCAGGACGGCTGCTCCCAGCTCCCCCTCGGAAACGGCTGGTGTGTCTTCGTCTTCCTCATCCATGTTCACTGTCAAAGGTATCATGGTTGGCGGCTGATATTCTGCTCTGTGAGGGAACAGGGCCGATACTATTCGGTCTACAAACTCCGGCTGCAGGTTTTCAGTCAACGGAGGAGCCCAAGGACGGAGCTTGTTCCTCACCATCTTGTAAGGCCTCCCCCAAGGGTCGCTGTTCAGGGTTTCCAACAGCTGCTCCCTTGAGAGCTCGATTGCCTGGCGAATAGTTGCCTTGAGCTCCTTCTTGGCTACCCTGTATGCCTCGTAGAGGGCTACCTCTTCCACTTCATTGCGGATCCGCCGTCGTCTCTGCCGCTGGTATTGGCGCCTTGCCACAACGCATTGCTCGCGGAGATGCGTTAGCTCCGCAGTCCACCAATACACGCGACGCCGTGGAGGTTGGCGTTTGGTCCGGGGCATCGCTGCGTCGCAAACTTGCGTCATTGCCTTTCGAAACCATTCCGCCTCATCCTCGACCTCGACTCTGCCTTCAGGCACTGGTAGCCACGACTGCACAATGGCGGCCTCTTTAAGGAGCTCTCGATCCATCCTCGTCAGCGTCCAGCGAGGACCGTGCGAGGATGGTGCACTCCGGCTTGGGCTGTCCGGGGTCGGCAGAGCGGAGACGTCAAATCGGATATAGCGGTGGTCCGAAAGCGTCTCCACATCCACCATGACCTCCCAGCCCTGGACACGGCGCGCCAGGACAGCTCCTGCAAACGTTACGTCCACAATAGAACCGCCCTGTTGCCGCACGCACGTGTCGGCCGTTCCTGTATTCAAGAGCACCAGACCAGTACCAACTGCCCACTCCATGACCTTTCGCCCCCTAATATCCGTGACCGGAGAACCCCACGCTTGCGAGTGAGCATTGAGGTCACCAGCAAACAACACCATGTTTGGGCGATTCCTACCTATTAACACTCCTATCTCTCCCAGAAGCCGCTCGAACTCGGCCAGGCTCCGGTTTGGCGAGAAGTATGCTCCGATAACAAGGAGGTCCCCCACCACTGCCGCTACATAACCTCTGCCCTTGGTGACCCTTTCAAAGGCTGGGGATCCAGCATTGGTTTGAGTGACGAGGGCCACCGTGCCGTCATTGTCCCCTACCCAATTGTCCCTTGGGGGTACTGAGTAGGGCTCCGCCACCACAGCTACGTGAATCAACCACTGCGCCATGCTCTGGCACAGAAGGTCTTGGGCACTGGCGCAGTGGTTGATGTTCGCCTGAAGAAATTGAAACGCCGCCATTTATGTAGCGGTCGTTTCCATCTCCTCGGCCTGACCAGAAGAGGGCGGGCATGCAGTAGTCAAGGGGATTTCAGGGAGATCCCTCGCCCTGTGTCCCTTACCCTTTTTTGAATTTGGCGGGGTGCACGCCCTGCTTCCTGTGCGATGGTCGGCACCTTTCCCTGCAACCGCGCATACAATGCAGTGTGGTGCAGCGGCGCATTGAAGAGCTTTGTGACCCGGTTGACTGCAGCGGTAGCATAGGTCACTTCGGTCTACCTCGTTCAAGCACTGTGCCTTTAGGTGACCCGGCTCCAAACATCGGTAACATCTCCTGGGTCGGGCGGCTAGCAACTTAACCTGCGCTATCACCCACCCGACTTTCAAACGGCCGGAGTCCACTGTAGTTACCTTTTTGGCCGCCACAATCGGGCAGCGGAGCCATGCAGAACCGAGGCCATTTATGTCTCTGCGTATCTCCCCGCACTTAACAGTCTCAACGGCACAGTCTCCAACCGCCGCCACCGCAGCTGCCACATCGCTCGCGTCGACTGAATCGTCCAGGCCAGTCACCCGCAGTTCCACCGTCTTGGTTGGCCTATCAACGCGAACAACGTCAGGATCAAAAGCCGCCCTTAAAGCTGTGGCAAGGGAGTCCGCTTTGTCCCCATTCGTCGCCCCCGGCACCTCCAAAATTCGCGCACCCGTGGCTGCCGTTTTGAAACGGATCCCATGGATGTCATGATCCTCTAGTTTCACCTTCTTTCGGGCCTCGGCCATTACACTGGCATACGTAAGGCCCCTTTTCTCAGCCTCTGGGAATAAGGTGAGCACAACGGCAGCCGAACGAGGCGCACGTAAATTGCGCGGGTCAGGTCGCGCTTGGGCACTCAATTTCGAGCCTTTTGAGCCCTTTGCTCCTTTCTTAACTACCTCATTCCACGGCTGGCTCATAGGTGCCGAGGAAAGTGGTAGTGGCGTTGGTGCAGGCACCGGGGGAGACTCCTTTGGGGCAGAAGCGGTTCTTGCAGCGGCAGTCTGCTTTTTTCTCCGTGTTTTCTTCACCTTACCACCCTGTGGTGAAGTCGAGATAGGCCCCGAAGCCGCCGTGGCGTTTATTCTCCTTGGGGCAGGCTGAGCGGACTCAGGCACTGCCGGAGGTACAATGGCAATATCGGTTTCTGCCGACTCCCGCCTACTTTGTGTTGCCACCGAGGTCCGCTCCCTTGGCACCGGAGGCGAAGACCTTGAAGCCCCATCAGATGCCAAAGGGGGGCGAATCCGCTTTTCTGGGAGAAGACGGTCCTCCAGTGCTGCCAACCTGGCGTTCATCATCGTCCCCACCTGACAAATGATAGAACGCGCCAGGTCCTCGGAATCCGGTACCGGCACGACTTGGTGTGCTGCCTTGACTTGCTGGGTGGGCCGATTCAGCAGCTCACGCATTTCCGCAACCTCCTTGCGGAGCTGCGCCACTTCGGCCTGCAGGCGGGCATTGTTTGCCTGGAGTCCCCGTGTTTCCTCCGACGAACATCTGTTCTGTAGTTTGGTTGCGCCGTCCATAATTGTGTCCGCTGCCTCCTTCAGCGAACGCACAAAGCCTCCCTTCAAATTTTTTGAGGTGGTTGCCACCTTTCTTATGACCGCAACCTGGTCTTCGATGACCTGACTCAAAGTTGCGGCCGCCTCGAATTGTTGGTTGTCTTCGGTATTGGTCGAGGACTCCGATAGCCGTGTGATTCTAACACGGGCCTGCCTACTGGCAGCCATGATTTCTGCCTCAGCCCTCTGCAACTCCTCCTCTCGTTTAGCCGCTATTAATGCCAGTTTAGCCTGGGCTAGGCCCATATACTGGCCTGTAGTAGGAGGCCGTCCTCGGCCTCGAGGTTTTGCCGAAACGGAGAGGTTATTAGTACCCGAGCACTGTGCCTCGTCCAGGTGGAGTTCAGGGTCCGACCCAGCCTCCACCGCCTGTCGCTTAACCGAGGCTACATCCTGAGCTTCGTCGAGATCCAATTGAGGATCTGACCCTCCTGCAACGCCCTTAGGACGTTTACGCGTCACTCGTCCGCGACGCAACTCCGGTAGTGATTCGACACTCATCATCGAACCAGTATCACTACTCTCATCTTCTGATGTTTTTGTTTTTGTTTTTGTTTTGTTTTTTTGAATATCCATATTTAATCCCACGAGCACGGGCCGACATAAGTCAACCCCCAGGTAACGCCCATCCTGAGGGTAAGGCTATATACTACAGAGGTCGCCTGGTATCTGTAGGTTTTAACGACTTCGCTGTCGGGTTTTATAGAGTTTTCCATTCTCGCGGGTCGGCCAATGAAGGCAAGCCCTCCGTTCCAGTGTCTCTCGACTACCCCATAACGTCGCAAGATGGCGATTGTTGAAGAGTGACACTGGAGTACGGGTAATAGAGGAGTCGACGTGCCTCCTCTATGTTGTAGGCGGTAAGTGCGCGACGGCATTGTAAGTGCACGCCGAGCCCGCCTCCTAACCTACCCCTTATCCCCCCCTGCCAGATATTCGCCATGGGCTGAAAGAATCTCCCGTTAGGAGAAAGTCTCAGCCCATGCCCAGGGTGCACCAGCCCAGATGCTGCGTTCTCTCCGGATCGAGATCAGGAGAGACTGCAACACCCAAGCCAACGTGGAGGAATCCGGCCTGCACCCCAACCTAACCTAACCTAACCTAACCTAACCTAACCTAACCTAACCTAACCTAACCTAACCTAACCTAACCTAACCTAACCTAACCTAACCTAACCTAACCTAACCTAACCTAACCTAACCTAACCTAACCTAACCTAACCTAACCTAACCTTTTTTTTTTTTTTTTTTTTTTTTTTTTTTTTTTTTTTTTTTTTTTTTTTTTTTAAAGAGGGGAAATGCTTTACGCATACCACCACGTCTGGGCGAACTTGGTGGTTATGTGGGACTCTCCGCCCACCCCCTTCCCCTAATGGGAAAAGGGCAGGAAGCCTACCCACTAAAACCCCTCTGCTGATCCTCGCATGCTTGTATTGGCCGTTGTGGGATCCAAAAGAGACTCTACCAGGACGACGGCCAAAGCTGCCTCGGACAAAATGACCGAGGCTCCTCTCGCCAGAGGCAAGGGTTGTCAGGTGTTTGACATCCCCGTCGGCATGTGAGATCGTGCAATGCGGGCTAGACGCCCATCTCAGCCCGCGTCTCACAATTAAGAAAGGATAACCCCTACTCCTTTCTTCGTTTTCGGTATAGAGAGATCAGGTCTGCATATCATTAGGAGAACCCCCGCAGGCCTCCTGTGGTGCAGCCTCTTGCGAGGGCACCGACTTGTTCCGCTTTCGAGGAGGCCTGCAGCGCTTTCCGCCCATGATGTGACCTGCCCGTCTTTTTGCTTGAGCGCAAACCACACAATGTGGTTTAGCCTTGCAGCCAGCAGACATGTGGCCCTCTTCACCACATCGATAGCACACCGTACCACGGTCATCCTTCGATGGGCATGCAGCTCGAACATGGCCTAGACCCATGCATTTAAAACAACGCATGGGTAAGGTATCAAGAACCTTGATCTGAGCTGATGACCAGCCCACCAATAACCTCCCTGCCGTAGCCAGAACCTTCGCAGTTTCCGGTGGGCACTTAATGATTGCAGTGCCAGTACCAAATGGCCCCACGCGGATGCTCCCAACCTTAACAACTTCGGGCTGGCATCCAGTCGTCGTTGAGACTGCAGCAACTACGTCATCAGACACAACAGACTCATCCAACCCTGACGCACGCAAAGCAACAGTCTTTATTGGCCTGGCTACATCCGCTATGTCACTAAGGACAGTGCGCAATTTTGCCGCCAACTGATCCGCTTTCGGTCCGCTATCAGCACCCGGAACTTCGAGGAGTTTAGCTCCGGTGGCAGTGTTCCGAGCACTTATATGCTCGATGCCCACTTCGCTCAGTTTGAAGGATGACGTTACCTTCACCATAACGTCTCTGTAGGTCAACCCCTTCTGTGATGCCTCCGGTTTAAGTTTGATGACGACCGCTGTCGTCTTAGGGGCGACTAATCTTTGTTTTCGCTTCCTCTTTTTTCCCTTCTTTTTCTTCGGCTTGCGGGGCGTCTTTGGTGGTGGACGCGCAGCTTTCGGGGCCGGGGTAGAGGTCAAAGGCAGGTTTTGGCCATCTTCGTTACCTTTGCTCTTTTTATTACTCCCCTTTTTGACCACAGTCGACCAGGCCCGGTTCCCAGTGGTCCTCATCTCGGCGGTGGCTGGCGGAGAAGGCCTCGTGGCCTTTGCCTGACGGGGAGCCGCCAAATTGGGACTTGTTGCCCTCGTATCACCTGACAGCGGGGGCCGGAGTATTGGCTCCGGTGGAAGCCGCCGGTTGATGTCATCGAGACGGGCATTTACCATGTTCCCCAAACTGAGGAACAGGTCCCGTTTCATCGTCTCCATTGCCTCAACAAATTCCGCTGCGCTGAACTGCAATTGCGGAGGGGCCTGACTAGATGGAGGCTCCCGCTCAGAAATGACGGTACGGAGCGCCTTGACCTCCGCAAGACAGAGAGCGAGTTGCTCCCGCATCCTCTTATTATCCGCCTTGAGTAGGCGGATCTCCTCACTCTCTGTCCTGGACTCCATGTTTTCCATGGAGTCAAAAATGGTGCGACAGGCCCGGTTGATCCGACCCCAAACGTCTCCTTTGAGGTTCCCAGATTTCTTGGCGTCCTCGTAGATTTCCCGCGCTGCCACACGGGTGGCCTCGATGGGGTCCACATAAGCCTGGCTATCCAGGTGCGGCGGGGAAGATTGGCGCGAGCGCAGCGGTGGGCGCTTTCCATCTGCTTTAGCAGTTTTCCCCCCCTTTCCCCCCTTTTTCCCCTTATCTTTTTTGGGATGAAGAGCCTCCTCCGCAAGACGGTTTTCTTCAAACTGGCGCATCTTCGCCTCTGCTGCAGCCAACCCGTCTGTCGCCCCTAAGGGTAGTGGAAAACCCTTGCGGAGAGAAAGGGGAAGATGTCGTTCCTCCTCCGAGGCTTCAATATTTGAGGGGGAGTACGGGCACGAGCGCGGCTGCGTTGGCATCTCGTCACCCCTTTTTTCCAAATTGTTCCCCTTGGGACGAAGTTCAGGGTACTCCCTGTCATAAGTGCCGCGCTTCCTTAATGTTTTGCCCCTACGCGCGGTGCTAATCTTTAGTCTAACTCCTTTCTCGTCCTCCTCATGTGGCCTTTTAATGGCCTTAGGAGGCTCCTCCTCACTATCGAAAATCTCGTCCGCGTCCGAAAATGAAGCGTCCAGTTCATCCAACATTTCGTGATAAAAATCAGTGTCCTTCATGCGTGTAATCTCCGAGTAAGTGTATCCATCGTCTGAGTCCGGTATGGAAGCCAAGTCGTGTTGACGAGAGCCAGCAGAACGCTGGCCCACGGTGCAGGTGTTGCCCCCCCCAGAGTACGAGGGGCAGCCCGCGCCCGAAGACGCGGGGAGGGATTCTCCGGTTCCAGCGGAACCGGTACCCTCCTGGGGTAAAATACTGTTTACAGCCTGCATGTTTTGTGAGGTTTAAGGCCGCACACAACGGCCGTTTGCGGTCTTCCTACCACAGGCTATTCCCCCCAGTCGCAGTGACCGGGGTAAGTCCACGATCCTTCAAACACCCACACTACACCTGTCTCAGGTCTAAAATGTCCTCTGAAAACAGAGGTCACTAGACCCGAGACTCACGTCTGGGCGAACCAGGGTCGCTTTCCGGGAACGGGATACGGGGACACCAACCCGAGCTCCGTCCCTTCAAACTCCCCCTCGTCGCCCCCCTCATGTGCGCTCTTTTGGGGAGTATTTGGTTCCCCGGGCCCGCGCTGGCCCTGGAAAGTGGATATCCCGCCACTGGTTCGGTGGAAAAGGGGGGAAGGATGGGAGCTGGGAAGGAATGGGAAATCGGGAAGGTGGGAATGGGATAGGGACGTGCCGCTCTTAGTCTGGCCCCTCACCCCAAGCCTTTCCGGTATGGGTAGCCCTGTCCGGTATAGCCACGGGGATCATAGAGACACGCAAGCCCCCCCACCACGGCAAGGTGGCAGCACAATCGGGGGGGAACCTAACCTAACCTAACCTAACCTAACCTAACCTAACCTAACCTTTTTTTTTTTTTTTTTTTTTTTTTTTTTTTGACGAAGTGGAAATGCATTTACGCATCCCCCCGATGGCCTAAGAATGACCGTGCAATGGGGGGTATAACGGACTCTCACCTAAGCGAACTACCGTTTAAAACCACTCCGGCGTAACCCTCCTGGCTGGTTAACGGAGACGCCGCGGTACCGCCGAAGCATTGCCCGCTGGGCGCCTCCCAGCCCGCTCCGAAGAGCACACCGCCAAAGGAGGAGACGACTGCGTACGCACACAGCGATCTCCCCAAGCTGGGGGAGCCGTGCAATGTGGGCCCTTCACCCACGTGGCTCCCCATGAAGTTCAGGCGATCAGCAAAAGCTGGGTTCGCCTTCCCTTCACAGCCTGCATGGAGTGTAGGGTGTTTTCCGGCAGGCTATTCCCCCCAGTCGCAGTGACCGGGGTAAGTCCACGTTCCTTCAAACACCCACACTACACCTGTCTCAGGTCTAAAATGTCCTCTGAAAACAGAGGTCACTAGACCCGAGACTCACGTCTGGGCGAACCAGGGTCGCTTTCCGGGAACGGGATACGGGGACACCAACCCGAGCTCCGTCCCTTCAAACTCCCCCTCGTCGCCCCCCTCATGTGCGCTCTTTTGGGGAGTATTTGGTTCCCCGGGCCCGCGCTGGCCCTGGAAAGTGGATATCCCGCCACTGGTTCGGTGGAAAAGGGGGGAAGGATGGGAGCTGGGAAGGAATGGGAAATCGGGAAGGTGGGAATGGGATAGGGACGTGCCGCTCTTAGTCTGGCCCCTCACCCCGAGCCTTTCCGGTATGGGTGGCCCTGTCCGGTATAGCCACGGGGATCATAGAGACACGCAAGCCCCCCCACCACGGCAAGGTGGCAGCACAATCGGGGGGGAACCTAACCTAACCTAACCTAACCTAACCTAACCTAACCTAACCTAACCTAACCTAACCTAACCTAACCTAACCTAACCTAACCTAACCTAACCTAACCTAACCTAACCTAACCTAACCTAACCTAACCTAACCTAACCTAACCTAACCTAACCTAACCTAACCTAACCTAACCTTTTTTTTTTTTTTTTTTTTTTTTTTTTTTTTTTTGATGACGAAGTGGAAATGCATTTACGCATCCCCCCGATGGCCTAAGGATGACCGTGCAATGGAGGGTATAACGGACTCTCACCTAAGCGAACTACCGTTTAAAACCACTCCGGCGTAACCCTCCTGGCTGGTTAACGGAGACGCCGCGGTACCGCCAAAGCATTGCCCGCTGGGCGCCTCCCAGCCCGCTCCGAAGAGCACACCGCCAAAGGAGGAGACGACTGCGTACGCACACAGCGATCTCCCCAAGCTGGGGGAGCCGTGCAATGTGGGCCCTTCACCCACGTGGCTCCCCATGAAGTTCAGGCGATCAGCAAAAGCTGGGTTCGCCTTCCCTTCACAGCCTGCATGGAGTGTAGGGTGTTTTCCGGCAGGCTATTCCCCCCAGTCGCAGTGACCGGGGTAAGTCCACGATCCTTCAAACACCCACACTACACCTGTCTCAGGTCTAAAATGTCCTCTGAAAACAGAGGTCACTAGACCCGAGACTCACGTCTGGGCGAACCAGGGTCGCTTTCCGGGAACGGGATACGGGGACACCTACCCGAGCTCCGTCCCTTCAAACTCCCCCTCGTCGCCCCCCTCATGTGCGCTCTTTTGGGGAGTATTTGGTTCCCCGGGCCCGCGCTGGCCCTGGAAAGTGGATATCCCGCCACTGGTTCGGTGGAAAAGGGGGGAAGGATGGGAGCTGGGAAGGAATGGGCAATCGGGAAGGTGGGAATGGGATAGGGACGTGCCGCTCTTAGTCTGGCCCCTCACCCCGAGCCTTTCCGGTATGGGTAGCCCTGTCCGGTATAGCCACGGGGATCATAAAGACACGCAAGCCCCCCCACCACGGCAAGGTGGCAGCACAATCGGGGGGGAACCTAACCTAACCTAACCTAACCTAACCTAACCTAACCTAACCTAACCTAACCTAACCTAACCTAACCTAACCTAACCTAACCTAACCTAACCTCCCCGACTTCTGGAAAATTACCACAACCAAAATAATCCCCAAGCCGGGCAAGGATAACTACTCTAAAGCAACATCTTTCCGCCCCATCGGACTTGTCATGGTTTTCGGTAAACTCTTTGAGAAGCTTATCATTAACCGTCTGCTTCACCATATGTATTGTAATAAAACCCTCAATTTTAAGCAATTCGGCTTCCGAGCGCAAACTACCACCACAGCGGCTATACACCACGCCATCAATCTAATACGCGAAGCAAAACACAAAGGGGAGCGCGTGGTTGCGGTGTCCCTGGACATACGTGCGGCGTTTGACAACGCATGGTGGCCGGCAATTTTTAAAAGGCTCAAGCGCGTACGATGTCCCGGGAACATCTACAATATGCTGCGCAGCTATGTAAGTGACAGAGTCGCGCGTATTACTTTGGCGGACCATCAGTCTGAAACCCACCTTACTCGTGGATGCATACAGGGATCCGTAGTGGGCCCAGTCCTCTGGAACCTCATTATTGATGAACTTTTAGAAATCGGTTTACCGGAGGGCTGCCACATCCAGGCCTACGCTGACGATATTCTACTCGTCTGCCACGGCAAATCCCTCCCCGAGCTCGAGACTGCGACTAACATGGCCATTGATTCCATAGTTCAATGGGGTCACAGCGTCAAGCTCGAGTTCGGCGTAGACAAAACTCAGGCTGTGGCATTCACACTTAAAACATCCAATATCAATCTCATTATTTCTGATCAACCGATTAAATTCACCCCACAACTTAAATATCTCGGCATTATTATCGACTCTCGACTAAAATTTTCTCCGCACGTTAAGCATGTTATAGAAAAAACTAAAAAACTATATATAAAAATCCAAAACATTATCAGACCCACATGGGGAGTTCATCCCGACAACATAAAAATCATCTATAATCAAGTCATCCTTCCAATAATATCATACGCAGCATCAGTTTGGATAAGCGCACTCAATCACAAAAACATTCAAAGAAAACTAATATCACATCAAAGACTATTCGCAATTAAAATTATACGAGGTTTTCGAACCATTTACACACCACTCTCAATCACCCTTGCCCAACTCCCCCGAATCACACACAAGCTAAAAAATATTGCCGAAATAGAACAAATAAAACTCACTGGAATCTCGACCCACCTCCCACATGACCTAGAGATAGAAAAACCTATACCTCCGGAGCAACTGTTGCACCCAGCACTCAGATATAAAATTAAATTTAAAACAATAACAAACCAAACGGAACTCAATCAGGCCATCGCGGAGCAGGCACAGTTGGACACGTGCCAAGTCTTCACGGACGGCAGCCGTCATGATGATAAAGTCGGATCGGCCTTTGTCGTGCTACTACCTGATGGCTCTAAAATCACCAAGAAACTCAAACTACACGACTGCTGCTCGGTATATCAGGCCGAGCTTCTGGCAATTCTACAATCTTTAACATATGCAATAAAACTTAAAACAAACAACATCCTATTATTCTCTGATTGTAAATCTGGCCTTTCTGAAATCACAAATCCGAGAAGCTACAATAAACTTGCTAATCAAATACAAAAACTCTTACATCACAATCCCGACATTAACATTTCCATATTCTGGATCAAAGCTCATTGTGGCCTGGAGGGCAATGAGCTTGCGGATCAAGCCGCAAAGTTGGCTGCCTTTCAGCACAAGGCGCCTGACTTCAGCAATATCCCTATAAGCTTTTTCAAACACCAGCTCAAACTAAAACTCAGACAGGACATTGCCGACTACTATGACAACCCCGACACACACCTTGAATACATTAAACGGATTTTCCCCACCCACGAAATTCTCAACAAACACTTATCAAACTATAGACTTACCTTTTCAAAAACTCAATTCTTAACCAATCACGGGTATCACAAACAATACTTACATCGTTTTAAAATCATTGGTGATAACCTCTGCCCGTGCGATAACACTACCACTCAATCTTTTGAACACCTACTGTTTTACTGTCCTCGTTTTGCCCCAAAACGTCACAATCTCATTCAAATCTGCAATAACCTTAACCTCAATCCTTCCCACTTCCCTGACATTTTCTCCAAGGAGTCATCAACTAATTCTCTTTACCAACTTATAGAACATATCGTAGTTAATTTAAAATCATTTAATAACACATAAATTATATAACTTACCTATTAACTTCTCTTTTTAAACACTTATTACACACACATACACATAAGTTAATCTCTTATAAATTCATGCAGGTCGTATATCAATCACTCTTAGGTACACTCAACAACACACCCAACAACACATCAGTCACAACATCACTCGCAACATCTATATACACACTCGCATGCAAATGTTCGCTTGAGGGGGCGCCATCGTGTGACAACACGCGCGCCAACTCAACCGAAGATATGCACACACCAAGTGTCTGTTTGGACTCATACCAATCGAATTATGTCTCCAAACACACACATTATACTATTTTTCAACACTGCTTTACCGGAACCTTCCAAAGCAACACAGAACTCACCAATTCAAAACATGCTTAGGGGCACAACGTGTAAACCGATAGCACCGCGTGTCCTATAGCATTATTCCATACACTCACACTATACTGGGGGTGGAGTTTAGTCCGTAGGCGTCTGGGTAAATTCCCAGATGAGTCGGGCATGCAGCTGGGACCGGCCCACTGTATACATGAGTATTCTCCACCTCCTCCGAAAAAAAAAAAAAAAAAAAAAAACCTAACCTAACCTAACCTAACCTAACCTAACCTAACCTAACCTAACCTAACCTAACCTAACCTAACCTAACCTAACCTAACCTAACCTAACCTAACCTAACCTAACCTAACCTAACCTTTTTTTTTTTTTTTTTTTTTTTTTTTTTTCGCTGGGAAATGCATTTACGCATACCACCCGGGTCGGGGTGATCCGGGTGGTTATGTGGGACTCCTGGTGACTGCCAGACTACCCACTAAAACCCAGCGGTGTTCTGCGCGCCGCATGCTGACGGAGCCACGGGCACGCTCACTCTTCCGCGGCTCTGTCGGCGGCTGCCCACACTCACGTGGGCCCTGCGCCGGGGGACCTTCTGTCCCCCACCACCGTTAGTGGCGCGCCGGAGCACACGGCACGCCAACCAACCCGAGGACCCTTATCCGGCGGGCGACGGACGTCCCCATGTCCGTCGCCCGGGGGTCCTCACTATGGAGGGAGGCGGCGGTCGTGAGCGAGCCGCCTGCGCCCCACGCGTCTGCGGCGGACCGGCTGCGAGGCCTCGTCCACCTCCCTCAGCCGCTCCGCGGCCTCCTTCTGCGACATCACGTCCTCGCAGAAGGAGGCAACCGCTTTCCATGACCTGTCACTGCCTACCATAGATTTAACCACAGCCGGCAGTGACAGGTCATTCCCCACAGTGGCCATTAGTGTGGCCCTCGGTTCCGCCCAGGCTGGGCACTCGGACAGCGTATGCTGTGCCGTGTCCACCGCGGCACCGCAGTCATGGCACGCGCTAGTCGGCTCTCTCCCGGCGACTTTGTGTAAATACCCCCCGAAACACCCGTGTCCGGAGAGTATCTGCGTGAGCCGGAAGGAGAGCGTGCCATGACCGCGCTCCAACCATTGTCCAAAAACTGGGACAATCGCTTCCACCGTCCGGTGGCCTGCGCTCGGGCTACCCAGCCTCAGCTGCCACTCGGCTACTGCCGCCTGCAGCTGCTCCTCGCGAGCAGCCTCCACTTCCCTCGGTGCTGGCCAATGGCCCTGGCCTCGCGCCTCCTTGCGCCAGTAGTATACTGACGCAAGGGCTCTCGCTTCCAGGTCCCAGGGCAGGGAGCTGGCCAGCACACATGCCGCCTCCGTCGAGATTGTACGGTAGCCCCGTATCGCCCTGGTAGCCATCACCCGCTGCGGCCTAAGCAGCAGCCTGGTATTCTGGCTACCGAGGGAGTCGGCCCATACTGGAGCACCGTACAAAGCCATCGACCTGATGACCCCAGTGTATAAGCGGCGGCAGGACGCCTTAGGCCCCCCCAGGTTAGGCAGTATGCGCCCGAGGGCACCTGCCGCACCACGTAACTTTGGCACCAAGTGCTCAAAATGGGCACGGAAGTCCCACCGGCTGTCCAGCACTACGCCCAGGTAGCGCATAGTTGGCCCGAAGCCAATGGGGACTCCTCCCACCACTAGGTGTGATCCGGCTGGAGGCGCTTTCCGAGGCCCATGGAAACAGATGGCCTCGGATTTGTTTAGGGCTACCTCCAATCCCAACTGCCGTATTCTGCGCACGACATGTGCCGTACCCGCTGTGGCCAGAAGGACCGCCTCCCTAAACTCAGCCCCGCGAGCTGTGACCAGCGTGTCGTCGGCGTAACAAGTTACGCCGACGCCCCGCAGGTTTGCCCCCCGCAACACCCAGTCGTATCCGATGTTCCACAAGAGAGGTCCTAAAACTGACCCCTGTGGAACACCACACACGACTTCTTTCCGACTCCAACCGTTGGCTGCCGGAAAGGCCACTGCCCTTTGAGAGAGGTAGGCATCTACCAAGCGGCCCAGATATTGGGGCACCCGGTGGTGACGCAGGGCCTCATTGACGCATGCCCAGGGGAGGCTGTTGAATGCATTGGCGATGTCGAGAGACACCGCCAAAACAACCTCGCCCCTTGCAACTGCCTCCTTGGCCAGCAATTTCACCCCTAGGATGGCGTCAATGGTTGACCTCCCGCTTCGGAAACCGTACTGGCTCTCCGCAAGATCAGGACCCTCCCCTGTTAGGTGCTTGATGAGGCGACCGGCAATGATACGCTCGAAGAGCTTGCCCACCTCATCAAGCAGCACAATGGGTCTGTATCCTGATGGAGAGTCCGCCGGGCGCCCTTCCTTCCGGAGCAAAACCAGGCGGCCCGTTTTCCAACGCCTCGGAAAACGGGCTTGCTCCAGACAGGCTGTAAACAGACGCAGCAGTCGAGGCTCGAGCGCGTCCATTGCCAAGACCCAGGCACGGCCCGGAATGCCATCTGGCCCGGGGGCCGTGTTCTTGGCCTTGAGGCGCAGGACCGCTGCTCCCAGCTCTCCTTCTGTGACGGCGGGCACCTCCCTGTCCATTTGCCGTTCTGCTGCCGTCGCCGTGGCTGGCCGTGCCATCGTAGGTGGCTGGTGCGGTGCCCTGTCCGGAAACAGGGCACAAACCACCTCCTCGAGCAGCTGGGGCTGGAGACTCTCCGTCAGTGGGAGGGGGGAAAAGGGGGGAAGCTTAGCTCTCACCGCCTTGTACGGCCTCCCCCACGGGTCCTGGTTCAGAGTCTCCAGGAACTCAGCCCTCGACCTCTCTATTGCGATGGCTATGCCCGTCGAGAGGGCCTGTCGCGCCTCGCGGTACGCCGCATAGAGGCTCGCCTCGACCGCCGCGTCGCGCCTCCTGCGCCGCCGGTGCCGTGTGTACTGGCGTCTCGCCGCTACGCACACCTTGCGTAGCTCGGTGAGCTCGGCATTCCACCAGTACACACTACGTCTCGGTGGAGGCGGCTTGGCCCGGGGCATCGCCGCGTCGCATACTCGCGACATGGCATCCCGGAACCATTCCGCCTCCGCCTCGACGTCCATCTCCTCCCCCTCCGGTGCCGGCAGCCACGCCTGCACCAGGGCCGCCTCTTTCGCCATGTCCTGGTCGAGCTTTTTAAGTGCCCATCTTGGGCCGCTCTCGACCGGGCCACTCCGGCTTGGGCTGGCAGGAACCGACGGAGATGCGGAGACGTCGAACCGGATATACCGGTGGTCCGACAGCGTCTCCACACCCACCATCACCTCCCAGCCCTGGACACGGCGTGCCAGGGAGGCGCTCGCAAACGTGATATCCACGATGGAGCCACCCTGTTGCCGCACGCACGTGTCTGCCGTTCCCGTGTTCATGGTTGCTAGCCCTAACACCACAGCCCACTCTTCTAGCGCCGCCCCGCGCGCATCGGTCGCTGGAGATCCCCAAGCCAGGGACTTGGCATTGAAGTCTCCAGCGACAATTATCGGCGTTGGGTGTAGCTGGCCGACCAAGCCTCCAACCTCCCCGAGGAAAGACTCGAAGTCGGCCAGACTTTTATTGGGCGAAAAGTACACGCCTACGACGGTAATTTCGCCACATCGTGAGGCCACGTAGCCCCGTCCTCTACGCACGCACTCTAGGGACCAAGCTCCGGCAGCACGACCCTTGATGAGGGCGACTGTGGCATCCACATCTGATGCCCAATCGTCCCTAGGAGGCACCCAGTATGGTTCGGCCACCACCGCCACGTGTATCGAACACTCCGCCATGCTCTGGAACAAAATGTCCTGAGCTCTGGCGGAGTGGTTGATATTAGCCTGCAAGAAGTGTAAGGCCATCTATGCGATGGCCATCGGAACCTCCTCTGTCCGTCCTTGGGCTGTGCTTGTGGACGGACGAACTGGCTGCGAGGGGGCTCGGGAGCCATCGCCAGCCTTCTTTCGACTCCCCTTGGCCTTAGCTTGGAGTGCCGCACATGCCTTACTCCCTGCCCGGTGCTCAGCTGACCGGCCTGCTGCTGTACATAAGGAGCAGCGTGGGGCAGCCGCACAGGACTTGGCTTTGTGACCAGGCTGACCGCAGCGGTAGCATTCCTCGCTGCGGTCAACGTCTGCTGTGCACCTCACTCGCACATGCCCCACCTCCAGGCAACGGAAGCAGCGCATGGGCCGGGCTTCCAACAGCTTGACTTGTGCCGAAACCCAGCCCACGAGGAGTCTGCCGCTTCCGGCCACCTTTTTAGCAGCCACCACTGGGCATCGCAGCCACAGAGCCCCCAGACCGCTGAAGTCCTGGCTGATATCGCCAGGCTTCACCGCGTCTATGGAGCACCCGCCGACGCAAGCAACGGCCTGGACCACGTCGTCTGCAGTGACAGAGTCATCCAGACCCGAAATGCGCATCTCTGCGCATTTGGTGGGTCTGGAGACTCTCACGATCTCCGGGTTCAGGACCGTCACCAGCTTCTTGGCCAGCTCATCGGCCTTTTCGCCACTGGTGGCTCCTGGGATCTCCAAGACGCGCGCACCAGTGGCTGCCCGACGGAATCTGATGGCAGATATACCGAGATCCGCCAGCTTCAACTTAGATTTGGCGTCCGAAATAATACTCCCATAGGTGACACCCTTCTCTTCCGCTCCCGGCTGCAGAGTGAGCACAACTGCAGCTGAGCGAGGAGGGCGGAGCTTCGGGGCCACCTTTTTCTTCGCCAGCGTTTGAGGCTGGGGCTTGGGCTGAGACTGGGCTTGGGGAGCGCTTGTCGCCTCGGCCCTCCTCTTGGGACCCCCCCGCACCACCTTATTCCAGGGCTCGCTCATAGAGACGGGCGCTGGCGGCAGTGGGCGAGGCTCCACCGGTGTGGCTGAAGGTGTTGAGGAGCTGCCGTGCGGTTTCCCTCTTTTCTTCCTCTTGTCCGTAGTCTTGCCCTTTCCCTTTCCGGAGCCGGAATTAGAGGTGGGCGAAGGGGCTCGAGCCGCTCGCTTAACCTTCCCGGGCACAAGCAGCTTTTTGGGCTTGGTGGTAGGGAGCGGTTGAGCGTCCTCTTCAGTGGCGACGTCAGACGTCACCGACTCCACCGCTACCCGTGCCCTGTCCACCGCTAACGGAGGGCGAAGGCGCTCCGGAGGCAGCCTCCTGTCCATGGCGTCGAACCTGGCATTCATAATGTTCAGTATTCGTGCCAGGTCCTCCGCCTGAACCTCCTGTGTTGCGTTGACTGTCTGCCTGTTCACCGGGGACTGGAACAGAGCGTGTCCCTCCCGGGCCCGCTCCAGGTCCGCCCTCAGCAGAGCTATCTCCTTCCTGAGGTCAGACAGTTCAGTCTGCTGACTAGAATTCTCGGCCTGAAGCCGAGAAACGTCCGCACGCAGCTTCATGTTTGCCGCCTCCAGCCTTAGGGTTTCCTCGCTGGTAGTTCGCAACTTTCTTGCGTCCGCGATCTCCCTTATCGTCCCCACCGATTCTTTGAGGGCACTTACAAACGTGCCCTTTAAATTTTTCGATTTGGTGGCAACCGATAGGATAAGCTCTGCGGTCTCCAAGAGCTTACCACTTTCATCGGCTGCCACTTCTACTTCTGGGGCCGAAGGGGGAAGTGATCGGGACGCTCTGGCAAGCATCTCCCGAGACTTTTCAGCCACCTCCTTCTCCGCCTGGAGCTCTAGGCCTCTCTCCATTTCCCTATTGAGGTCCGCCTTCACTTTGGCTAGGCCCACGTATTGCCCGGTGGTGGGCGGTCGGCCTCTCCCCCTTTTCGCCGACGAGGAGCTGGCGATAGATTTGGCGTCACCATCGGTTCCTGAGCTAGAGCTCGGGCTGCTACCGCCTTCACTTGCCGAGGCAGACCCTCGGTTTAGCCTCCGTTTTTTGGCTCCAGTTAAGACTGAGAGCCGCTTAGGCTTTGGTTGTGGCGTCCCTCTTCTCCAAAAACGGCTCGCAGAGCTCACCGCCGTTGGGGAGCAAGAGCGAAACGTCCGCATGCACGCACCGTCCGAGTCAGACTGCTCCTTCTCTTGGCTTCTTAAAGCCGCAGCCTCGTCTTCCACCCGAACAAGGGTCACCTTCGGCACCCTCTCAAAGCGACCTTCGTGGCCTCCCTCCGCAGTCACTTCAACAGGTGTCCCCACCTCTGAGGATTCACAAGTTCCATAATCGGTGTCCATAGTAACAGAGCCAGGTCGTCGTTGGTTTTGTGGGCCGGAGCCCACAGAGCGGTTTGTGCCCCCCCCAGAATACGAGGGGCAGGACGCCGAAGCGCCGAGGGATTCTCCGGCCGTTGGGCCGGTACCCTCCTGGGGTAGTTCTATTGCAAACTCGCTCATTTTTGTCCTTACGGACGAGTTGGGGGGGCTGCCCCCGGTTTGCAGTGCGCCCGCCCGTTCACCATCGAGTGGTACTTCCGGCCGGCCGCTGCCCAGGTCAAGCCCGTTCAGTCCCCACGACTTACTTGGCCCTGACCCGGTACTGGATGCGCTGCGCACATACCGCATCCAGATCGCGTTAAAGGTGCGATAAGCCTTTGGTTTTTAAAGAGGTTTCCTTCCTCGTGGTCCCCACCGAAAAACAGTGACGACCCTCGCCCCCGGCACCTACGGGCCAGGATTGCGAGTTCGGCGTCGCAAGACGCCGCCTCCCCTTCCCCAGTGTGATTTTTTATAGAGGTTTTCTTCCTCGCGGCCCCCACTTTGAAAAGGTGGAGGCCCTCGCTCCCGACAAGTCGGGTTTGCGATTTGCCCCCCCGGTCCCGTCCGCTGTGCCCTCTGCTATGCACGTCGCCGTGCTCAGAGGGACACGCGGAGGGACACCTCCTCCAACATCCCCCGTGTGATTTTTTATAGAGGTTTTCTTCCTCGCGGCCCCCACTTTGAAAAGGTGGCGGCCCTCGCTCCCGACTAGGTCGGGTTTACGATTTGCCCCCCCGGTCCCGTCCACTGTGCCCTCTGCTATGCACGTCGCCGCGCTCAGAGGGACACGCGGAGGGACACCTCCTCCTTTCGTCCCCCGTGTGATTTTTTATAGAGGTTGTCTTCCTCGCAGCCCCCACCTCGTAGAGGTGGCGGCCCTCGCTCCTGGCGCCTACGGGCCAGGTCTGCGAGCTCCCCGCCCCGGTCCCATCCGTGTGCCCTCCGTCGCGCGCGCACGCACAAAGCGTGCCCAGAGGGACACCAGGAGGGACACTCGCCCCGACAGGTTATTAGCCAACGGCAAATAATGCCCACAAGGAACATTATTTGCCGTTGTTGCCCGGGGTGCACCGTCCCAACCACTGCTCCTTCCCCCCTGGACGTATCCAGAAGGGAACCAGCAGCAGTCAGGCACTCTTGGAGGTTACCTGTCAAAGCGCCCCAACCTAACCTAACCTAACCTAACCTAACCTAACCTAACCTAACCTAACCTAACCTAACCTAACCTAACCTAACCTAACCTAACCTAACCTAACCTAACCTAACCTAACCTAACCTAACCTAACCTAACCTTTTTTTTTTTTTTTTTTTTTTTGATGACGAAGTGGAAATGCATTTACGCATCCCCCCGATGGCCTAAGGATGACCGTGCAATGGGGGGTATAACGGACTCTCACCTAAGCGAACTACCGTTTAAAACCACTCCGGCGTAACCCTCCTGGCTGGTTAACGGAGACGCCGCGGTACCGCCAAAGCATTGCCCGCTGGGCGCCTCCCAGCCCGCTCCGAAGAGCACACCGCCAAAGGAGGAGACGACTGCGTACGCACACAGCGATCTCCCCAAGCTGGGGGAGCCGTGCAATGTGGGCCCTTCACCCACGTGGCTCCCCATGAAGTTCAGGCGATCAGCAAAAGCTGGGTTCGCCTTCCCTTCACAGCCTGCATGGAGTGTAGGGTGTTTTCCGGCAGGCTATTCCCCCCAGTCGCAGTGACCGGGGTAAGTCCACGTTCCTTCAAACACCCACACTACACCTGTCTCAGGTCTAAAATGTCCTCTGAAAACAGAGGTCACTAGACCCGAGACTCACGTCTGGGCGAACCAGGGTCGCTTTCCGGGAACGGGATACGGGGACACCAACCCGAGCTCCGTCCCTTCAAACTCCCCTTCGTCGCCCCCCTCATGTGCGCTCTTTTGGGGAGTATTTGGTTCCCCGGGCCCGCGCTGGCCCTGGAAAGTGGATATCCCGCCACTGGTTCGGTGGAAAAGGGGGGAAGGATGGGAGCTAGGAAGGAATGGGAAATCGGGAAGGTGGGAATGGGATAGGGACGTGCCGCTCTTAGTCTGGCCCCTCACCCCGAGCCTTTCCGGTATGGGTAGCCCTGTCCGGTATAGCCACGGGGATCATAGAGACACGCAAGCCCCCCCACCACGGCAAGGTGGCAGCACAATCGGGGGGGAACCTAACCTAACCTAACCTAACCTAACCTAACCTAACCTAACCTTTTTTTTTTTTTTTTTTTTTTTTTTTTTTTTTTTTTTTTTTGACAGGGTGGAAAATGCGTTACGCATGCCCCCCACCATGGGAGTGGCGGGGGGGTATGTGGGACTCACCCCTATGCGCCCCCCCTCTCAGAGCGAGAGGGGGGAGGAGCGTTACCCACTAAAAACCACCCTGGCGTACCCTCATGCCGGTTAGGCAAGGCGCCGTGGTACCGCCGAAGCACTGCCCACGACGCCTTCCGGCAGCCCCAGCCAAACACCGCTGGGGCTACCCGCGCCAAAGGAGAGGGAGGCCGAGCACGCGTGGCCTCCCTCCCAGACCGCCAAGTGGCTATCACCTACGGCGGGAAGGGGACTCCCATCCCCCGCCCGCAGCCACTAAGGATTGAGGCGGGCGGCAAAACGCCTGCGCCTCAATCCCCGCCGTCTGCGCCGGAGCGGATGCGCGAGAGGAGACTCTTCGCGCTCACGCTCCGCGGTCTCCTTCTGCGAGATGACACACTCGCAGAAGGAGACCACAGCCCTCCAGGACCTGTCGCTGCACAGCATTGCAGACACAACGCTGTGCAGGGAGAGGTCCCACTGCCCGATGGCCAGTGCCATACTGCAGCGCTCCGCACTCCAACGGTCGCACACCGCGAGGGTGTGCTGAGCCGTGTCGTCCGGATCGCCGCAGTGATGGCACTGCGGGCCGGGCTCCCTCCCAATTTTGTGCAGGTAGTGACCGAAGCACCCATGTCCGGTCAGTACCTGCACAAGCCGGTACGACGTAGCGCCGACTGCCCTCCCCAACCAGGTGTCAAACGACGGGAGGATCGCCCCTATGGTCCGAGTTCCATAGGGAGCGTCCCCCAGGTGCGCTTTCCACCTGTCCCGCAGTCGACGCTCCGTCATCCGGCGCGTCTCCTCTACCTCCTCAGGGTCCGGGCGCTCACCCCGCGCCCGGGCCCTGGACCTAACAGCGTAGGTCTCAGCCTGCACCTCCGCATCCAACTCCCACGGCGGGGTGCAGGCGAGGAGGCAAGCCGCGGCGTGGGCCACCGTGACGTAGGCCCTCACGATACGGAGGGCCACCACCCGCTGCGGCCTCTGTAGCAGGGCCCTGTTGCGGGCGGACAGCTTGTCCGCCCATATGGGGGCCCCGTACAGAGCCATGCTCCTCGTGACGCCGGCGTACAACCGGCGGCACAAGGAGCCAGGCCCACCCACGTTCGGCAGAAGCCGACCCAGCGCCGACGCGGCGCCCACGATTCGGGGAGCAAGTTGGGAGAAATGCTCCCCGAAATCCCACTTCCGGTCCAGAACAAGCCCCAAGTACTTGATATGGGGCTTTAGTTGGACCGGTTCCCCCCCCAGCGTGAGCGCCGCGCCCGCGCGCAGCCTCCACCCCCTCCCCCGCCCCCCGAAGACTATCGCCTCAGTCTTCGGGAGGGCCACCTTCAGGCCGAGCTGACTGATCCGGTAAATCATCAGCTCGGCCGCCGCTTCCGCCCGGCAAAGCACCTCTCTCGCCTCGGTCCCACGCACGGCCACCATTGTGTCATCTGCGTAGCAGATGGTGGCCGTCCGTGGGAGCACCACCCCCCTGATGGCCCAATCGTACCCCAGGTTCCATAAGAGTGGACCGAGCACGGAACCCTGGGGCACACCACAGGCCATCCCCGTCGACCCCCGCCGACCGTCCGCCCGCTCGTAGAGCACTACCCTCTCGGTGAGGTAGTGCTCTACGACCCGCCGCAGGTAGGGAGGCACCTCGTGATATCGAAGCGCCTCCCTTATCACCCCATAGGGGAGGGTACCAAACGCGTTGGCGATGTCGAGCGACACCGCCACTACACCCTCCCCTCTGCTCGACGCGTGCTCGCAGAAGTCCCTTAGGGACTTCAACGCGTCGAGCGTGGACCGCCCTTCACGGAACCCGAACTGTCGCTCCGACAAGTCCGGGCCGGCGGTCCCTAGGTGCTGCTGGATCCGGGAGGCCAGGATTCTCTCAAAGATCTTCCCAGCCTCGTCCAGCAGCACGATGGGGCGATACGCGGACGGACTGTCCGGGGGTCGACCCTCCTTCCGCAGGAGGCACAACCTCCCCTCCTTCCACACTCTCGGGAACCGTCCCTCCCTCAGGCAATCGTCCATGATCTGCCTGAGTCGGTTCCCGAGGTGTTTAAGGGCGATGGGGAGTACCCGACCTGGTACTCCATCGGGCCCCGGGGCTTTCTTGCAGCCCCGGAGCCGGTCCACCGCCCTCTCGAACTCGTCGTCGCTTACCGGCGCGACGACGAGTTCGGTCGGGTCCTCCAAGTCCCCCGGTGGCTCGGTCATCACCGGGGGAGTTATCGAGGGGGCTGGCGGAAACAGCCCCTCGATGACCCTCCTGAGGAGGGGGGGCTCCAGGGAGTCCATGGGGGGGGCGGTACGCATTTTGTTGCGTACCACCCTATACGGCCGCCCCCACGGATCCCGGTCCAGCGTGGCCAAGAACGAGGCGTGCGCCTCGTCCTTGGCCTTGGCTATGCCCAGCTGGAGGGCCCCCTTGGCGACTTTGAGGGCCCTGTAGAGCCCCTCTTCCTCCTCCGCCGTGTGCCGCCTGCGCCTACAGTGCTGGTAGGCGCGGCGGGCACAGTTGCTGGTGGTCCGCATGGCCGAAATTTCAGCGGACCACCAGTACACACTCCTCCGGGAGAAGAGGCGTCGCGCCCGGGGCATGGACGCTCCGCACACAGCCTGCAGTGCGGAGCGTAACCGGCGCGCCCTCTCCTCCACTCCCGAGGCGGTGGGTGGGGCGGCACACCAGGCCTCCACCATCGCCGCCTCGTCCGCCTTGGCCCTGTCCAGATGGGACAGGGACCACTTGGGGAACTCCTCCCCTCTCCTTACTCCTCCCGCCCCCCTCGGGACGGGTGGCGGCTGCCCCCCTCTGGAGACCCTCAGCCTGATATACAGGTGGTCTGAGAGGGTCTCCACGTCCTCCAGGACGCGCCAGTCGGTGAGGCGTGCGGCAATGGCAGGGGTCGCGAACGTTATGTCCACGATGGACCCCCCCCGCCGCCGCACGCACGTGTTGGCGCAGCCCTGGTTAAGGACGACCAGGCCCGATGCCGCCACCCAATCCACCAACGCCGCCCCGCGCGCGTCCGTTACGGGGGAACCCCACGCAGCACTCTTCGCGTTGAGGTCCCCCAGGACCACTGTTTGGCGCGGGGCCACCCTCCTCAACACCCCCCCAAGAACCCCCAGGTAGGCCTCAAAGTCAGCCAGCGAACTGTTGGGGGAGAAGTACACCGCCAATAGGGCGGTGTCGTTCCCCCATTTGGCCGCCGCGAACCCCAGGCCCGTCTCGAGGCCCACCAGGGGGGGGCCGTCGCCGACCGCCGGAACCACTACGGCAACCCTACCGTCCGTTGACCCTACCCAATTGGGTAGGGGCGGGACAAAGTAGGGCTCCGCAACCACCGCCACGTCTATCGACCACTCCGCCATGGTCTGCATGAGCAGATCCTGTGCTCTGGCGGAGTGGTTGATATTGGCCTGCAGGAACTCTAAATGCCGGTGTGCTGGCATTTAGAGCTCCATGTTGGTTCCCTCCGCGGCCCGGTCGGCGACATTCGTCGGGGGGGCGTTCTCCTGTGATCCTACTACCAGCGCCGTTGGGCGGGGACGCTGGGGCCTAGTGTCCCGGCCCTTGGTTTCCGGGGGGAAACAATTCCTCCCCCCGAGGTGGTGGTCAGCCGGGAGTTTGGCCTGCTGGCACACGGCACACCAGGGTTTCTCCCAGCACTCCTTAATGGTGTGCCCCTCCTTGGAGCACCTAAAACAACACTTGCTCCGGTCGTGCTTGGAGGGGCACAGCTCTCTTGAATGGCCGACGCCGAAGCACCGGAAGCATCTCATCGGCGTCGGCCCCATCGTGGAGACCCTGGCGGAGGCCCAACCCACCAGGATCTTTCCGGCCCTCTTTAGGGCCAGCGCAGCCGTCACGGGGCACTGGATCAGAACTGATCTAGTGCCGTCGTATAGGGCGCGCACCGCCCCAACCCGCACTTGAGCCGCCTGGCAGTCCCCTGCGGCTGCCACGGCCTGCGCCACTGACTCCTTTGTGGCCGACTCGTCGAGGCCGGCAATATGGACGCCGGCCATCTTGACGGGTCGGCTCACGTCAGCAACGTCTCCCACCAGGGCCTGCAATTTGGTGGCCAGGGTGTCCGCCTTTGCGGAACCGTCCTCCCCGGGGACCTCGATGACCCGGGACCCTGTCATCGAGGTCCTGACTCTGACGTGTTCCAGGCCGACCTCCCTGAGGCTAAGGCCATTAATAGCCTTAGCCATGGTGGCCTGGAGGGTGGTGGTGGCGTCCTTCTTCAGGGTGACCACCACCGCCGCCGTTTTCGGGACGGCCAGCTTAGCGGGACGCGCAGCTGCCTCCTTCCTCCCTTTTGGAGTGTTCCTGCTTGGGGGAGGAGAGGAGGCCTTGGCCTTCTTCTTCCTCTTTCTTTTGACCACCTCCGACCATGACACGTTCGCGGGCGGAGGTGGTGCTTGGCCCGAGGGGCCGGGTCTATTCTCCGAGAGCCGGATGGCTCTCGGGGCTGGGGCGGCTTTAGCCACCTTGGCGGCCTTCTGGGGGCGGCTGGGAGGGGCGGGGTTCGGGGCCCTCGCCTTTTTCGCCGCTTTGGTTTTTGGCCGTCCATCGCCGAGCCTGGCCCTGGCCTCCGACTCCGGGGCAGGGGCCCTAACCTGGGCCGGGGGCGGTGGAGCGGCCCTTGCGGCCTTCTCGACCCGCGGGGCTGCCGGGGCAGCGGCAGCGGCGGCCCGCCTTTCATGGGCAAGCGGGGGGCGGAGGATGGGCTCCGGCGGGAGGCGCCTGCTCACCTCCTCAATTCGGTCGTTGACCATTTGACCGAGGCTCACGAATAGATCCCTTTTCATTTCTTGGATCGCCTCGGTCAACTCAACGGTCCCGAACTGGAGGGGGGCCGGAGCAGGAGCCGCCGGGATCTCGCGCTCGCTGAAGGCGGTGCGGAGCGCCTTTAGTTCCGCCGTATTGAGCGCGAGCTCCTCCCGCATCCGCTTATTGTCCGCCTTCAAGCGGCGGACCTCATCACTTTCGGACCGAGCCGCCTCCGCCTCGTCCATGGACCCGAGGATGGTCTGGCAGGCTCGGTACATCCGCCCCTTCACTTCGCCCTTTAGGTTACTCGACACCCTGGCCGCCTCCAGGATGTCTTTCGCCGCCATGCGGGCCGCGTCCAGTGGGTCGGCCTCCTGCCGACCCTCAACACATTCCATATCTATCGGGGAGCGCGGGCCCGAACGGGAGCGCCGGTCGTCACCAGCGCTCGCCCTCCCCCCCTTCCCCCCCTTCGCCCCCTTGGGACGGAGCTCGGGGAAGTCCCGGCGATATGTGGCTGTGGCGTCGGCCTCGGCCACCAACCCTTCCTCGAACTGAGGTTCAAGTTGGTATAACTTGGCCCTCAGCCTCGCCGCAGCCAACCCCGCGTATGCTCCCTTGGGCATCCCTCTCCGCGCAGTGTTAAATTTGACGGGGACCACCTCTTCCATTTCCCCCGTCTCTTCAAGGGCCCTCTTAGTTGGTTGAGGCGCGTCTTGGCCAGTTGAACCAGGGTCGTCTACCTCCGACTCCGAACTGGGGTCGGAGAAGACTACCCCCCCCCTCGGTAAAGCCTCCCGATTTTTTATTCTACCTTTCCTCCGTACCATTTCGTCAACGTTAAACGTTAACGTTCGTGAATCGGTGTCCGTTGTCATGCCATGGTTGTGTTCACGGAGGTCGCCAGCTTGGCGACCTACGGTGCAGGTGTTGCCCCCCCCAGAATACGAGGGGCAGCCCGCGCCCGAGGACGCGGGGAGGGATTCTCCGGTCTCAGAGAGACCGGTACCCTCCTGGGGTAATAATTTTTTCGCAGCCTGCATTTTGTGCTTTTTAGGCCTAGCACCGGCCGTTTGCGGTCTACCTTCTTCAATCTCCCTGCAGGCGCCGCGCACCTACCGCTTACAGGGGGCGCTCTTTTGGGGAGAATTTAGTTCCCCGGGCCCGCGCTGGCCCTGAAAAGTGGATATCCCGCCACTGATTCGGTGGAAAAGGGGAAAGGATGGGAATTGGGAAGGAATGGGAGATCGGGAAGGTGGGAATGAGATAGGGACGTGCCGCTCTTAGTCTGGCCCCTCACCCCGAGCCTTTCCGGTATGGGTAGCCCTGTCCGGTATAGCCACGGGGATCATAGAGACACGCAAGCCCCCCCACCACGGCAAGGTGGCAGCACAATCGGGGGGGAACCTAACCTAACCTAACCTAACCTAACCTAACCTAACCTAACCTTTTTTTTTTTTTTTTTTTTTTTTTTTTTTTTTTTGATGACGAAGTGGAAATGCATTTACGCATCCCCCCGATGGCCTAAGGATGACCGTGCAATGGGGGGTATAACGGACTCTCACCTAAGCGAACTACCGTTTAAAACCACTCCGGCGTAACCCTCCTGGCTGGTTAACGGAGACGCCGCGGTACCGCCGAAGCATTGCCCGCTGGGCGCCTCCCAGCCCGCTCCGAAGAGCACACCGCCAAAGGAGGAGACGACTGCGTACGCACACAGCGATCTCCCCAAGCTGGGGGAGCCGTGCAATGTGGGCCCTTCACCCACGTGGCTCCCCATGAAGTTCAGGCGATCAGCAAAAGCTGGGTTCGCCTTCCCTTCACAGCCTGCATGGAGTGTAGGGTGTTTTCCGGCAGGCTATTCCCCCCAGTCGCAGTGACCGGGGTAAGTCCACGTTCCTTCAAACACCCACACTACACCTGTCTCAGGTCTAAAATGTCCTCTGAAAACAGAGGTCACTAGACCCGAGACTCACGTCTGGGCGAACCAGGGTCGCTTTCCGGGAACGGGATACGGGGACACCTACCCGAGCTCCGTCCCTTCAAACTCCCCCTCGTCGCCCCCCTCATGTGCGCTCTTTTGGGGAGTATTTGGTTCCCCGGGCCCGCGCTGGCCCTGGAAAGTGGATATCCCGCCACTGGTTCGGTGGAAAAGGGGGGAAGGATGGGAGCTGGGAAGGAATGGGAAATCGGGAAGGTGGGAATGGGATAGGGACGTGCCGCTCTTAGTCTGGCCCCTCACCCCGAGCCTTTCCGGTATGGGTAGCCCTGTCCGGTATAGCCACGGGGATCATAGAGACACGCAAGCCCCCCCACCACGGCAAGGTGGCAGCACAATCGGGGGGGAAACCTAACCTAACCTAACCTAACCTAACCTAACCTAACCTAACCTAACCTAACCTAACCTAACCTAACCTAACCTAACCTAACCTAACCTAACCTAACCTAACCTAACCTAACCTAGGTCGAAGGCACCCTCTATATCCAAAGACACCAGGGTGATTAGCTTTTTCAGCCGTAACTCACCCTGTATATGCCGTATTAGGGTACTGAGGGCGTCCTCAGTGCTTTTTTGTGGCATAAAGCCGTACTGGCGAGTGCTGAGTCGCGGTACTAAGTACCATTTAATCCTTGCTATGACCATTTTTTCCAAAATCTTTCCCAATACAGGCAGAAGACCGATTGGTCTATAGGATTTTGGTACCTCGTAGTCATCTTTGCCCGGTTTTCTCAATGCCACGACCGTAGCTTCCTTCCAGATGTCTGGAAAATGCCCCAGTTCTAGACACTTGTTGGTCAGGGCAAGGAATGTATCCGGGTCTTGGCAGACTGCCTGCTTGCAGATGTCCGCAGTGAAGCCATCCGCTCCCGGGGCCTTCTTTGGGTTGAAGCTTTCCACGGCTGTCTTTAGTTCCAGCGCCGTAAACGGCGGGTCATGGATCTCAGCATGTGTCCGCTCGTTTACTCGCTTGGCGGCCTCTCTGGTGCGCCGGTGTTCTGGATCGTCAGCTTCTTCCGTGTCTGCGGGATAGAATGTCTCCGCGAGTAAGGTTGCGGATTCTGCTGGGTTTAAGTATACATTATCCTTCTTTAGGGCCAGGTCTTCTTGCCTCTTTGCGGTTCTTCCTATAATTCTATAGATTCCCTCCCAGACTCCTTCTCTATCCTGTTTCCTGCAGAATTCCTTCCAGCTGTCAATCTGAGCTTTTTTGGCTGTACACTCATACTCTTCTTTTGCTTTTAGGTACTCTTCGACGACTTTGGCTCTTCGGGTTGGTGCAGCGCATCTAATGCGGCGCTTCTTCGTGGCGACTGTCTTCTTCATCATAGCGAGATCACTGGACAACCAAGGTATAGTAAATTTCTCTACGCTTTTCTTGCTGGGAATGCTTGCTGTACATGCTTCGGTTATTATGCTTGTATATCTAAAAACTGCTGTTTCTAACTCGATTTTGTCTCTAATGTTTTGCATTTCCTCAGCGTTGATGTTTTGCTTTTGCTTAGATTGCGCCAGTTTCTCACGAAACTGGCCCCAATCAGCCTTTTTTGTGTTGTAGAGTCTAGTCGTTCTTTTTATCTTACTACCCTTGGTTCGATGTAGTTTTATTTTAAAAACTATGGTGTTGTGGTCCGAGCTTGTGATCCCTTGATCTATTTTCCAGTCTTCCACTAGGTCGAGTAGGTCCTCAGAGCAAGTGGTAATGTCTATGTAGCTGCTATAAACAGTATTTCCTCGTACCGTATAGAAGGTGGGTGTATCTCCTATATTGAGCACCTGTAAACCTAATTCTTCCAGGGTTCCAGACATAGATTCTCCCCTATGGTCAACTATTGTACTGCCCCACCAGGTATTCTTGGCATTGCAATCTCCGCATATTAGCAATCTTCTTGGGCCCAGATTCTCTTTTATTTGCTTCAGTTGCTCCAAGTATGGTTCTATTGGTTGGTCTGGCTCGAGATAGAAGGACACCGCTACAATTTCCCAAGCACTGGTTCGGATCCTCACCACTACTATGTTGTTGGTGGTGAGTTTTGGGCACTGTATGACATCCATGTCATTGTTAAAGACGACTATGGCTGCCTTCACTGTCCCGGTTCCTTGGTCTGCACATTGGTAAATTCTCGTCCCGCGGTATGCCTTCATTCTTTTTGCCCCGCCCACATATGGCTCCTGGATCAGTGCGAAAGCGAATTTACGCTCCGATGCTTCCAAAAAGAGTTCGTTAGTTGCTAATTCTTTTCTTTGGAGGTTTGCTTGGGCCACTGCATATCCTCGGTTATTTGCTAGATTGACATTTGGATCCACCTTAGCAATACGCTACTTTTGCTCTAGCTAGAGCTTCCCATTTTTTCCTTATGGTGCATTCCGAGCTGAAAGCATTGTGTTCGGTAATGTCCAGTTTAGCATGCCTACAGTTGCAGCACGACGGGGCTGTTCCTTCAAGCCAGTCAGGACACTCTGTCTTCATGTGAGAGCCCCCGCAGTGGCTGCACTTTGCAATTGTTTCTTTGCAGAAACGTCTGCCATGTCCGTATCCGAGGCACATCGAGCATTGCACTAATGGGGACTGATCAGCCACTCTTATCCTTTGGATATCTATATGGACCGTTTCCTGCTCCATTAGGCGGTTCCATATGTGCGGCGATACTCTTATTACTACGTGGGACGTGTGGGGGTTCCTGGTTTTCTTTCTGTATCTCATCTCTATCCTGTCGTCTTGATTTTTCAATCCGCGAAATACCTCTTTATTCTGAGCTCTCAGAGCTCTTATTATTTCCTCATCCGTGTTACAATTTAGTACGTCTTTGAGTACTATCATCGGGTCTTGGTTCTGGATCTCCTCGACAGTTAGGTGCTCGCCCATGTTTTTTAAACGATCTTGTATTTTCGCTCTACCCTCCAGCGTTCTGCACCCCACTATTATCTTTCTATCTTTGGCCTTTCTTATTCGGTCAATTGTAATCCAACCCTCAGTTGCATTCACGGCTTTCCTTATATGTGAGATGACTTCCTCTCCAGTTTCTGTTTCATCTTTGGATGATATTATTACAGAGTGCAGCGCGGTTTGTTCCCGGGGTGGTCTTGGGGGCTGTGCCGCTGCTACATTAGCATATGTCATTTTTGTCATTACCTCTTGTTGCTTATCCATCGCTTCTTGTAGTTTGTTCATCTTTTCGCTGTTTTCTCTCAACAGTTTGGCGTGTTCTTCCATGGATTTTTTCAGGTCAAGGCTTTCCTGCGTCGTTTCAGGTATAACTGTCTCCTCTTCTACTTGTTTTTCCGTTCTATGTGTATTTTTAACCCCTTCTGCTTCTTTTACCAGTTGGTACAATCTTTCTATTGCCATTGTTACTCCTGTCTTAATTTCTGTCTTGAGATTTCTCGAGTTACCGAGGTGGAGCTTTGCTTTATTTAGGCACGCTCTAGCCTCGGCCACCCGCCCAGACTGTGATGTTGTTTTGACAGCTTTTGGAGGGTTCGTTGCAGGTTCTGTCGGAGTGAGATTTTGGCTGGGGTTGAGTTTAGAGTTGTAGTTGGGGCTGGGTTGGAGATTTGGATTTGCAGCGGTTGGTTTATCCTGTGACGAGAGCGGTTTTGAGTTCGAAAGGTGTTCTTGTGCTACCGTCGATACAACTGTAGAAGACAGGGTGGGCGAATTGTCGTCGCCGCTTGTGGCTTCCCGATCTTGGGTACCTAGGGTCACATTTCGTTCCGGTGTTTTTACTGTAGTAGGTGATTTGCTCCTCCCTTGCTTGACCGGGGTCCTAATGCCAAACATTGTTGCAGGTAGTTGGAAGCGCGCTGGTTATAAGGATCCGATATAAAATCACACAAAAGGTATAAAGGTATAAAGGTATAGAGAATTTAATATTGATCGTTAAAGAGGTGGTAAACGAAGTAAACCAAGGAATGTGAACAAGTAAAGTATGCCTTTAAGGGTATATATAAGGTCTGTAAGGACGAGCGGACACGATAAGGCAATAAAAATATTTTCACTGTCCCACCGCCGCGTAGCCTCCCCTTCCTATATACAACAAAAGGGCGGGTTGGGCGGGAGAATTTTCGCAAATATCAGAGCTAGCGAGCCGTGAGTGGTCTCGTTAGACGCGGGGCGACGAGCCGAACCCAAAACTGTAATAAAAGTTGAGAGGTCCTATACAAAAATCGAGATTGGTCGTGAAAAAACTGTATTTAATTAATTAATTTTATGTTTTTTGCAGGAAATGGATAAGAAAATCTACTGAATCTAATTGGAAACCCCGTCGAAAAATCGGGGGCGCCGAGCTGCAACTAAAAAGGTAAGATAGTACTGGGTTTAGTTGAAACTGAAGTTATTATTACGTGACTTCTATATTCAGTTTTGATCTACCATTACACCTCGGTACGAACAATGAAAATTTAATATCTCCTTTTTCTTACGTGCTAACGGGACTTGGAAGGTCTCGTTAGAC
This sequence comes from Acleris holmiana, assembly GCA_949316455.1. Classification (NCBI taxonomy): domain Eukaryota; kingdom Metazoa; phylum Arthropoda; class Insecta; order Lepidoptera; family Tortricidae; genus Acleris; species Acleris holmiana. The sequence continues at coordinate 11,171,841 of OX438789.1, read as the reverse complement.
GCGGACCGGCGAGAGGATGCTGAAACAATATAAAGATTTCGCTGAAAGCGAGAAAAAACCAAGTTATGGGTCAAAAACAGATGTCGACAACAATTTTATGAAAAAGTTAAAGTTTGAAATATGAGGTGGAAACCAGCGCGCACAAGTTAAGCTTGCCGACCTACTGCACGGTCTACCAGGCGGAACTTCTGGCCATATGCAAGGCGACGAGCATCATCCTAAAACGCAAGGAGATGAGCTTTGGCATTTATAGTGACTCAAGGGCAGCGCTGGAGTCAGTCACAAACCATAGCTCCCTCCACCCCCTAGCAGTTGAAACGCGTAGTAACCTACGGGAAGCCCTGAACCAGAACAAAAATGTATCTTTGTTCTGGGTCAAAGCGCATGCAGGACTGCCGGGAAACGAGCGTGCTGACCAACTCGCGAAGGATGCGGCATTGTTGCTGCGGAAGAGACCCGACTACGACCGATGCCCGATTTCATTCGTCAAGCGACAGCTCCGCAGAGGGTCGCTGGACGAATGGAACCGAAGGTACCAATCGGGTGAGACAGCCTCCGTAACAAGAATGTTCTTCCCGGACGCGACAGCAGCTTACGGGATCGTAAGGCGGCTGCAACCAGCAGGAGTATTGACGCAGGTCTTGACAGGGCATGGTGGATTTGCCGCGTATTTGGCTCGATTCAAATGCAGGGAGAATCCATCGTGCATCTGCGAAGAAGGAGTCGCAGAAACGGTCTCCCACATACTTTTTGAGTGCCCCGCCACTGAAATAGATAGACTCGCGGTAGAAACATATACGGGTCTTAAACTATCCGCAGAAAACATTCACGAACACCTAAAAGATAAAAAATTCCGTAACAAAATTTTAATATATTGCGAAAAAATCTGTACAAAAGTAATAAAAAGAAACAAAGATAAATAATATTACTTGATTATATATAATGTATATATATAATATCAGTAATAGGTAAATCACTGTAATTAAGACAGTAGTCTAACTTCCAGATTTAGTATAGATATAAGATATTTTATAAAGTTGTGTGAAATGAAAATATATTAAGTTCTAAAAATAAAATAAGCAATGTTAGAATGTAAAACCTGTATAGAAATAGCAAATAAGAAACGTATTGTTAAGATGAAACTGTATTAGCTCTTAAAAATTCCTTATGTTACAATAAAAAACCCTCAACCCTAAATCAAAGCAAGGCAATAAAAATAAAAGATGCCATGTCAAGCTATGCAAAGTCTCTGATCAATGTCAGAGGTATGTAAGCACAAAAAAAAAAAAAAAAAAAAAAAAAAAAAACCTAACCTAGGTATCCAGATGATGGCTCCGGAAACGGCGCCAAGAATTGCCCACGAATTGGCTTAAGAAAATGGCTTTTGTGACGGCAGGCAATGGTTCCGGAAGCGGCGTCGGGATTTGCCCACAAAGTGGCTTCAGAATTTTGCTCGTTTTATGGCAGCGGACGATCAATGGCTCCGGAAAAAGTGCCAGAAAGGGCGCCGGAAAAAGCTGCGTAGGGGTCAAAAACAGCAAAGCTAAAAGCAGGAAGCCAACAATCGCAATTGCAAGCGTTCAAGTCCGGAAACCGTGACACCCATTGCCCAGTTGCTCACTGGACATGGGGGGTTCAAGCAGTATCTCCATCGATTTAAGCTGGCTGATGTCCCATTTTGTTCTTGTGATGATCGGTCGGAGGAGACGGTCGCACATATTTTGACGGAGTGCCCTAAATTCGGCCGGGGCAGATGGGAATGTGAGTCTCAAATGGGCATAGATCTGAAAGTTGAAAATTTCTGTAAGATTATCACGAGTAAGGTATCTCGGCCCCTCTTTTTGTCATACGCGAAAAAGGTCCTGCGAGTGGCAGCAAGGGCTAACGGGGCGACGGCGGTCTAGGGCTATGGTCGAGTCGTGGAGAGAGGGCAATATTATCTGTAACCTATAAAGTGACATGTCTTTTCAAAAATTATATTGTTTGATTTAATTGTTTAGATTATTTGATTCAATTTATTAATTTTATTTGAATTTTACAAAAAAAAAGTGTTTTAATTCCAATTTGTTGACATTATATTTTATTTTATTGTTCATTTCTTTTGGTTAATTCAATTTGTTAATTTTATTTGATTTCTATAAAAAGTGTTTTTAATTCCAATCTGTCGACATTGTATTTTACTTTATTTTATTTTATTTTATTCTATTGTTCATCTCTCTTAGTTAAGTCAAGCTGTTAATTTTAATTGAATTTTATTGTTTAATCCCAATTTGTTGACATTGTTTTTATTTTATTGTTCATCTCCTTTAGCTAATTCAATTTGGTCTTATTCATTAATTTAATTTACGTAGGAAAAATTCTTAATTCTCTTGTATAGTTACAGATAATTGTGGCAAGAGAAATTTTATAATTATACTGAAGGCACAGATCGATTTATGTATGTAAATTGCTTTAGTGTTAAGATATAATTTGTTTAATTGGTTGTTAATTAAGATATCCGGGGCGCTACTGCTAGGATAGGAATATTTGTTAGTTAAGTCTAGATAAGATAGCATGATGTTTTAAATTTAAAAATAAGATATTTATAAGGATGCATGCAAGGGAATAATAATGTATGGAAAATTGTTAAAAATAGAAAATATATTGGAAAAGAATTAATCACTGAAAAACAAATATCAGTGGGATATAAAAAGATGCGCACGGTGTTTTTAGGTGGTGAGAGTCCACCACTGCCTGGGCCTCCCTTCCCAGGCGTGCATAACGCATTTTCACTGTGCGCCAACCAAAAAAAAAAAAAAAAAAAAAAAAAAAAAAAAAAAAAAAAAAAAAAAAAAAAAAAAAAAAAACACCTAACCTAACCTAACCTAACCTAACCTAACCTAACCTAACCTAACCTAACCTAACCTAACCTAACCGGAGGTTTTAATTATTTGGTGCGACAAGTATATTGAATGTTGGGGAACCAAACGATTGCGCGATTTAATCGACAGGTAGCGCCATCTATCGCCTTAGTAAGTAGTGACTTACATTTAAAATCCGATTTTTTAATACTACATTAACTGAATGCTGCTGTGCGTTCCAGGGTTCTTACGGCATTAAGTTCGCCTTTTGTATACTAAGTGTATTCTTTTGTGCAATAAAGATTAAATAAATAAATAAATGGATTGAACAAATGTTTATTTATTGCGGAGTTGAAAACATCTTAATATTAATTTTGTCGCCTTAAGTTTGTAACACCTGTTTTCTTGATAAAGCTTTTTCTGATAGTAACACTACCGCTGGCAGGGATCTGCACCAAAATCGAGAATCGAATACACATTAGTTATCCTTTTTCACTCTCTAAGGTACCGAATGAAGAATGAACGAGATGAAGCATTTTAATATTTCAGTCAAGCGTGATCGTGCGTTACGTTTCACTGCTCCTGCGCTATGACATAAGGGCTATGGCTCGGATCATTCGATACTTTTCTGGCGTGTAAAATTATATTGTTTCAGGATTCATGAAGTATCTGTAGGATTATCTTTTGGATTGTTTTAGATTTGTTAAGATGTCTAAATCGTTAAATCAGTGAACAAGCGCTGCCGGCGTCTAAGAGTGAAACGGGTCTCGTTCTTGTAGACTTAGCCACATCATCTAGGCTCGCTCTATTGTCTCTGATTCGGATTTTGCTTGTAGATTAGGCAGCATTGCCTTCCTCATATTTAATTAAATAATCTTTACAAATGGACGATTAGCGGTGAGTTTCGGTGCTTATTCGATGCATCTTTCCATCGTGCCCAAGTGGGATTTGTTTTTATGTGAATTTACATTTTGTTTCAGGCAAATTAAACGATGGCAAAATAGTGCATCGTGGTAGAACTTTTAACTGCGTCTCGCCGACTTAATTTATTACGAACATACATAACAATGAACCGATGTAAAGCGTAAGTAATCTCGCGTCTAACACTGTTAATGGTGTATTTGTTTTACTTGTCTTGTCGTTCACGTAAACCTTTTGTTATAGCTAATCGCAGCCTACCAATTCCCAAGCGTGGACTCCTGCCTTGTAAAACAGGATCATCAGGCCAGATGCGTGCCTGATTAAGGTGAGTATCAGGAGAGGCCGCATTGCTGTCGGCAAGCACAACTTTGAACTTTATCCTAATAAGCTACGTTCTTTTTCAGCCAGTGCCACGTTGCATGGAGGCACCGTGCGTATGCCGGTCTCAAATAGCCTCACGTTAAAGATTCATAAAACCTACTTTGTGGTAAGTGCTTACCTTTACCTTATGGCTAGGTCTGATAGGATAACTTTTAATCATTGTTATTTTGTTTAATACTGCAATTCTTGTTGCAGGGTTTTTTTTTTTTTTTTTTTTTTTTTTTTTTTTTTTTTTTTTTTCTTTCAATTCTGGATTCGACCGTGAAGGTCGCTCGACTCAACCGCGTGGGCGTGGTCTGCTTGCCACGTGTTGCGACCTAGAGAGACTTGGTGCATTGGCGCGCCTCTTCGCTTAGCAACCACGACTGAGTCTTCGCTTGCCACTTAACTTCATCTTCATACACACTTGACCTCATGCATACTTCACCCTAGATAAGTGCCTGTTCTGTCTTAATAGTAAGTAGTGGCGAGCTACTGTAACTACAGTAGGTACACTTATGTGATGTGTGTGTGATTCAACATTATACCAGAGAGAATACCACTGTTTGTTTTACTTTTAATAAGAAACCATTCCGTCGGTGAGAGTGCGATACCGCGTAATTAACAAATTTGAAAAGGAGCAAAATGCACTTTACCAAGTAAGTCCGTAAGGTGCATTTTGCTCCTTATTTAATCTAGTAGATACGCGGTTTTGCACTATCACCGACGATTCCTGTTCGCAGTAAGTTCACCCAGGGCGCCTTATTTCATATTAAATTCGAGGTGACTTGCTCCCAGGCCTATGAACCCGCTGGCCCTCATACAGTCTCATGCCTTTTTGCCGATTGAGGTTGTTTCAAGTTAAAGTGGCGCGTGTGTTTCGTATAGAAATTAGTGTGTACTTGTGTTGATTTATGACTATGAGGTACTTAGGTTTTTATGAGGTTTATGAGGTATGAAGGAACTTGACATGTAATTTATATGGTGTCTTATGACAGACCTAACTGATAATTTAAAAAAAAAAAAAAAAAAAAAAAACTTTTGTGATGTTTTAAACTACATACGAGTATTTACCAAAATGAGGTAATCGTGTGATCACGTAGTGTCCAAATTTAGGAAAATTCAACACATTGGCAGCAGGCATCACCTCTGAGTGGAACTCCATTCATTATGATCGTCTTCCTGTCTACTAGCAAGCTATTAAAAATGTTTTTAGTCGAAGGCTAGAAATTATTATAGCAATGTGCATCGCAGTTTGGACTCTACGTGATCACTCGAACACTACGAGAGGTTCTATTACCCTCAAGTTTTTAGGTAAAATATGTAGTAAGTTATCATGCATATTTTGACAAAAACATAATTAAAATGTCGTTTAATATCACATATCCTCGATAGTTAAATTTCGCGATCTTTCTAATTCTCGATTACGCGTGTTAATTGCATGTTAGCGTCATCTACGGCGAAACTCATGTTTTGAACACAATATTTTGTGCCATTAGATTGATAACTAGCGACATCTAATGGGCAGCTGGTTCACTAAATTGTGTTACAAGTAGACTATTAAAGTAATGATAAGCAAAGAACGGAAATTAACTCGCGGAGTGCTCTGCTTTCGAAAGCCAAAATGTCCCGTGCGCCTTTTTATTTTATAAGCTTGGTACTTTTTCGGTACATAGTTGAGAAAAAATTACACGAACATTGCTTACGTATGCCATCTACAATCCGGTAGCGGAACTATTATTAATTGCCTGTGAGCGTTATCTATCGGCGTAGTTGGGAACTAATGTTTTCTATGCCATTAGATTGATAACTAGTGACATAGGATAGGTATTTCCCGTAGACCAAGAACTATGGAATTTGGCAAGTAATACCGTCTTATATTACAATTATAGGGAACATTCTGAAAACTATACATTTGTCGTAAAATCATAAAAAATATAGTCTTGTAACAAATAAATACTTAAATAAATAATAAATAACTCAGGACAATCTCACACAAATTGACCTAGTCCCAAACTAAGCTCTAGGCTTGTACTATGGGTACTAGACAACGATAAACTTACTTATGTAGAGAAATAAATACAAAAATACATAGAAAACATCCAAGACTCAGGAACAAATACTCGTGCTCATCACACAAATATCTGCCCTTACCGGGATTTGAACCCGGGACCGCTGGCTTCGGAGGCAGGGTCACTCCCAACTAGGCCAACGTGTCGTCAAATGACACAAACATCGCTTACCTGCGCCATCTACTATCCGGTAGCGGAACTAATTACTGGACATATCACAAGCATAGTACCGCCATTGACATGTAGACCACACTTTACCCGTTTAAATATCCTCACACTAGTCTATACATATATATATATGAAATATGTAGGTTTGTAAGAAATCACAAGAAAGGGATAATTGTTGTCAGTCTAACCTCAGAAAAAGGAATCAATTACAGAGCTCCTTCACTAATTTAAAAATTGTTAGTACTGGCACTCATCATATGGCCGTAAAAATTTATAATAAGTTAAAACTTAAAAGAAAATTCGAAATTTTGTAATACTTTAAAGAGTTTCCTGCTGAATGTTTTTATAATTTGGATGAGTTTTTTACGCTTGTGCAGTAACTGTTAGATTTATTAATATTATTTTAATGTTCTAATGTATCTAATTTGTGTAATGTGTATTGAACAATTATATCTAAATAATAATTCATCTTATATCGTATAAGTGTTGTACAAGTTATGTAGTGACGAATGTGTCTCTAAATAGGCATTAAGTGTCCTGTTACTCCTGTTTCAGTGCCCTTGCCCTTTACTTCCTTTGCTTCGCCGTAGTCGGGTAATGAATCCCTATTCCCCTCGGTCACGGCATCACGCGTGAGCGGCTGGACCGATTTCGCTAATTATTTTTTTGTTGTGTTCGTTATCGTCAGGAGAAGGTTCTTATGAAAGAAAAAAAAATGAAAAATCCACCGGGAAAGTGAAAAATTTGCAGCGGGGCGAAGCCACTGACAGGTAGCTAGTTTAAAATAAAACATGCCCAATTATGTTCATTACATTTGTAATGGCAATGTAATTATTAAATAAATATATTTAAATATTATTACACATTTATATATTTTAAAACACACCTACATACATTCACACGTCCTATCTCACTGGTATATGTAAGTTTAAGTACTTGATTTCAGTTTATTTCTTAGGGATAACAAACAACCATATAATGTGTTACAATGCCGGTTACAAGTTTATCTTTATGCATCAACATTATCACCATGTTACTTTAACGAGGCAAGTTTAGTACATTGTGTGATAAGGCTCTGTAAAGTCAACCATTTCATTCAGTGTTGCTTTATAATTGCGTTGTTCTGTGACCAAACACACAGGGTTTCCTAGCTCAGGATCCAGGACTAAAGATGAATTTGTATTTACCTACTTTGCCAATAAGTTTATCATTTTGATTTTGATGTTATTTATTTTATAATTTTTAATGTAAAGTTCCCCCGACATAATGGTGATTACTTTCACAGCTTATATCCTTTAAGCAGCCTGTTAACGCCAGTCTTCGCCACGAGAGGGCCGCGCGACAAGCCGCCCGCGCCGCCCGCGCCGCCCGCGTGCCGCCAGCGGCCCAGGCCGCGCCCCTCCACTACTACGACGAGAGAACTCACGCCGAGCGCACGCTCCTTTATTTAAATCATTTACCTATTTTATATTTTACGAGAAGCTGTAACATTATACTCTTCAACCATCGCCGTTGGTATTATTTATACACAGCCCAACCAATTATCATTAATCCTAGCTAAGAACCATTCCGAATAAAATAGACATCTCAAGTATTATAATAATATAAAACTCTCGACAGAGAGCTCATGACTTGACCTTGTAAGGCTAAGAACACCCTCGATTACGTCCCCTTTCTAAATCTAAAACCACTGAATCCGTTTAGGAGCTACGATGCCACTCGTCATACTTATAACACCCCTCTCTTATTTTATTTTTTATTTATTTATTTAGTAACAAAGTCTTAAAAAATGTTTATAACTAAGCTTACGCTTCGGTCTCGTCGTCACCTGTGTGTGGCTAGAGCTGTAGGAAAGTAAATTCAGTTATCTACATTAAAATTAAAACCAACATTTTAAACATTAAAAAACAGTAATAATTGTCAAAGACCTAACCTACCAAAGTAAACTTTTTACACAATCCCTAAATAATACATTCCAACCAGTAATATACCACTTAAAACTGATGAACTAGAAAAGAACAATATCATCAACATCATATAACGGTAACAAAATCAGGTACAAGATACTCGTAGTAGTATAATGCGACTGTTACGTAACAAGAGGCATTAAAATACGAGTGTGTTTATTAAACGAGGCGACAGACGAGTTTCATAATGTTGAAGCCTAATTACGTACAGTAACATACACTGCTTTATCTACATACATAATTATAAACCACAAAACCAACTAAACTATTTTTTGCGACAGGACAAATAGAATAGAACGTAAAAAATGGCGGCAACCGTTTATTTTTTTAATTCAGAGACAAACATGTACACGTGGAACCCGGGAGTAGCAAATATGCCAGCATCGGCACTCCAGTAATCGTGGACCCTTCCCAACGACCCCCATCGCGAGTATAATGGCTAAGAACACGTACAGCTCGTCGGCTGTAGTGTCCTTCCAGCTGCGTATGCGGCTAGTGGGTTGGAGGTTGTTAGTGAGGATCAACTTTTGTGCCACCTGCTGAGCATACTTATTGGTTTCCGAGGCTATATACTCCATAAATTCTCATATGTCGATAAATACGTCATACGGGTCAGCATGTGGCGCTGTTGGTCCAACATTGTTGTTGGAGAATGATTCCCTCCTCGAATCACTTGGGATGGGGATTCGGGAACGGTCTCCACTTCAAATCAGAAAATCGTTGGGTTGTATTGGCGTGGCTGCGTCAGTTGAGGCGGCCGACGATGCCTGCGGGGGCGGGGGCGGGGGCGGCGTGTCCGGCGCGAGGGCGCTCGTCGTCCGGCGTGTCTGGCGCGAGGGACGCTCGTCGTCCGGCGTGTCCGGAGCGAGGGGCGCTCGTCGTCCGGCGTGTCCGGCGCGAGGGGCGCTCGTCGTCCGGCGTGTCTGGCGCGAGGGACGCTCGTCGTCCGGCGTGTCCGGAGCGAGGGGCGCTCGTCGTCCGGCGTGTCCGGCGCGAGGGGCGCTCGTCGTCCGGCGTGTCTGGCGCGAGGGACGCTCGTCGTCCGGCGTGTCCGGAGCGAGGGGCGCTCGTCGTCCGGCGTGTCCGGCGCGAGGGGCGCTCGTCGTCCGGCGTGTCCGGCGCGAGGGATGCTCGTCGTCCGGCGTGTCCGGAGCGAGGGGCGCTCGTCGTCCGGCGTGTCCGGAGCGATGGGCGCTCGTCGTCCGGCGTGTCCGGCGCGAGGGGCGCTCGTCGTCCGGCGTGTCCGGAGCGAGGGGCGCTCGTCGTCCGGCGTGTCCGGCGCGAGGGGCGCTCGTCGTCCGGCGTGTCCGGCGCGAGGGGTGCTCGTCGTCCGGCGCGGCCGGCGCCGCCCGGGACACCCTCGGGATCATGGGCCGGGGCGCTTCGTCCTCGTCGCTATCGTTTTCACTTCCTAAAAAAAAATCTTGTCAGCAAGCTCGTGTCAAAACCACTTACTCTTGTATAGTCGAGTTCTCAGATAGTAATACAAATAAGGTGCAAAAGTGTATGCATATTTAAGAACTCGACTGTACACACTTAAAAACATTCAAATACTCACCAAAGATAAGAACTGCCCTTATTTTAGCGTCGTGCAAAGGACGCTGAGGCATACTTCTCTGGGGTGTTGCGAGCGAACTGCCACCCTCGAAACTGCCGGCATATTGCACAACCCTGGAATAAAAAAGTATGTAAATCTTCTGCTACATTATTTGTAAACAATATTTGTACAACGAGCGGCAAAGCGAGGAGACTCACATGGCCGGCGACGGAACATTAAATTCTCCCTCTTGCAGCTGTTGTTGGGGTTGGAGAGAGAACATGGCATTTGGCAAACCCTAGAAAAAAGACGTTATTAATACATATAAAATAATGTATACATGTTACAAACTCTCTATTATATCATTAAATGAAATAGTTCCCTAATGTTTTACCCAATCATCATTTGACAAACTATACATATCGCACTGCTAGATCAAAACAGTATCAACTCAAAAAAAAAACTGTTAGATTTGTTTCAAGTCCAAACACATCGGTATTAAAGTTGATTTTAAAATACAGTTTTATTTTGAGTTGATGCTGTTTTGATCTAGCAGTGCGATATTACAAACTTACATTTGGCATAGTGGTACTTTCCGCCGCATTATTTTATTTTCGGTCAAAACCTAACCTAACCTAACCTAACATTTAATATTTAATGGTTTAAGGACAAAAACGTTTTTGCAAAATGTTTTTTTATGGCATTGAGAAGGCAAACGAGCACGTAAGCCACCTGATGGTAAGTGGAAACTGTGGCCCATAGACATTCACATTCACAAAATTGCAATCCTAAGACTGCAAATGCGTTGCCAACCCTGAGGACTAAGATGGAATGCCTCTATGCTAGTTATTTCACCGGCTGTCTTATCCCCATACCGGAACACAACAATGCGAACACTGCTGTTTGGCAGTAGGTTAATGGATAAGATCGACGGACCCTGCATAAGGATCCACCAGCAAAAATGCCCGCAAATGTTTGTAAAATGATATAATTTGCCAAACAAATGATGATTTGGTCAAAAGTACGGACCCCAATCAAATACTTACGGGCTCGTAGGGCGCCTTCGCTTGGGGGCCATTACGCACTCCAGAGGGTCAACTTTAGCACTCGGTAGCTCCCCGATCGTGATCCTAAAAATAACATGAAGTATTATTACTAAGTCATTCATTTAACACCTACCTTCGAGCAGGCTATTCAAACTACTGTTCGTAGTCGAAGGCCAGGATTATTATAGCGACGTGCATCGCAGTTCGGTCTTCGACTACGAACAATGTTTTGCACTCGGGTGACGATCACGATGGATGGATTTTGCTTTATTTAGGCTCTACGTCCATCACAAGGGGACTAGAAGTGGTTCTTTTGTATTGTAAATCAGATAGTGAACACCAGATGATGGCAAATAGTGTAAAACATCACAAAGGTCCAAACTTTTTAGTATTTTTAAACTTATTTTTTTTATTTAACACTGCAACCGGTTTCTAGTTGGTAAAACTTGTTATTTTATTTTATTATTTTTGTAGTCGGGATTTAGTTATCAAATTTTTTATTTAATTCATTTTTCGTTACAAACGCGGAGGAGGCTGTTCTTAGCTTTGTTTGATGAAAATCTTGCTTTTTATAACACATGTTGTTTTACAACTATTTCAACTGATACATTTTAAGACGAATAAGATTGTCCTGAGCAATGCGTTTGACTTTGTTTGTCACAAACGTTTGCTTATAAAATTGGTTTAATATGGAATCCGCGGACCTGCCTATGATTGGATTTATACTTAACTAACATGAGACAATGCGTAGAAATTTCAAGACTAAAAGTATTGTAACATCTAGATTGAATAATTTTATAAGTTTGGTATACCACAAGGCAGTAATATGGGAATTAACTTATTTTAATTTACATAAATAATCGGCCGAATGCCCTTCAACACTGCATCATGTTCGCAGATAATACTGCCATAATCTTAGATAGAAAGAAACGTTCAAATTATACGAGTAATTAAATAATCAATACGGCTTTAAATAATTTAATAAATTGGTTGACAAGAAATTTGCAAACGTATAGTGAAACGTCAGCCGGCGAACTAACAAGTTGAACCCCAGCTTGAGCCGACATCCGCAGCTTTTCTCGTTACTGTTACGTAATCATTATCGCTGAACCTCTCGCTCACCCCTGCGCCGCGCCGGCTTTTCTCCTGTGTGGATTAATCTATGCACAGCTAAACTAGATCCCCGAATAAACTGTTTCTTGCAGACATCACAGCTATAAGGCTTCTTTCCAGAGTGGATAAAACAATGCCGAGCTAAAGTATATCTTTGTGCAAACTGTTTCCCGCACACATCGCAAGTGAAAGGCTTCTTTCCCGTGTGGATTAAACGATGCCGAGCCAAAGTGGATCTATCTGAAAAATGTTTCTCGCACACATCGCAAGTGAAAGGCTTCTTTCCTGTGTGGGTTAACCGATGATTAGCTAAGTAAGATCCTCGTGAAAATTGTTTTTTGCAAATGTCGCAAGTGTATGCCTTCTCTCCAGTATGAATTAACCGATGATTAGCTAAATAAGATTCTCGTGTCAACTGTTTATTACAAATATCGCAGGTGAAAGGCTTTTCTCCTATATGTATTAATAGATGCCTAGATAAATGTGATTCTCGTGAAAACTTTTTCATGCAGACATCGCAAGTGAAAGACTTCTTTTCTGCGTGGATTACGTGACTCTCAGCTCCAACAGATCTGAAAACTTTATCAGAACACGGATTCCTTTTCGAGTGAACATGTCTCATCATTTTACTTCTTGTCTCAAATTGTTTTCCACAAGTGTTACATATGAATATCTTTTCCTTTCTACCCTCTTTTAGTGTCTCTGTACTCCTGACTCTATTTGAGTAAGGTTTACCTGCTCTAAAATCACAAATATGAGTCATGAGGCTAGATTTACATAGAAATGTTTCGAAACAATTCACGCAAGAATGCAGCTCCTTATCGGCGAGGATGCGCTCAAGTCTGACGAAGCACCTCCTGAGCGTTGCCCGCTCCATGCTGCTGTTGCCGGGGCGACGCATCTCCCCAGGGCTCCTCGTCTCGGCGCCGGCTGCCTCAGCCGGCTCCTGCTGGACAGTCTCTGGGCAGGCTGAAACAAAAATATAGACTTACACAACAAGCTCTTTGATTTTAAAATAATTTCTTTGTCTACTTATTCAAGGTCCCGCACTATTCCATGAAATGGCCAGAGGGCCTAGTCAAGATTAAGTGCAGCAAGCAGCGTGCGCGTCATGACTAAACACAATATGCTGCTAAGGGCCTCAGCCAGCTTGCATTGCAACATAGAGATAGCATAAGATTTCAAGGTGAAATATTAAGAAAAAATTACAATAAATACACTCGTGCGCCGAGTGAGAACTAAATAATGAATGGCTTATATTTTGTACTACTGCTATTAAAATATAAAGGAGGATATTACGATCAGTTGAAAAAAATATTAGTGAAGCAGTAAAACAGGAACGGTTATAAAAATAAGATAAAATTTCAGTTAAAAAAGTACACAAACTAATAAATAAAACAAGCGCATGTCGGATGTTTCTGTGTAGGGTTCCGAAGCCACGAAAAAACTGTCTCAAACATCGACACTTAAAGTCGGGATGTTTTTTTTCTCATTTACCCCATGATGGTGTCGTTGGATAGGACTTTCAAAAATATTGCGAGTTAGTTTAATAATTTTTCGATTGTGAAACATAGAGTCACGTGTCCCATCCCACCAGTAACCACCAAACTACAAATACTAAAATAATATCGACTTAGTAGACTTGATTGGTATTTGCGATACAGGCAAGTAGTGATTATTTGGGATTTTTATTGCACAAATTTTCTACGGGCACACTTGGTCAGGAACACGTAACCGTATTTGAGGTGCATGTTTATCAATAAGTTTATAAAACTAAAACCCGACTGTAAAAAGAGAAATATTGTTCGTAGTCGAAGGCCAAACACGTGTAACAAATGACACAAACATTGCTTACCTAAACCATCTACCATCCGGTAGCGGAACTAATATCTGGACATATCACAAGCGTACTCGTAGTACCACCACTACCCGCTAGATGGTGCTCAAAGTCTATTAATTTTATTTGTTTAAATTTCCGTCTGCCATGTTTTAATTATAATAAAACCAAATAGACTATAACCATCGCCAAAAAAAGTCAAATCGATAGACATTTGTAAACTCGGTTCATTAGGAACGACGCTAGAGTGGCACATACATATATACATACAAACATACCACATAGAAACATGCAAAGGGTGTCAAAATCATTACCCTTCCTTTGCTTCGCCGTTGTCGGGTAAAATATCAACTAAAAACTTCCAGAACCCAAACATACCGTTTTTATAAGTAGATCGCTACGCAGCGATATCACGTGTGAACGGATCAACGATTAACGTTGACTGGAGTTGAATGTTCCGAAATGTACAGTAGAATTATTTTGAGTTTTCCACTGACTGATGGATTGCCTTCATTTATTTTTAAGCTATAATCTCATACAAATAAAATAGTTATTAATAAATCGGAACACGTGGTCAACAGTATTCTGAAAATTGCTTTATTTGTATGAAATTAAAGTTGAAAATTAAATGAAGGCAAACTGTCAGTGGTAAACTTACAATAATTATACTGTGACACTTAGACATTTAACAAAGTTATCTTTTTTAGTAACTAAATACGGATGAATGTAGTTAACTATTTGATTAACGGTGCCCTGCTAAGATTTTCCTTAATTATTCCATGCCAACTGTAGAAAAGACAGCAGACTGAAAGATCTCTGGATTGTTTCTTTTTGTTTTATGACAACATTAAAAATGCTACATTTTTTATGTAAAACTTTGCTAAAACCAATGGGTGAGGCTTGGAGTCGGATTTAAGGGCTTACATATATTTAAAAGTAAAAATACCCATTATGCAAGATCTTTACCGCATCTAAGAAGAGATAATGACCGTGAAACGGCTGAACTGATTTTTATAAACATGTCTAAGAAAAGGACCCTTGCTAGAAAACCTGCTTTTAAATTAAATAAACCACATCCAAATCAGTTTATCCGTCTAAGAGCCGCGGTGCCACTGACAGTCACACACAGCGGTTAATAAAAAAGGTAGATATGACATTAATGCGCAGAAAATATGTGGCCTAAAAGTCACTACTGTAGTGTCTTTGATTGCAGTCACTGTGAATCAAGCGAATGACATGCACATTGTGACAGTTCCCGCAAGCTTCTTAAATATTAAGTGAAGACCGCAAAATGACATCAACCTTTATAAAAAAGTGTGCAAACCATGCAATATAGCCACTTATGGGGAGATTGATTTTAAAGTTAGTAATTTTTCTTCAGTGAGCCTCAAAAACTGCCCCCACAGCCCAGAAATTTGATATATTACTTTTTATTTTTTATGGTTGGAGATGAACTTATAATTTTTAGAATACAAGTTAATTCTTGTTAGATCAATCCATAAAATGTATTAATTAGTAAAAAAATAATTGCATCAACAAGCTATACCTCCAAAATTATGTGTGGTTCCTGGGTTAACCTAGTGCCGCTCAACGCCGTAAGAGCAGAGGCCGGAATTACTCCTGGCAAAAATTGAAATGTCATAGGGATAGAACATTTAGTTTTATCGACTTTTCCAGTTATCGATATTGTGTAATCACTAATCTCTTTGTTATTTTAGTTTTACTTTTATATTAAAATGTAAATGTCATTATTGATTCACATTTAGTTACTGTTTTCAACAATACATGAAGTTTTAGGATTTAATTTGTAAATATTATGTTATTTTTGTCTAAAACACATGTCTTTATTAAAGGTAAGGACATAGAACTATACAATAATAATGAAAACTACACCTACATTTACCAAAAACTATATTAGGGGGCGTTCATAAATTACGTGAGATGTTTAAGGGGGGGAGGGGGTCGAGTCAAATCTCATCTAATCTTACGTTGGAGAGAGGGGGGGTCTCGGCAAATATCACGCAATTTTTTATCTGATTGAAACAAAAAAAATATACTATTTTGGTTCATTTAATCCAGATTGTACGCATAAAATTTAATCTTAAGCGTAATCAATCGTAATACGATTAAGATCATTCGCTAATTCGTTCGAAAGAAAATAATTTCATTCATACTTCGACGTTTTTTTTTTTCTTTTTACAATAACAATCCAACGCGTTTACGTAAGAAACCCACATTTTGAAAAATCTCACGTGAGATTGGGGGATGGGAGAGGGGGTTGAATGAAATCTCACAACATCTCACCAGGGGGGGAGGGAGGGACAGAAAATTTAAAAAAACACCTCACGTAATTTATGGACGCCCCCTTACTCTAAAAGACCACTACTAGAGGGCATTGTTAATATTGGTAAAATATTTTGCTAAGTGTAATGTATAGATAGGAGGTATAATTCTATTTGGTAAAAGATCTTGTGCTACGTGAACCAGAACTACTTGTCGATAGTCAATAAAATACTTTGTTCTATCCCTATGACATGTCAATTTTTGCCATGAGAAATTTCACCCTCTGCTGCATTCCAGCCAAAACGGTAAATTTATATATATATTTTTAAATCCCGTTTTATACATTTACGTTCCTAACTAATATAAACTAATACTTGGTCCTTATTCTTCAAATAATTACATTGCTCAAAATTCGTTAGTAGCCTAAGTACGATAAAACGCAAGAACATCTAATTAGTTGGCTTTTTAACCAACAAAATGGTACCGACTTGGCGTTCCAATTACTCAGATTGTATGCACCTTTAGGTATAAATGTTTGTCAACACAATAAAGTATATTTAACCTTTTTATATTACATAGGTGCTGGTTTTAAAACAAGTTTGGTAGTTTTAGTGTCGGGTACGTGACATTTTAGTGTTTTCTTTATGTTTATTTTCAAACCGAGGGCAGCCTATTTTAATTTCACAACTGATCAAAACAGCTTCTTAAGATAAACACGATTAGTCATACTTCGATTGTACTTCTTGCGTTATCTAACTTTGATATACATAATTATTAATTTGTCGGGGATGTGACGCATTTATGCATCAACGGTACAAACATTGAATAATTATATCGTTTGATTTTGCTGAAGCTAGTTTTGAACGTGGAACAGTCGAAACCAAGTACAACCGCGGAAAGAAAAAGAAAGGGAACGTTTGAAAGCATTAAAAAGGAAAAAGAAACAACATTTATCTAAACAAGAGCTACTAGATTTAAAGACGAAAAAACGTGAAGAAAAGAGATAAAAAAGAAAAAGAAAAAGAGATCTAGAAGTGAACTTATTTACGTCAACCTCAACTGTAGAGTTTTCATCAAATGAATACAAATGTAAACAGACATACAGTAAAAATGAGTGCCAATCATATATAATATGCTCTGATTGTCACAATAAAAACAAAGACACCATATTTGTATTAGTAAATTATCTCTATGATCTAATCATATCTGAAAATAACGACGAGAATATAAAAGACACTATCTGGAGCGATGGACCAGCCTCTGAATTTAAAAATAAATTTATGACTAGACTATTGCACTATTTAACTAAAAAAAACAACAAACCGTTTTCATGGAAATATTTTGCTACTGCACACGGAAAAGGAGTTGTTGATGGCATCGGAGGCAACGTGAAACGCCTTGTGAGACAAAAGGCGATGTCTCAAGATGGAAGTTCTATTGTTCAGTCTGCTGAAGAGTTTGCTAACTTGGCTACCAAATTAGTTCCCAAAGCAAAAATTATTTACATCTCGGAATCGCAAATCAATTCGGAAATAGCTGCAAAAACACCATGGGAGAAGGTTAGTCCAGTGCAAGGGATCTCACGTTTTCATCTGCTGCAATGTGATGGAGATGCTATACAAGGTAGAAGACATGTAATGGCTGATGAAGAGTCAGTTTTCCAACAAAACCTATACAATATAAGTTTTAAAATCGTACGTGTCGGGGACATGACGAGGCTGTTGGGGCCGTGACGCCACTTTATAGCCATATTTCTGGAGTAGTGTTTTAGTTTTGTTATTTCTTATAACCGTTATATTTAGATAAGTATCCCATTAATTTGAAGAATAAAGAATAATGTTGTGTTTCCATTAATTTGAGCTAAAATATTTGAAATATATTAAGTGTGTCAGAACCTTGGTAGTTTTGTTGTCGGGGACGTGACACCTAATTAGTTTATTGTATACTGTAATTCTATGGAACTTGCTAACTATGTAAACAAACAATATATTGAAATTGACATCTAATGTCAATTTTAGTATGGCGGCTTGTTTACATAGTTAGCAAGTTCCATAGAATGACACTTTAACGTTTAATTTTGAAAGACGATGAGTGTCGCTGCCTAATCATATTAAGTCGAAAACCTTAAGCTATGCTTCTGTAGTGATTTTTTCTTCAATAACAAATAATTAGAAGCCCAAATATGAAGTTTGAACTAACAAAACTGAGTACAAATGTCGGGGACGTGACAATGGAATGCACCCTCTGCTTAAGAGGCATCCAAGGGAATAAGAGCTTGTAGTTCATTAGGCGATGGGCTTGCAACCTGTCACTAATACACTGGTAAACTACTGAGCCTGTTACAGAATTACCAACAAGTCAGAGTTGTTGGTATATAATCTGTAACTCTGCCTACCCCACTCGGAAATAAAGGCGTGATGTTGTGTGTGTTTCGCTGAAATGATACACTCAATGAAACATTGGTTAGACCATGGCATCTAATTTACAGATTAACACATTTAGGTCTGGCAGGACTTTTGATAAGAGCCTGCCGTACTGACCATGCAGTGCGTAGGCGACGTCCTGCGGCTGCAGTCGCTCCGGGCCGATCACGAGCTCCCCCTTGACCTCGTGCTCGGCGTACAGGTCGCCCTCGGCCGCCGCGCCCGGGCCGCCTTCATCTTGGTCGTCCCACTGCTGCTCCTTCTTCACGCTCACCGTCGCCGGCGAAGTGCCGCCACGATCCGAAGCACTCATTGCGCTGGTGACAGAGATGCCGTGCTTCCCCAAGCATAAGCAAGTATTTAATGTCCTCTACAGTTTTAAGGTACCTATTCGGAATCAATAGACAATCCAGAACTCAAGTACGTTTATCGAAGGCTGATTTGTATTTTACGAATTGGAATCGTAATCTGTGTATTGTAGTAGCTAACACGAACGAAAAAGAAAGAAACTAAGAACTTGTCACAACAAAATAATATGAGCATGAGAGAGAGAAAGTTTTGTTTTGTATGCGGTGTGGCTTTTCGTTTGTGTTGACTGTTGCCAGTTGCCACTATGAATGATTCCGCCAATGTCAGATTTAAGGAGGGCACACGTTTACAGAGAAAGTTAACAGTTTTGAAGTGAGAAATGGAAATATAAATAAAGTATGTTAAGGTTACGTAAGTATGCCTACAAAGCAAAAATTACGTTATTACATCTTAATTCTATTTTTATGAATTAAAGTAACTAAATGTTTAATGAGTGGACTATTTTTAAGTGACTCTACTGATGGAAATTTGATAAAGCTGGTATATCTTGCCCTATGTCAGTCCATCCTAGATTATTGTAATCTAGCTTGGGGTGGCTGTGCAAAATCCTCGTTGATATCTCTGGAAAGAGCACAAAGGGCGGTTTTAAATCCATTGCACCTAGCTCCGTAAGAATTAAGTATCGGAATGACATAGACAAGCTATTTAAATATTGTAAAATTATAAATGTATATGATAAGTTTAAAATGATGCTAGTCTGTGATGAAATCTCAAACATACCGAGCCTTAGAAATAGATCTAGATTACAAAACTTAAGGAGTGCATGTCGATTATGCAAATATGTACTACCACACTTTAACAATACGTATGGTAAACGAGTGTGGGAATATATGTTACCCTATATATTAAATGATTGGCCTAGTCACGTGTGTCAGAGCTTACTAAAAGATGCACATAAATGTAAATTTATCATAAAAACCATGTTCCTATCTCCATTAGTTAAGCAAAATAATCTGCCTAGCAAGTAGTGATACTTAGATAAAATAATTATAATGTGAACGGGCGCCGAACAGCGACAGATAAACCGTACACGGTTTTCGCTCGCTGTTATCTACCCTATATTAGATTTAAGATATTTTTGGATAATAAATTAAAAAAAAAAAAAAAAAAAAATGTAGCCCTTCGAAGACCCCGGCGTTTCCCCACTCTGGATTTTTACAAGGAGGCTAAAGTTTTAAGCGTACGGAAACTATTCTTGCTGCGAGCTATAATTTTCACTCATAAGAATATTCTACATCTACCATCCTATCCTGATTTGTTGAAGAGAAGGGTTTTTAAAGTTCCCATTCCAACTGTAAAAACTGCATTCGCCAAACGTTTCAAAGTATTTATCCTTTCTCATATTTATAACAATTTTGTAAAAGTATTTGACATAAAACTTTGCCGAGCTGTTGTGGCTAAAATGCGAATACGGGAGCTCTTGATGTCCTGGTCTTATGATCAGGCTGAAGCAGTACTGAGATAGATATACCACTCGTATTTCCGTCCCGTTGCGTTCACAAACACACTACCAATTATTTGATTATTTTTCGGGTTCTTAATAATAATAACCCCCTTAACCTTTAAAATAAAATTAGGATAATTTTTGCCTAGTGTAAATATCTTTTCTTATCCAATTTAATATCATTGTTAATTTTTTCTTGTCTTAGCTATGGCCGCATGTTTTTGTAATTCTCATGTATGTACCAACCAACCTCCACGATACAGGCTACGCCTAGTGTGGAGGTCACTGTTTGTAGTTTAAATGTAACTTGCTAACTATGTAAACAAACAATATATTGAAATTGACATCTAATGTCAATTTTAGTATGGCGGCTTGTTTACATAGTTAGCAAGTTCCATAGAATGACACTTTATACTATATCTATGGTTCAACGATATTGTCTTTAGTCGTGTTTCTGTATTTTCAATCAAAGACTACTATTGTATACTTGGGTAATGTTTCAATCTTTCAATGTTTTGATAACTCTTATGTACCTAAATGTCAGTAATGGCGGCAGAGTTAAACACAATACTAAAACACGTTAAACACAATATCGCTTTAACGCAGGGGAATAGAGGCCCAGCATGTCTCGTGCGGTACACACTTACATTATCCAGTTGTCTTTTCTATTAAACCCTGAATAAATCAAACATTGTTTTTAAATCGTATATTTTAATAACTACATTTCATGATGAACAACACGCAATGTTAATAAAATAGACAAAGACAGAAACAGCACGATGGCGACATCGTTACCGACCTGCAGCTCAGCAAAGCGTGCGGGATGAGAGCACTGCAAGCAATTAGTAATAATGGAGGTCGCCAGTTGCGTGCTGCGAGCTGCCGTCGCCGCGCCGGCTGCGCCCCGAGCTGGCGGAGCTCGCGGAGGCGCCGGCGCGCTGCGGGGAGGGGCTCCGCTTGGAGCCGTTCATGTCACCGTGGCCGCTGCACATGTCGAGCACGTGACAGAGCTATAATTCGGTCGGTGAAGGTAACACTACAGGTAACATTTACTGTTATTAATCTAAGCTTATTATATTCTCAAGTAAAGCATATAAAAAAGAGTCGATTGATGAGTTAAATTACTGGACACGGTCGCAAGGGTTGCATTATTGCAGTATGAAATAAAACGTCGAAGAAACAAGTTTAATTCGTGTAGACATGAGCTGTCGCATGGATCGCCCCGGCCGTACCCGACTGTATTGTAGGTCCATCTTTTTATTTGACCAGTCGAGGGTTCTAAGGCGCGCGAGTTAAGGATGGTGAACCCACTCCTTTTAGATTCGTCAGCTACCCTAAGCATGTCAATGCTGAGTGTGCTGACTAATGTTTAATTTAGTATATAAGGTAGTAATTAATTAGTATAGATTGATTATTGTCGCGACTACAAGCCTAGTGGTAACTCTGTATCTTTTTACCCTTAAATAAAGTTTTTTTAACAACAAGTCCCGGACCAGTTACTTATTTGGCGCAGCCGGTAGGATTCTCGTCGATCCTCCTGCGTCCTGTATCCTGATTTACGTTTCGGGATCGCGTCGCGGAAATCGTGCGTTTTTACGCTTTAACGAGAAGCCATCGAACAAACAAATTTAATAAGTCTTGCACGAGGGACCAGCCACTGCAGAGTTCCAGACAATAATCCAGCACACAGGAATCAATGGGAGTAACGGCGGAGCTGTGAGTAAATCTTTTCACTATCCTTTCTGTTTTCCTTTATTGTCCATTCTTGTAATACAATTACGTGTTTTTGTATTTCACTTTACATAAGCACGACGGTATCGGGGGATCAAATTTCGCCGCGTTACTATTAGGTTTTATTTATTTACACATTTTATTCGTCTTGTTGTGATAATTTGACACATATTTTTTTTGAAAAAAAATGGAGGCAATCCAGCGTGTACCTGCGGAGATGATAAAATTCATCCCGGTATTCTCAGGTAGCGCTAGGGGATTAGGGACTTTCATCAAGAAATGTGAATATATATTAACTAATTATAGAGGAAATGGAAATGAACCTCAAATGACGTATTTGTTCCATTTAATAACAAGCAGGTTAGATGGGGAAGCCGCGGATTTAGTAGGTTCACAGGAACAAATTGAATCGTGGGTCGAGCTAAAGCAATTATTATCTCGCCGTTTTGGTGACCATAGGACTGAGGATTGTCTCGTTAAGGAGCTTGAAAAAATAAAACTACAAAGGGGAGAAAGTTATGAAGGACTTTGCAACAGGATTCAGTACGCGAGAAGTGTTTTACTCGCGAAAGTATCAGAAACCATAGGCGAAGCGAGTTTGCGATTAGCAAAGCAGCATATTTATGATAATACTGCATTTAAAGTTTTTATTTCTAATTTACCCATATATTTAAATAGATGGGTGCGTATGCGAAATGTTTCTACCCTGGAAGGAGCCTTAGAAATCGTGTTAGAGGATCAAAATTACCAGATGCCGCCCGACTTCATGGACGCCCCGCGAATAAATAGAAACCCGAGATCGGGACCATTTAATAATAATAATAACAGTAACCATTTTAATGCTCCCAGGACAAACAATTCGCATAGGCCGCAGTATGCACCAGGACCAAGTAACATTAGTAATGACCAAAATTCATTTCCTGCCAACAATAGATTTCCAAATAATTCTATGCAATTTAGGAATCCTAGACCTTATAATAATATTCCTTCAGCGGTATACCGTAATGAGAGTAGGGCAAATCAGTTCGGTGCTCCCTCGCAAATGCACCATCAGCAACGCGCGGACAATGCACCGCGAATGTGGCATAATTCCGCAACGCCGCAAGTAGCGTCAGGTTCCAATACTGATGTCACAATGCGCACCGCTAGCGCAAGGCGAGTCAATCACACCGATAGTAACTATTATAATACAGCTGACGGGCATCAAGGAGAGCTAGAGAATGTAGACGCATCAGCTGGTGAAACACTAGAATTTTTTTTCGTAAGGGCCTGTACCCTAGAGAACAGATAAAGTTAAATTACAATAAACGTCTAAATCTACCACATATCCGGATACCCGAGTTAGAGGCTGTGTTTATGATTGACACCGGTAGCACCAGGTCATTCATTAGTCCAGAAATAGCAAATAGATATTTTAAAGGATTTAAACAACAGGAATGGTTTGAGGTTATAAGTACCCATGCCGCTAGTAGACACAATGAAGTCGTAAATATCACTTTGCCTAGTATTTTCCGAACTAAGGATAAACATAAGTTTTTTGTTTACAACGTTGACGATAGGTATGACGGATTAATTGGTAGCGACCTATTACAACAATTAGAGGCCAACATAAATATGAAAACAAGGACCTTATTTACAAAGGACACGGCGATACCGATTATTTATACGCCACCGATTAGGGAAACGTATATTTTACCTCCGCGCTGCGAAATTCGAGTTAAAGTTCCTGTCAATCTGTTAGACGGCGAAGGTATATTGAATTTTAAGGAATTTACGAAAGGGATTAGAATGCCCTCTGCCTTGGTATCATGTAAAAATGGATTTGCTTACACCGTTATACAAAATAGTTCGGATATCAAACACGAAATGGTAGTTACAGCCCCATTTAATGTAGAAAAATATAATAATTTAGAAACGAATATTAATTTTTACGATAATACTGATGATAACGTAGATAGGATACTCACGAATAACCTAAATAAGCTCAGGTTTGACCACATGAACAAAGAGGAGAGAGAGGTCATAGGAGGTATTTGTATGGAATATAAGGATATCTTCTACTCCGAGGATATCCCTTTGTCCTTTACAAACCAGGTAAAGCACAGGATCCGTACCAAAAATGATGATCCAATACATATTAAAGCTTACCGGTCACCACCCTGTCAAACCACAGAAATAAAAAAGCAGGTCGATAAAATGTTAAGGGATAACGTCATACAGGAATCACATTCTCCATGGAGTGCCCCAGTCCACTTAGTACCAAAAAAAATGGACGCCTCAGGGGAGAAGAAATGGAGAATGGTCATAGACTATAGACGCCTTAACGAAATCACTGCTGATGACAAATACCCCCTCCCAAACATTAATGATTTATTTGATATGCTAGGGAAAAGTATGTATTTCACCACGCTGGACTTAGCAAGTGGTTATCACCAAATAGAAGTTCAACAGGAAGATAGGGAAAAAACGGCATTTAGTACCCCATTCGGGCATTTTGAATTTAATAGGATGCCGTTTGGTCTAAAGACAGCACCAGCCACGTTCCAACGTGCCATGAATAATGTCCTTAAAGGATTACAAGGCTTACATTGTCTTGTGTACCTTGATGACGTTATCATATTTTCAAAAAGCTTACAGGAACATGCCCAAAAATTAAAAGCTGTTTTTGAAAGGTTTCGGGAAACAAACCTCAAAGTACAACTAGATAAATCACATTTTCTTCGTAAAGAAGTCCTTTATTTAGGACATACCATAACTAGGGAAGGACTTAAGCCAAATACGGACAAAATAGATGCTATTTTAAAATACCCTTTACCTAGAACAACGACTGAAATTAAGAGCTTTTTAGGATTATTAGGATATTATAGAAAATTTATCAGGGATTTTGCTAGAATAACGAAACCCATGACCTTATGCTTGAAAAAGAAAAATAAAATTTTTATTACTGAAGAATACAAGGATTGTTTCGAGACATGTAAAAAGCTCCTTACTAACGCACCACTTTTGCAATACCCCGACTTTAGCAAGGAATTTATTTTAACAACTGATGCATCAAATTGCGCGATAGGCGCCGTATTGTCTCAAGGGACAGTAGGTAGTGATAAGCCAGTTGCCTACGCAAGCCGTACGTTATCCGATACGGAAAGTAGGTATACCACTATAGAAAGAGAACTTTTAGCCGTGGTGTGGGCAGTTAAGCATTTCAGACCCTACCTTTACGGTAACAAGTTCACTATCTATACGGATCACAGACCCCTAGCCTGGCTCTATTCCTTAAAGGAGCCAAACAGCAAACTCACTAATTGGAGACTAAGATTAGAGGAGTATAATTTTGATATTAAATATAAAAAGGGACCACAGAACACAAACGCAGATGCACTTTCCCGAATAAAAATTGATACTTTAGATAAAACAGGATTACATATAGATAAAATAAATATTCACACGCTTGATGATGGTGACGTTTCAATGAAAGTTAACGTAGAAAAGGAAAAAGATAGTGAGTTTGATATTGATGAATTCATAAGGGGCGTAGTTGGTGAGCCACTAGGACCGAAAAAGGAGATCAGTAGTGCGGCCTCAGACGTAGACATGATTTCAGAAATAGGTCTAACTAAGGGTACGAATTCAAACCAAGGTAGTTCCCAATTAGAAATAGTAGAAATATCAGACTCTGATGATGGAGCTACCGCCCACTCAATTTCAAATAGGGAACATGAGGGCATCCCTATTCTTAACGAGGCCATTGACACCAAACCTAGACAAATCTTAGTGTTCACTTGGCTACAAAATAAGATAAGCGTACAGGACATAGGTGACAAAAAACAACACATTACTCAAGTACATATGCCTGTAAAAAATGAAAAGTTAGTTAAGGAATTTCTTAAGGAATATATTAACCCTAAGCATAAATATTTCATATACTTTGAGGATCACTCTTTTAGGAAAACATTTTCTAACGTAATTACAGCATTATTTAAGAAAGAAATTTTAAACATAGTAGAATGCACGGAAAGGGTGGTAAACCTTTCTAATAATGAGGAAGACCAAAGACGAGTAATATCCCAGTATCACGAGGGTAAAACTTGTCACAGGGGGATTCGCGAAACACTAACTAAAATTAGAAGGAATTATTATTGGCAGAACATGAAAGAAACTATCTCCGCTTATATTAATAGTTGCGAGCAATGTAGGAAAATGAAATACGAGAGGAAACCTATTAAACCTCCAATCCAGCTTACACAAACACAAAACGCCCCAGTTCAGGAGGTTTTTATGGACCTGCTTTACATAGAAGGTAAATATTATTTAACTGTAGTGGATGCGTTTAGCAAACTAGGACAGGCCATCGGAATTCCTAACAGAAGTACCCCCGAGGTAGTAAGGGCGTTAATTAGGTATTTTAGTATGTATGGAGTCCCAAGTAAAATAAATAGTGATTCCGGGACCGAATTTAACAATGATTTGATTAAGGAAATTATGACCATGTACAAAATCGACCTTCACATTGGTACTCCAAACAATCCCAACTCAATGGGTATTGTAGAGAGATTCCACTCTACAATAATAGAGATTTATCGCTTAGCAAAGTACGATAAAAATGATTTAGATGCAGCATCCGTAATGACGTATGCCATCATGGCATACAACAACACCATTCATTCTGCTACCGATTGTACACCATTTGAAGTAGTGTTTGGACAAACGGACTTAGGGAACCCCTTTGATATAAATAAAGAACGTCATATACAACAAAAACTTTTACAGGACCATAGAAAAAGGTTAACGGTTTTGTATGAATATATAGCAGACAAGTTAGTCGAGAATAAGGTTAAGGTAAGGAATAAAAAGGGTGGAGAACCACCCCCGCTCATTAAAGAAGGAGATGTAATATTTATGAAAAACACTAGGACTAGAAAAGCAAAGGAACTACCTCGGTTTGAAAAGGCTCAAGTCATAGGAGAACCTCAGAGAAATATTCTACCAGTCCAGCTAAATAAAAGGAAAACCAGAGTAGCGCTAAAAAATATTAAACGCCCTCCACAGATGGCGCTTAACGATGCTGCTGGCCCTAGCAAGCCAAGGATCCAGCCTGAAAATCCAGAACCTAGAGCGGAATCCAGGAATAGCTCCGATGAGGCTAGGGACAGCTCTGGTGAAGACTAATAAATGGACAATTTTCAAAACAGTAGATTTAGATTCAATAGGGATACAAGTAGAAAATAATCTTGAGGAATATATTAAGTTAAAGGAAATAATATATAAGCAGTCAGAACTAAGAAGGGAATTTGTAGGTATGAACTTGCATATCGAAACATTTATAGAACTAACTAGAGATAGGCTAAGACAAATTTTACCCACTAGTAGAGTAAAAAGGGGAATTTTTAACCCATTAGGTTCATTAATTAAGACTATTTCAGGTAACCTGGACAACGAAGATGCCGTACGGTATAACGATGAAATAAATAGACTAAAACATAAGGAACATTTAATAGAAAGAAAAACTTCCTTAATGCAGAAAGCCTTTGACAAATTGCTAAATATATCCGATACCATTAATTTTAACGTTAATCATTTACACCATAAAACTTTGCTAATCGAAACTCTGATAAAAAATGAAAACAAATTGTCCAATTCCGTCTCTGTATTAAATAGCCTGTATCAAATTCTACATAACTTTCAAACCATATTAAACGTTATCCAAGACTTAGAGTCAGCAATTGCTTTTAGCAAACTTCACACTTTACATCAGTCAATAATAAATTCCACAGAGTTGTATGACATTTTAAAAGTAATCAACAAACATGATCAGCTGTTATACCCCGTTACTATGGGAAATTTAGTTAAGTTAGAACGTAATATTATTCTTAAGTCTTATGTTAATAACTCCACATTAGTGTTTATTCTAGAAATACCGTTAACTGACAAAAACACGTACACGTATTACAAGATCATTCCTATACCTATTTTTAACCCAATTACAAAAATAACATTCATCATCATTCCTCAGTATCCTTTCCTATTGGTGAATAGATTGAAATACAGATCTCTAAGAAGCCCCTGCGAACAAATTGAAGACTACAGGTTCCTGTGCGAAGAGGACGCCGTGGAGCAATATCCCGTGGAGACCTGTATTGAACAACTCATGCTGCTGAACAATAACTACACCGCTTGCAAACAAAACAGTCCAAATTGAGGAAACTCGGATTCTTAGAATACTTGAAGAAACATGGCTAATATACTCAAGAAATGGTGCCATAATTACAGAAAGCTGCAATAATGAAGTCCACAAACAAGTACTACAAGGCACGCTCATCCTAACACCTAATCCACAATGTGAAGCCCAACTGGGAAAAGTCATCATCAAACCCCCAAAGAACATGACCCTAACAAGAATAACAACACCACCAGTACAGCTGCCGGAAATAGCAAAAATCAACCTAGGAGACAAGCAGAGGGACCTCCGAGGCGTGGATTTCAGCGAAATAAAAGACATTATGCACAGTGTCAGTGACAGTGTTAGTAATGAAAAAATAGATGGTTACGTGGTTAGTGATAAGATTAGTCTAGGGACTTTGTTACTCTATATAGGAATAATTTTAAGTATATTGGGTTTGGGTAGCTATAAACTATATAATAAATTAGTAATAACTAAACGGAATTCTCTGAAGGCTTCATCGTCACCCTCAGATAATTCCTCACTTGGGGAGGGAGGAGTTAAGGATGGTGAACCCACTCCTTTTAGATTCGTCAGCTACCCTAAGCATGTCAATGCTGAGTGTGCTGACTAATGTTTAATTTAGTATATAAGGTAGTAATTAATTAGTATAGATTGATTATTGTCGCGACTACAAGCCTAGTGGTAACTCTGTATCTTTTTACCCTTAAATAAAGTTTTTTTAACAACAAGTCCCGGACCAGTTACTTATTTCGCGCGCACCGACCACCGTCGCCGATCCGACGCCTGAGGTAGATCGGGTCGCCCGGAGGCTGCGTAAAAGCACCGTATTATCAGTAGTTTTCTTCAAACAAAGGTATATCGCGCGGCCGGCGTGCACACCGACGCAGCAACAGGTAACATGAGACTCCTGAAGGGCCAGAGATGGACTACTTTTGTATTCGTTCTATGGTACAAGCCCCCTTAACGCTATGTTCAGCTGTTGAGCTCGGGTAACGAGTAAATGAGCGAATAATCAGTTCAGTTCGCTCGTTGCATCTAATGCGTGTGCACTTCTATCGTTAGCGCTTTAGCTCAACTCAAATCTACCCGCCCATGCTAAAAAAATAATAATAATGGCTAATCAAAAATGTGTAAGTTGTAATAAAAGTATTACGAAGAAATCACCTGGACTGGAGTGTAGCCGGTGCTCAAAGACTGTGCATGCAACACCCACCTGCTCCAAGATCTCAAATAAGCTTTTGACCGCCCTCCGTGGAACAAGCGGCCTTGAGTGGAGCTGTGAAAACTGCATGCGCAACATGTCTAAACGCTCTTCGTTTCTTACCCCGGATGAGGATTCCGACGCCGAGGACAATGATATGATGGGTGAACTAGGAAGACGTACCAGTATCATTGACCCACAAAAACTAGCAATGGATATCAGTCGGGAGGTGAAGAAAGCCCTCAAAGACGAATTGGGTAAGTTTCAGCATTCTTTGGAGTTCATCGGAGACCAAGTTAGTAACATCGACAAGGCCGTGATGAAGCAGGACCAGGAAATAAAAATGCTTAAAAAATACAATCAGGACTTACAGAACAGAAACAAAAACCTAGAACTACGTTTGTCGGTCCTTGAACAGCAAATCTTAGTCGTGACCCAAAAACAGCTGTCAAATACGGTTGAAATCTGTAAGATTCCTGAACTGCCTCAACAAAAAGCTGAAAGTGTTGTTAAACGAGTTGCTGACAAGCTAGACCTGTATATGGATAACGTGCAGTACGTCAAACGCCTACCGACCCGCAAGGAACAACCCGGATTGCTGGTTGCCGAGATGAAGACGAAAATAGCCTGCACCAACTGGGTATCGTCAAGTCGCAATAAAGAACTAACCGTAGGAGAAGTGTTTCCAGAGACGCCCAGGGAGAAAGCTGCCAACCGGATTTATGTCCGTGAGGCCCTCACACAAGAAATCAAATCGTTGCTGTACAACTCAAAGCAGAAGCTTTGTAGTACATTTAAATACATATGGTGCAAGGAAGGAAGAGTGCTGGCCAGGAAAACGGACGGTAGCAAAGTGATTCCCATTCGCTCCCAACAAGACATTGAGTCCTTAGTTAGTAAATAGGTAGGTAGTAACTTAAGTCTTTAATTTGTTCTAGTTTTTTAACTAGAGATAATTATTTATTATTTAACGTGGTTCATGTTTCACGTAACATGGTCGAAGTTAATGAAATTCTAAATTGTCTTAATATTAATAACTTTATCAGTCAGTTACAAAGTCGATGCAAGACTAACCTTTTTTGTATTCACGTAAATATACGGTCTATGATAAAAAACTTTCCGAAATTATTACAATGTATTGATTATTGTGTATACCCACCAGACATCATTATTGTTACGGAAGCCGGTGTCTCGCAAGACAGCTCTAGTCTGTTCAATATCCAAGGGTATAAAATGCACTCACAGTTACGAGATAAAAGAAGAGGGGGTGGGATTATAATTTATTCCAAAAATAACCTAAAGTTTACCGCATTTGACCATATTAAAACCCATACATTCGAAAACATATCTGGCACAATTAAAACCTATTATAACGATGTCGTAACTGTGTGTGCTGTTTATAGACCACCATCCACGAACAAAACATTATTTGTAAATGAGCTTGAGCAGCTGCTTAGCAGGATTCAGTCGTCGGATAATCTTCTTGTCGCGGGGGATACAAACATCGACCTCAAATTGGCATCCTCATACAGAGACTCCTATCTAGATATGCTGACTGGATATGGATTAATGACGGCAATCACAGACTTTACCAGAATCGAATGTTTACAAAATAAAGTAACAAAATCGTGCATTGATCACATTTCTGCTCGGTTTCCGTCATTAGATCTATACTCGGCCGCTGTCGACACTGTACTGGCGGACCACCGCATGACTGCTATTGCTTGTTTGAGCGAACGGCAGCTACCACTAAAACTAGGAACTTCCAGGCAAAGGATTATTCGACGAAATATTAAAAATGCGCACGAGGAGCTGAGCAGAATCAACTGGTCAATAACTAATAAAATGACTTCTCCCGTTCAAATATTTGAATATATCCAGGATAATATTAATCAAATTAACAGTAAAAACGAATTAAGTAATAAGCAATTAATAGCTGGAAGGTGCCGCTTGCCGTGGATAAACGAAAATATTCTAAAATTATGTAATAAAAGAGATAGTTTATTTCAAGCTTGGAGAAAAGATACCAGTGATAAGTCACTTAGACTTTTATTTAACAAAACACGAAATAAGGTGCATAAAGTAATAGAATACCATAGAAATAGGTATTACACAAACGAAATAAACTCAAACTTTACTAACTCGAAAAAAATATGGCAAATCTTAAATTCTATACGTGGTCGGATTACTAAATCCATTGATCAGTCTATTACAAATGCTTTTACCTCAAATAAACTAACAAAAACCGATATTGCCAATAAATTTGCAAATGCCTTTCACAGTGCAGTCAAAAATATCTTACCAAGTTGCAAAATAAAATTACTAACAGAAAATGAATGCGCGTCAAATGTATCCCTTTCGCAAAAGCTATCCCCAAGAAATAGAAAATATTCTTACTAAACTAAATTCCAACAAAGCCCCAGGATTAGACGGTATAAAAGTATTAGACTTGAAAAAATGTGACAGGTCCATAGCTACCGCGATCTCTAACCTTATCAACTGCAGCGTTAAAACCGGAATCTAACCTAACGCGCTAAAAAAAGGTTGCATTAGACCATTATATAAAAAGGGTAAGCATGACGATGTAAATAACTATCGCCCAATCACTTTGCTTTCCTCAATTGATAAAATAATTGAAAAATATATATGTAAACAAATACATTATTTTTATAAGAAACACTCAATTATAAACAAATACCAGTTTGGGTTCCAGCAAGGAAAAAGCACAACTTCATTATTATCTAGTTTTACGGACAAAATAAATGGTTACCTTAACAATAAACAACACGTTTTTGCCTTGTTTATTGATTTCTCTCGCGCATTTGACACACTGGACCATAAACAGTTAATTAAAAAACTGGATGACACCGGGGTCCGAGGTCCGCTTCTCCACTGGTGCGAAGACTACCTGCGGTACCGTTCCTACTGTGTCAGGATAGGGCAGGAATACAGCGACACCGTGAACAGCACTGAGGGGACGGCCCAAGGATCCGTGATTGGTCCGTTGCACTTTTTGGCATATGTCAATGATATGCACGGCTATATCAAGAACTGTGATACGTACCAGTTCGCTGATGACACGTGTCTGGTATCAGCGGATAAGAGCGCAAACAATGCCATGAAAAAAATACAGTCTGATTTTAACACTCTTAACAAGTGGTGTCATGATGCTGGGCTGGTGCTTAACGCTCAGAAGACTAAATTAATTCATATTCGGTCCCCGTACTTGAAAGGAGCTCCCGGCAGCGCGCTAGTGGCCCACGAGCATGCGTGCTTGCACGGAGCTGGCGCGGCGCATTGCCGATGTCCCGTCATTGAAAGTGTTCCTTCTCACGTATATCTGGGTTTGACAATCGATAGAAGGTTTAACTGGAGCTGTCATATAAATCGCGTGTGTAACAAGCTTAGAGGCTTTTTAGTCAATTTACGAATAATAAAAAATCGAATCCCATTTAAAATTAAAATCCTTTTATATAGCGCTTTGGCAGATTCAATAATATCCTATGGCCTCAGTAGTTATGGTAGAACCTTCAAGTCGTACTTAAATAAAATATATTCTCTGCAACTGCGAATTTTAAAAGAAATGGTTCCTCCTAAAGTTAAATTGAAATATGCTAACGATGAACTGCAGTTTTTTAAACACTGCAACAGTCTACCTATCCACAAAAAAGTCAAACTTAACCTACTCAAGGAACAGTTTTTCGACTCAACCTATCAAACCCTAAAGTCAAATGTTGTACTCACTCGAGCGGTCGCAAATAAAAAATTAGCCACTCCTGGATACACCAATGTCTGCGGACAGAGAACCAGCGCCTTCTTGATTCCTCGTCTCATTAACGACCTTGACGTTACATTTAGAGATAGCATTACTCCTAATAATATTAAGTATAAATTAAAATCCTACTTTGTACAGAAGCTGTAATGGTTTTTTGGGTAGAAGTGTACTTGTACTTGTATTAAATATAAGTTGTTATTAATAAGTACTTACATAGTTTCTAGAGCGTACTATCCTCGCACAAACCCTTGAGTGGTTTATGAGGTGTTTTTTGATTTGTAAAAATGTATTTTTGTTGCACAATAAATTAAAAAAAAAAAAAAAAAAAAAACAGTACATCCAAAGGCTTTGTGGTCCGGAGTGTATCATCTGATGCGACCAAAAACTTCCTTGTGAATCGAACGCCTGTGAATATTTAAATTCGAGCGACGTCTGTACTGTTTTTTACAGATTCTGCAAGAGAATGGTTTGACCATCGTGTGGACGCGCATGTGGGCAGTTACATGATCGTGAGTAAAAAACGATTTCTTACAAATATCGCACGAGTACGGTCTGTGAAAAGTCATGTGCTTAGCTAAGGTAGTAGAGTTGTGAAAGGTTTTGTTGCAAAGGTTGCAGGGAACTCGGTTTTCTGCGTGAACCGGCATATGCAAACGTAATGTAGTTGTTGTCTTGAACGCTTTCTCACACTTATCACAAGGATATTTCGCTTCAGAGTGAGTCTGTTTATGAGCCCACAAACCTCCTCGATACGTAAACGTTTTGTTGCAAATATCGCAAGCGTAGGGTTTGCTGTCGGGCTGGGCGTGACGCGGCTTATGGTCATTTAAACTTTGGCGATGCCGGAACGTTTTATTACATATTTCGCAGCGGTGCGGTCTGACTCCCGTGTGAATAACCATGTGTTCAATTAAACCCTTTCGCCACGTATACGATTTCTTACAAATATCACACGAGTAATCATTGATTCCCGCGTGATTACGCAGGTGATGGATTAAACTTATGCTGTGCTTAAAAGCTTTGTCACAAATGTCGCAAGAGTACGGTTTCTCCTTTGAGTGGATTATCATATGTTGAGATAACTTACACGGTACTGGAAATTCTTTCTGGCAAATACCGCACGTGTTGTGAACACGCTTGTGGTTCCGTAAGGCGGAGACATTAGTAAACAGTTTCTCACAAATATTACAAACGAAAGGGTCCTCTTCGTGGCGTTGAAGATGCCGAATCAAAGAAGTTCTTAAATTAAACCTTTTCCCGCAAGTATCGCAACAGTATTTTCTTCTTTTGTTACCGATAGCGCAATTGGAAACAGTTGCACCAGCACTCTGAGTACACGCGTGAGAGCTTAGACTTGATTTTCGGAGGAGAGTTTTGTGACACGTCGAGCACGCGTGCACAAGCTGCTCAATGGGAACGCTCTCGAGTTTGACGGAGCAAGGCAGGAGTGCGCCCTGCGAGCAAGCTGCCTCGGCGCCGGCGGCCGCGGCCTGCGCGCGAGTCGCCGCACCAGCTTTGGCTCCATTCAATGAATCTGAAATCAAGGATGAACATGTAAGGGAGACGGGCAACAGTCGTACCTCGAAACCTCGCCTATAGCGTCGGTGACCTAGTAGCTCAGGGTGTCGACTCCTGATCGAACGGAGTTGTAACCACAACGGTCACCATGAACTTAGCTTTTGTAGCTTTTTCTAACTTAAACACATTAACCGATGGTCATGCAAAGAAAAAACATCGTGAGCAAACCTGCATATTCGAACAGCTGAGTTTGTAAAAGGGTTAGTAAATAGAAATAGAAATGTTTATTTGCTAGAATAAGATCATAAAATAAATAACAGAACCAGTATTCAGCCGACATTAAAATAGACATGCAAAATATTACTACGCACATGTTACAGGCGTTTCTTTTAAAGATGTCAGACCTACAACATGGTTGATGTAGCAGATATTGATACTGACTTCTTGAATTTCCAGCGACAGTTTTTCACGTTTTTTAAAGTATTCTGGATGGCTATCAGTGAAGAGACATGCTTTCAGTATATACATAGACGCCAAGGGGAGAACTTTAAACTTATGGAAAAGTGGTCTACAGCTTTCATCAAACCGAGCACAACCTACTGCACGCAGACATTTTTTCAGCATTATAAATGCCCTCTCTACATCAACAGAGTTGCCCCACAGCAAAAGTCTGTAATTAAGGGTAGATGCCACATAACCGTGGTAGGCAGTTAGCGATGCCCCAGTAGAAACTGATTTTCTAAGTTCTCTTAAAGCAAAACAAACCTCGCTAATTTAGAACAGACTGAATCAATATAGAGCTTCCAGTTCAGATGATTATCAATAAATAAACCTAAGAATTTTACACTGTGAGCTTCAGTGACGGGAATGCAATTATGATTAACAACCAAATTTATCGGGCTTGATTTATAAGAATGAAATTGTACAAATGAACTTTTATCAAGATTAATATTAAGACCATTATTACATGTCCAAGTATTAATATTTGCTAATGCTTTATTTATATTTGTTTCATACACATTTTTGTCAGTTCCCCTTACTATTAAGGTAGAGTCGTCAGCAAAAAGTATACACTTTTGCACAGTAGCTTGGGGAAGGTCATTTATATATAATAAAAACAATAGAGGTCCCAAATTACTTCCCTGAGGTACCCCGGACGCATTGAGACGATAAGGTGACTTGTACTTCACTTTTACAATGTTAGTCCCCTCTGTAACCAGTCTAGACATTTCTGTGCATTGTTGTCGGTTG
This sequence comes from Acleris holmiana, assembly GCA_949316455.1. Lineage (NCBI taxonomy): Eukaryota > Metazoa > Arthropoda > Insecta > Lepidoptera > Tortricidae > Acleris > Acleris holmiana. The sequence continues at coordinate 11,135,804 of OX438789.1, read as the reverse complement.
GCCAAATAGCTTGTCATCCAATCGAGAACGGTACCCCTTATGCCATGCGTCTCAAGTTTCAACACACAGTGTCTAAAGGGTGAAGCGTATGTTCTAAGTTATAACTTATAACGAGTACCGGGCATCGAACAGGCGGTCGGTCCGGCGTGACGTCACCCCCGCCCCGGCGCTCAAGGAGGTCTGCGCGGTGTCCCCGGCGGCCGACGAGACGTCTTACCGACGCTCTCCAAGCCAGGGGCCCATCAGGTAGTGCTCACCCGGTCCCCTTCCCCTCGCGATGCCACAGGTGCGATGCGATCAATCTCGCGCAGCTCTAGGGCAACCTACCCGGAAACCCCAACTATGCTCGCAGTGCCACTGGAGGTGCGATCGGTCCAGCAGTGTTTGAGTAATCGGGGAACATACCTACATTTAAAAAAACCCAGCGTATTGAGAAACTCCTTTTTTCTATGAAGTCGGTTAATAAACCGCATCCTAACACACACACTGTGTGACACATAGACAGATGCAGATATACACGAACACATACAAACACACTGACACACAGGCATATTTTATTCTAGAAGCCAAGCTAGCCATCATTTTAGGGTTTCTGGAGCGAAAATTTGAGGCTTTCAGGTACAGCTCAGAAAGTAAATCAGGATTGACGAGCTTACCATTAATACTGTCATGAAAACAAACCAGATCTGGAAGTGTTCTCCGTTCCGCTGAGCTCAAGAAAGTGATAATGTTGTGGTATGTCCTATTAAAATTTTGTCATTAATAATTCCTATTAGAAATTTCAGATGTTCTGTTGAAAGCGCTCTATTAACAACACCAATATAGTACCACCACTGGAATTACCCACACCCAAGCAATAAACAATTCCATTCATTAATTATTTTATCAATATAAATAAGTTGTTGTGGGGACCAGATACAGCCGTTGTATTCTAGTGCGCTACAAACTAAAGCATAGTATAAAGATTAAATGGAACCAAAATCACCTGTTTTTTCCTGATGACCAAGATCTTTGAAATTTGGTATTAAGGTTGGTCTTAGGATACAAGTAAAGAACAAAGGCCATAACCTACAAATACCCCACACCTGGGTAGAAAAAAGTTAAATTATAATCCTTTATTATGAGGGCTGTATAATAAGTCCTTTTAAATAGTAAAAAAAATAAAAAAATAATATGATTTACTTTTCTTTTTCAACATTTTTCCTTTAAGGGCCAAACACTTATTCCAGCGAGTTTCCAATTTTTTTATCCCCTCGAAAAATATAATTGGTTGAGGTCTACAAAATATCATCTCTCATTTGTAAAAAAAAATTGTCCTTCAAGCCATCTTTTCAAATCTGGAAAAAGGTAGTAATCACATGGAGCTGGGTCCAGTGAATACAGAGCATGTGGAACCAGCTCGAAGCCCAACTCGTGTATTTTAGCCATTGCAATGGTTGACTTGTGCACTGCGGCATTGTCTTCATGAAAGAGAAATCAGAAATCTTCTAGCAGTATTTTATGTACTCCTGTAATCCAAAAGTTTTATTGATATTTTATTTTATATTCCTTTCTTGCCTCGCAATGTACCTTGCCCACATCAAGGTTTAAATCCTGCACCACCACTGTATATCATATACTAGCGACCCCCCCTCGCTTCGCTCCGGGTTAAAGTATTATACATATAAACCTTCCTTTTGAATCACTCTATGTATTAAAAAAAACCGCATCAAAATCCATTGCGTAGTTTTCAAGATCTAAGCATACATAGGGACAGACAGCGGCGAGCGACTTTGTTTTATACTATGTAGTGATACTTAGAGGCAATAAGTTTACAACAGCAAAAAAGTATTCAGATACGAGTTTGAGTAAGTAAGACAACGATATATCTCCGTACCAAATTTCATCTAAATCGGTTCCGCGGTTTATCCGTGAAAACGTAGAAAACAGACAGACAGAGTTACTTTCACATTTATAATATACTAGCGACCCGCCCTCGCTTCGCTCCGGGTTAAAGTATTATATATATAAACCTTCCTCTTGAATCACTCTATGTATTAAAAAAAAACGCATCAAAATTCGTTGCGTAGTTTTCAAGATCTAAGCATACATAGGGACAGACAGCGGGGAGCGACTTTGTTTTATACTATGTAGTGACTATATAAAACTGGTGTTTTCTATACAGCATATGACCATAACATATAATGTGTTGGCTAATAAAGAAAACTGACAAGTTAGGGCTCAAAATACAATAGTGATCTGACTGTACACAATCTAGTGCCAAACTTAGCACCTTCTTAGGTATCACTACTTTTGGTAGCACATGAGGAGTTGGCTTTATTGGTGGTTGTATTTAATGCAATTAAGTATAACTTAACCTAACCTAACATATTTAATAAGGCAATGTACCCTATGTAACATGTAATGGTTTAAGCACGAATGCTTTTGCAAGATGAAGTTTGGTGAATGATAATGTTTGTCAAACTTTTGGTGCCTGATGCAGTTCAACTGCGCAACCCATGAGGGAGAGCGGCGACACGCAGCGCCGCGATCTCGAGCCCGCGCTCCCCTTCGGCTCCTCCCTCAACGGCACTTACCGTGCAGCGCGAAGGCGATGTCCGGCGGCTGCAGCTGCTCCGAGCCCAGCACGAGCTCGTCTTTGACCTCGTGCTCGTCGTACAAGCCTGCGGCCGGCTCGTCCGGGTCGCTCCACTCCTGCTCCTCCTTCACCGGCACCGGCGCTAGCGACATCCTCATGCCGCTCTCATCCATAGCACTCATTGTAACGGTTTAGAAACGAAAGACGGATCGACAAGGGTCACCTCTCTGCAGATCGCGCTGTTTACGAAAGTTGAAATTACACAATTGACCGGCTGGCAGCTAACATAGCACGAAATAGTAACATGGCTAAAGTTATCTTCTGTGGTTGGCAAAACGATCATTAGTGTTATTGCAAGCTGCAAGGCGAATTACAATAATTATATATAACAACAAGCAATAAGAATTTTATTGACATAGGTACCATAACAAACCAACCATAAACCACAGGTTCCTTAGTCGTTTTCCTTCAACCTACCCCAGCACATACCACAGATAAACTATACTTAGCGAATTGAAGATTATGCGGATTGCATCAAGCACTTTGCTTGACTCAACCCTTAGGTTTTATGTATGTTTGAAACTGTACATAAAATGTGTTTGAATTCAAACAAGAAACCCACCAAGACACTGGAGATTGCATCTAGAACAATCAGGGTAATAAAGAGCCTGAAGGGCCGATTTTTTGTTTAGGATTCTTTATTGACTTTACAGTAGCTTTACTTAGGTAAGTACATAATTTATCAAAACTCATCATAAATCAGTAAACCAAGAATACCTCTTGAGTAGAACGTAGTACCTTATAAAATCGCTTAGCTTCCAAGAAGCTTGGGCTCATCTATCCATCACACTTTCTGTATTTAACTTTGCAATTTCAGTTAGTGTGAGAGGGATAAAAGATGTAACTAGAGGTTTTTTTTTTTAATTATGAAAAAGATAGAAATTTAAAAAATATTTGCAATAGTTTCGCCAAACTGCAAAGCAGTTTGTTGGCGAAGACAGCACTCTTTTTTAACATTTGTCTTCACAAAATAGTTCTAGATGCAATCTCCAGTGTCTTGAATGGGTTTCTTGTTTGAATTCAAACACATTTTATGTACAGTTTCAAACATACATAAAACCTAAGGGTTGAGTCAAGCAAAGTGCTTGGTGCAATCCGCATAATCTTCAATTTGCTAAGTATAGTTTATCTGTGGTATGTGCTGTGGTAGGTTGAAGGAAAACGACTAAGAAACCTGTGGATTATGGTTGGTTTGTTATGGTACCTATGTCAATAAAATTCTTATTGCTTGTTGTTATATATAATTATTGTAATTCGCCTTGCAGCTTGCAATAACACTAATGATCGTTTTGCCAACCACAGAAGATAACTTTAGCCATGTTACTATTTCGTGCTATGTTAGCTGCCAGCCGGTCAATTGTGTAATTTCAACTTTCGTAAACAGCGCGATCTGCAGAGAGGTGACCCTTGTCGATCCGTCTTTCGTTTCTAAACCGTTACAATGAGTGCTATGGATGAGGGCGGCATGAGGATGTCGCTAGCGCCGGTGCCGGTGAAGGAGGAGCAGGAGTGGAGCGACCCGGACGAGCCGGCCGCAGGCTTGTACGACGAGCACGAGGTCAAAGACGAGCTCGTGCTGGGCCCGGAGCAGCTGCAGCCGCAGGACATCGCCTTCGCGCTGCACGGTAAGTGCCGTTGAGGGAGGAGCCGAAGGGGAGCGCGGACTCGAGATCGCGGCGCTGCGTGTCGCCGCTCTCCCTCATGGGTTGCGCAGTTGAACTGCGTCAGACACCAAAAGTTTGATAAACATTATCATTCACCAAACTTCATCTTGCAAAAGCATTTGTGCTTAAACCATTACATGTTACGTAGGGTACATTTAGTGTTGTTAAAAGACTAGTCTTGAAGACTTTTGAACCTTAAAGACTTCCAAACCTTGAAGGTTCAAGCTTTGAAGACTCGAGCGTTAAAGGTTTGAGCTCAGAAACGGTTCAGAACCTTAACGACTCAAGCTTTTTATGGGTGAATCAACTTTTAAAGTCCTCCTTTTCTACACGCTAATAAAAACTTAGAATTAGAACTTAGGATTAGACTTAGAATATGTGAGATTGATAATGGTTTACACATTATGTCACAGTTCTTTCTAAATTTAGCGATGTTTTTATGTATGTTCATAAAAACATCGCTAAATTTAGAAAGAACTGTGACATACATAATGTTAATACCAGAAATAAATATAAGCTCGCAGTGCCCTTCACGCGGCTCCATAAAATAAAAAACTCTTTTATGGGTAATTGTATTAGGTTCTATAATAAGCTCCCAAGTAATGTTACTGAACTATCAGTAAATAAATTTAAGAGTTACGTTAAGCGTAAACTAATTTCTAAAGCATATTATAGTATTAAAGACTATATTAATGATAACAATGCTTGGGACTGAATTGCTTGTAATAAAATGTTTAGTCCTTACGACAAAAGGTTGCGAACGTCGGAAAAAAAAAAAAAGACATCCGACAGAGTTTCTTACAGGTTCTTCCCTGATCGGTCGCGATTTGAACCTGCAGTCAATTTAGGCTAAGTCGCTACTATGACGTTTCAAAAGAGTTTATTATTTGTAAACCTACTTGAATAAAGATTATTCTGATTCTGATTCTGATTCATGTTAAAATTAGATAATCAGATTTTCGGATTTCACTATTCATAATCATAAACCAATTCTATAATTTTGTAAAAACATGGTAACGCAGTGGAAAATGCACGTTTTTCATACAAAATCCGGGGACAACGTCGTCCCCTGCGTTTCCTGATATATTTGTGTAAATCATAGAAGAATTTTTAAAATTGTCAGCTAGAAAGTAAGTTTAATTGTCTGATTTATTCAATATATTGACCACATCAAAAAAAAAATTGCATTCTACCAAATTAAGGTGACATAGTGAGACATGTCAAAAATTGGGGAGTATCTTAAAAGTTGATTCACCCTTATGAGCTCTTAAGAGCAAGTCTTTAAGACTCGGGGTTCATAGACAGCTCAAGCTTTAAAAACTCAGGCTTATTGAAAGGTCAAGGCCCGGAACCTCGAAGGCCTGAGTTAAGCGTTAAGAGCTCAAACAATGAGCGTTATAGGAAGAAAGTATTATTGTACGGTCAAGTGCAAAAATACATATCGATTTCATCCTCTCATAATTATATAATGAGGCCTTATTTCGCTGACGTTAAGGTACTATGGGACATATTTTTGATTGGTTATGTGCACCTATATTTTTACACTTGACTGTACCTATATTTATTTTTAACCCTTAATTTGACGGTGTCCGGTGTGGCGGTCTCGGTCTACCTAGTTTTTAGGGTTCCTTATCCAAAGGGTAAAAACGGGACTCTATTACTAAGACTCCGCTGTCCGTCCGTCCGTCCGTATAATTATCAAATATGGCATAGATAACATAAATTAATCTACTTTGTTAAAAGCTTTTAAGACTTTAATGCTACAAACCTTATAGACTTAAACCTTAATTATAGACTTAAGGCTTAAAGACTCTGAGGTTTCTGTGCTCGTAAGCAACAACGCGAACTTATTAAGTTGAGGCTTATATGGTTGAGGCTTTAAGGTTCGAGGCTTCTAGTCTCAGCAGTCGCGACTCAAGTCTTGTAGTTTACGCCTCGAGGCTTAAATTCACAACGCTAGGTACATTGCCTTATTAAATATGTTAGGTTAGGTTAAGTTATACTTAATTGCATTAAATACAACCACCAATAAAGCCAACTGGAGCGCAGGCGGCGGCCGCCGCTGCTGGTGCTGCCGCGCAGCCGCACCGAGCTGCTGGCCCGGGCGCCATTCACGCGCGCACTCGCTACTCTCAACCGTATAGCCATAATGATTGACTTGTTCAATTGCACTCTGAGTGAATTCAAAAAAGCTGCCCTACATGTAATATGTTATAATATTTAAGGGGGTTGGTTGGCCTTTTCTGTCGCTTTAGGTACCTATAACCTGTAATGATAGAATAAGTTGATGAAATAAATAAATAAAAATAAAATAAAAAAAAACTCCTCATGACGTGCTACCAAAAGTAGTGATACCTAAGAAGGTGCTTAGTTTGGCACTAGATTGTATACAGTCAGATCACTATTGAATTTTGAGCCCTAACTTGTCAGTTTTCTTTATTAGCCAACACATTATATGATATGGTCATATGCTGTATAGAAAACACCAGTTTTATATAGTAATATGATATACAGTGGTGGTGCAGGATTTAAACCTTGATGTGGGCAAGGTACATTGCGAGGCAAGAAAGGAATATAAAATTAAATATCAATAAAACTTTTGGATTACAGAAGTACATAAAATACTGCTAGAAGATTTCTGATTTCTCTTTCATGAAGACAATGCCGCAGTGCACAAGTCAACCATTGCAATGGCTAAAATACACGAGTTGGGCTTCGAGCTGGTTCCACATGCTCTGTATTCACTGGACCCAGCTCCATGTGATTACTACCTTTTTCCAGATTTGAAAAGATGGCTTGAAGGACAATTTTTTTTTACAAATGAGAGATGATATTTTGTAGACCTCGACCAATTATATTTTTCGAGGGGATAAAAAAATTGGAAACTCGCTGGAATAAGTGTTTGGCCCTTAAAGGAAAAATGTTGAAAAAGAAAAGTAAATCATATTATTTTTTTATTTTTTTTACTATTTAAAAGGACTTATTATACAGCCCTCATAATAAAGGATTATAATTTAACTTTTTTCTACCCAGGTGTGGGGTATTTGTAGGTTATGGCCTTTGTTCTTTACTTGTATCCTAAGACCAACCTTAATACCAAATTTCAAAGATCTTGGTCATCAGGAAAAAACAGGTGATTTTGGTTCCATTTAATCTTTACACTATGCTTTAGTTTGTAGCGCACTAGAATACAACGGCTGTATCTGGTCCCCACAACAACTTATTTATATTGATAAAATAATTAATGAATGGAATTGTTTATTGCTTGGGTGTGGGTAATTCCAGTGGTGGTACTATATTGGTGTTGTTAATAGAGCGCTTTCAACAGAACATCTGAAATTTCTAATAGGAATTATAAATGACAAAATTTTAATAGGACATACCACAACATTATCACTTTCTTGAGCTCAGCGGAACGGAGAACACTTCCAGATCTGGTTTGGTTTCATGACAGTATTAATGGTAAGCTCGTCAATCCTGATTTACTTTCTGAGCTGTACCTGAAAGCCTCAAATTTTTGCTCCAGAAACCCTAAAATGATGGCTAGCTTGGCTTCTAGAAAAAAATATGCCTGTGTGTCTGTGTGTTTGTATGTGTTTGTGTATATCTGCATCTGTCTATGTGTCACACAGTGTGTGTGTTAGGATGCGGTTTATTAACCGACTTCATAGAAAAAAGGAGGTTCACAATTCGCTGGGTTTTTTTAAATGTAGGTATGTTCCCCGATTACTCTAACACTGCTGGACCGATCGCACCTCCAGTGGCACTGCGAGCATAGTTGGGGTTTCCGGGTAGGTTGCCCTAGGGCTGCGCGAGATTGATCGCATCGCACCTGTGGCATCGCGAGGGGAAGGGGACCGGGTGAGCACTACCTGATGGGCCCCTGGCTTGGAGAGCGTCGGTAAGACGTCTCGTCGGCCGCCGGGGACACCGCGCAGACCTCCTTGAGCGCCGGGGCGGGGGTGACGTCACGCCGGACCGACCGCCTGTTCGATGCCCGGTGCTCGTTATAAGTTATAACTTAGAACATACGCTTCACCCTTTAGACACTAACCCTTTTACAAACTCAGCTGTTCGAATATGCAGGTTTGCTCACGATGTTTTTTCTTTGCATGACCATCGGTTAATGCGTTTAAGTTAGAAAAAGCTGAAAAAGCTAAGTTCATGGTGACCATTGTGGTTACAACTCCGTTCGATCAAGAGTCGACACTCTGAGCTACTAGGCCACCGACGCTATAGGCGAGGATTAAAGGTAGGACTGTTGCCCGTCCCCTTTACATGTTCATTCTTGATTTCAGATTCATTGAATGGAGCCAAAGCTGGTGCGGCGACTCGCGCGCAGGCCGCGGCCGAGGCAGCTTGCTCGCAGGGCGCGCTCCGGCCTTGCTCCGTCAAACTCGAGAGCGTTCCCATTGAGCAGCTTGTGCACGCGTGCTCGACGTGTCACAAAACTCTCCTCCGAAAATCAAGTCTAAGCTCTCACGCGTGTACTCAGAGTGCTGGTGCAACTGTTTCCAATTGCGCTATCGGTAATAAAAGAAGAAAATACTGTTGCGATACTTGCGGGAAAAGTTTTAATTTAAGAACTTCTTTGATTCGGCATCTTCAACGCCACGAAGAGGACCCATTCGTTTGTAATATTTGTGAGAAACTGTTTACTAATGTCTCCGCCTTACGGAATCACAAGCGTGTTCACAACACGTGCGGTATTTGCCAGAAAGTATTTCCAGCACCGTGTAAGTTATCTCAACATATGATAATCCACTCGAAGGAGAAACCGTACTCTTGCGACGTTTGTGACAAAGCGTTTAAGCACAGCATAAGTTTAATCCATCACCTGCGCAAGCACGCGGGAACCAATGATTACTCGTGTGATATTTGTAAGAAATCGTTTACGTGGCCGAGATGTTTAGATGAGCACATGCTTATTCATACGGGAGTGAGACCGTACCGCTGCGAAATATGTAATAAACAATTCCGGCATCACCAGAGTTTAAGTGAACATAAGCTGCGTCACGCCCAGCCCGACAGCAAACCCTTCGCTTGCGATATTTGCAACAAAACGTTTATGTATCGAGGAGGTTTGTGGGTTCATAAACAGACTCACTCTGAAGCGAAATATCCCTGTGATAAGTGTGAGAAAGCGTTCAAGACAATAACTACATTACGTTTGCATATGCCGGTTCACGCAGAAAACCGAGTTCCCTGCAACCTTTGCAACAAAACCTTTCACAACTCTACTACCTTAGCTAAGCACATGACTTTTCACAGACCGTACTCGTGCGATATTTGTAAGAAATCGTTTTTTACTCACGATCATGTAACTGCCCACATGCGCGTCCACACGATGGTCAAACCATTCTCTTGCAGAATCTGTAAAAAACAGTACAGACGTCGCTCGAATTTAAATATTCACAGGCGTTCGATTCACAAGGAAGTTTTTGGTCGCATCAAATGATACACTCCGGACCACAAAGCCTTGGATGTACTGATTATTCGCTCATTTACTCGTAACCCGAGCTCAACAGCTGGACATAGCGTTAAGGGGGCTTTTACCATAGAACGAATACAAAAGTAGTCCATCTCTGGCCCTTCAGGAGTCTCATGTTACCTGTTGCTGCGTCGGTGTGCACGCCGGCCGCGCGATATACCTTTGTTTGAAGAAAACTACTGATAATACGGTGCTTTTACGCAGCCGCCGGGCGACCCGATCTACCTCAGGCGTCGGATCGGCGACGGTGGTCGGTGCGCGCGCCTTAGAACCCTCGACTGGTCAAATAAAAAGATGGACCTACAATACAGTCGGGTACGGCCGGGGCGATCCATGCGACAGCTCATGTCTACACGAATTAAACTTGTTTCTTCGACGTTTTATTTCATACTGCAATAATGCAACCCTTGCGACCGTGTCCAGTAATTTAACTCATCAATCGACTCTTTTTTATATGCTTTACTTGAGAATATAATAAGCTTAGATAATAACAGTAAATGTTACCTTCACCGACCGAATTCAGGCCGGTGACACTCCGCGCTATTGCCTACTCAATGTGCGGCCTTTTATACAAGGCTAATCAGTCGAGTGTCACGCCCGTACGCCGCTGCGAAAATAATTCGAGTTTTTGTTTAAATAAATGTACCTATGGCTCCTCGAAAAGCCAAAAGGTACTGTGTAGCATACGGGTGCTTAAATAATGACAGGAATAGCGATCTATCATTATTTACACTGCCAAAAGATATCGAAAGGTAAGATTATTATTAATATTATTTTATAAATTATAACTTCGATCGAGGTAGGTAGTTACGAGTAGCTGTACTTAATTACTGACACAATGATTACAGTTTTGAATCCTCGACACAAAAAGAGCGGAATAATATTATTTATTTTATTAACTACCTACCTCAGTTTCGCAGTTTTCGACTTATTCACATCAAAAATCTATTACCTACCTTACTTAAAGAGCGTTCCGCGTAAGTAGATCTCCCAGTAATAGTGACTACCTACTAATGCAAGGTCAGCATATACTGGTTACCTACCTTCTTACTTGAGTAACGGAATAGGTAATAATAGTGCTCGAGTTTATAATTTTGTCGTGTTATACGAGTTGCATAGTCCAAGAGCCTGATGTAAGATTAGTTTTTAATTTGATATATAAGTACTAACGTTTAAATTAGGGTTTTCTTTCTTTCTTGCTTTTCTTTTAGTTTCTGATTTTGAACATTTTTTTGATTTGTTAGCTCTGTTAGGGTATACCTACTCCCAAGGTTGACGGAAATTGAAGTCGGTTTATTTTTTGTTTAAGACTTGTAATTATTATAACAATATGTAGATGGATATTTTCGCTAAAACATGATCCTAGTAATGAGTTACCTATATAATATATAAGAAAAAGTTAAGAAGGTCCGCTTTGTGACTATTTTCAATAAAATTAAAATCATAATTATTTTTTGTTAAAAAACTGTAATTTTTATTAAGCTTCAGTACCGTTATTCGAAGCCTAATTTAATATTTGAGAGTGGCAACACTGTTTGCTGTGACGTGACGGTCGCTGATTGGTCAATATCCCTACTCCATCTTCCCCCTCCACGAGTTTTTCATTTTTCCCACCAGGTGGCGTCGTTACGGCTGGAGGCCTGCCTGGAGCCGGAGCGCGCCTTATCCTCATTGGCGTCTTGTTTGTCGAGACGTACGGTTGACAAATTTAAGGAATTTGTAAGTTATGCTGATTTAATTTTAAAATTAACGGTTTTACCGTTCGACAGAAAAACTGCTTTTATTAATTCTATTTTATTTCACAGATTACTTCTGTAAATTATAATAGCATGACGGACTCAAGTTCAAGCTCCAGTTCGTCATCCGATTCGGAAGAGGAGATTACACCAAGCCCGTCGCAGCCGCCGCATCCGCTAGGGGCTCCGCCGCTGCCCCCGCCGGGGCCTCCACCACCGCCGCCGCCATATCCTTTAGCTTCGAAAAGGAAAGCGAAGAAATCACGGTCTGCCCCCAAACGAAAGCGGCAACGGCGTAGCGATAGCGATGCTATACAACAATTAACTAATCAGGTTAGCGAAATTCAAAATTATATCGGTAATATGTGGCAATTACAATCCAGGGGCCCCATAGCCCGTTCTGATGACTGTGAATGCGAAATAGAGGGTAACGTGAGCGGCGAGTTATATGAGACACTCGAACCGGAAGCCCCGGCTTCTAGTGATAACTTTTTAGATACGAGTATAAAGTTTTCATTAAACACCGTTTTGAAAGAGCCATCTTTTCCAAAATCCCTGCCCGCTCACGTCAACCTCTTAACTGCTGTTCAGCACTTTGATTCAGAAGACTGGTCAAATGTTAGATATTCCGAGGTACAAAAATTGTACTGTTCTCAACCGGCCTTTACAGACCTTGAAACAAATGATGAATTAAAACCCTTCGATAAATTTTCAAACTTGAGTGTTACCGAACGCGGCTTTGCGGCGCTAACACAAGCACTCATTAAACAAGGCGAGGCCGCTGAGTCCTCCTTTGGAGCATTGGTAATATGGTCCCAAACCACCACAGATTTGACCCCGCAGTCATTACAAGATAAAATTAAGGAACTTTTTATTGAGGGTAGCTTTAGAAAAATTTCTAATGACGCGTTGCAATTAGCGTGTGGTCACCGTGCCGACCTTATTCAACAGCGACGAGATAACATTCTCCGCTCAGTAAAAAATAAGTACTTTAAAGAATCCTTAAGAAAAATTCCGCCAAGCTCTAAGATTCTCTTTCAAAAAGAACCTTTTTCTTAAGCCATAGAAAAACACGGGGGAGTGTCAAAAACTTTTTGGCCGGTTCGACCGGTAACTCAAAATAAACCTGCTGCGCAAGCAGGCACAAGCCAAACAAATTATGGTCCTAAAGCACCCGCGCAGAGTGCTTACCCCGATCTATCCAGACCTTTGCCTGCGCAAGGCAATTACGACTTTACAATGGGCTGGCGCAACTCGTTTCGCCCCACCAGACCGGTTACAAGTTCGCACGAAAGGTCCTTTCGCCAACGGAACACAATACCAAAACCTCAGGGTTCTTATGGCTATCAGCAACCGGGTACCCGTAGCCAGGGTAGGTCAAGGCAAAACGTTCCGCGCAGGGACTATAACCAAAAGAGAAAGTTCTGACTCGAACACTTTTCGAGCGGGGCAGCTAAGGAACTTCGTAGACGAATGGCATGTGCTCAATGCCCCTTCACCTTTAATAAAGTTGATTCAAGGTTTTCGAATCCCATTTTACAGAAGGCCCCCGCTATTCTTGCCCAATCTAAAGTTTCAAACCCCATACTCGAAAGAAATGCAGGCAGCAATTCAAAAACTATTAAAAATGGGAGTGTTAGAACCCGCGAGCCAGGGCCCCAGTTTTGTTTCCCCAATGTTCTTAACCCCCAAAAGCGACGGTTCGTCCCGGCCAATCTTCAACCTGAAAAGGTTAAATTTGTACCTACCAGTCCTGAAATTCAAATTAATAAACATGCATCGAATCCCTGCCTTTCTTCAACCTGCAGATTGGTTGATAAAAATAGATTTATCGGATGCCTATTTTCATCTGCCAGTTGCGGAAAACCACAAAAGATTTCTCAGGTTAATCTTCAACGGTCATTTGCTGCAGATGACCTGTCTTCCTTTTGGTCTAGCCTGTGCCCCAAAAATGTTTGCGTCTCTAACAAATTGGGTTGCTCAAATTTTAAGGGAAAAAGGGATCAGAATCATAGTCTACTTGGACGATTTCCTTTTAGCACACCAAAACCCACAGACCCTTACCAAACAGGCCCTCCAGACTGTGCAAATACTAAAACAGTTAGGTTGGCAAGTCAATCATGCCAAGTCCAATCTATCCCCTCTGAGGGTCATAGAGTACTTAGGTATATGTTGGAACCCTCACACCAACAGAAAATTCCTACCAGCCAAGAAGTGCGCGGCACTGAGGCAGAAAATAGGGGTCTTGTTGAATCGCAGGTCAGCGAGCCTAAAAGAAACGCAAAGCGTAGTGGGCTCAATAAACTTTGCAAGTTTTCCAGTTTTGCGAGGACGATTAAATCACCGAGCCCTATTATTCTTTTGTCAACGCCTTCTAAATCTGCCTGTCCACCGCAGATTCCCTATACCACAGAACGCCTTGCTCGAACTGTCTTGGTGGATGAACAATGTGAACAGCGACTCGTTGATTCACTATCCACCAATTCGTCATTATCTCGTGACCGATGCATCGTTGCTAGCTTAGGGTGCCCAAATAGACAATGTAAAGTTATGGGGGCAATGGTCTTACAGCGAATCAACTCTCCATTCAAATCAGAGGGAAATGCTAGCAATTTTATACGCCTTAAAAGGTCTCTGTCATTACCTAGCAAACTCAACTCTTATGATACAGAGCGACAACAAAACTGTGGTTGCCTACTTAAGGAACGAGGGAGGGACCCGGTCTCCTACCCTCATGAACATATGTTACAAAATTTGTCATCTTGTAGACCATTACAATATTCATTTCGAAATTCACTATCTCCCTGGGAGGTTCAATTGCGAGGCAGATCAGCTTTCTCGCCTATCTGCCAATCCCGAGTGGCATCTCCTCCCCACAATAATAAACAAAATATTCTTGAAGTGGGGAACCCCAATAATAGACCTATTTGCGTCAAAAACGGCACATGTAGTCCCCAATTATGTATCACTAGACGCGACCGATCGCCAAGCTCAATTTCACGATGCATTCAGTCAAACATGGCAGTTTCAGCTGGCCTGGGTATTTCCACCTCCATTCCTGATGCCTCGTGTTCTGTCTCACCTCAATACAGCAACAGGGATGTACTTGATCGTTGCCCCGCGGTGGCTGAAAGTTTTTTGGAGGCCCGACCTCAAAAATCGAGCCCTCGCTCCACCGTTCACAATACTGGCACTGGATCAAGTTCTAATCGACACGGTCACGGGCCAACCACCACCAAAGATCCAGGACATGACCTTGGAAGTATGGATATGTGGGGGTGGACGGAGAGCGTAAAAAGTTGGTCACAGGAACAAAAGAACTTGTTACTCTCTGGCTGGCGACAATCTTCCTTAAAGACGTACAAGCCAGCCTGGGAAAGGTGGTGCTCATGGACACGAGATCATGAAGTCGATACTTTCAAGCCCTCTGCAGCCGATCTGGCTAGATTTCTAATAGATTTACATCAAAAAGTTGGTCTGGCTTATTCTACTATTTTAGTCCATAAGTCTGTGGTTGTTACCCTTACTGACCCTGATATGCACTTTAACCTAGTTAATCACGCCCTTGTGAAGCATGCATTAAAGGCTATTTCCAATAAATCTCCGAAAGTAAACAAAGTTCCTATATGGGATACTGATATTTTAATAGACTGGTTAAAAAACGGTACTGTCAATGAAAATAGCCTTTATGAATGCTCAAAGCGAGCCTCTATTTTACTTTTGTTATGTTCAGGCCGCAGAGTACACGACCTTACATTGTTATCTATTAATCGCAATGATTGTGTAGTGACGGAAAATTCAATTACATTTTGGCCTATCTTTGGATCTAAGACGGACTCCCCGACATATAGGCAGTCGGGATGGCGTTTATTTCAGAATAAAGACTCTAAAAATTTAGATCCCATATTTTGGATTAAAAAAGTTATCTCACTGTCGGCCGAACGACGTAGCAGAACCATATGTAAATCTGATCATTTATTTTTAACAGCATGTGGCCCTCCTAAGGCGGCATCGCGAACAGTTGTCGCGAACTGGGTGAGGAGAGCGCTGCTGGACGCAGGCATCCGAGCGAGCCCGGGTAGCGTGCGCCCAGCAGTAGCATCTAAAAATTGGATACAGGACCTCCCTTTAGATGAAATCCTAGCTCGTGGCAACTGGCGCTCTCAGAACACTTTTTTAAACTACTATTGTAGGGAAATTAAACAATTAGCACCGGCCTCTACTGTAACCAAAACCTTTGCTCCAGTAGATAGTTAAGAATTGGAAATGTATTTCTACATTTGATTAAGATCTAGGTGTTTATGTACTTGTCGGTTATGATAGGAGATTAAATAAGTTAACACTGATTTCATTGTTTATGAAAATATCATTTAATTTTACACCACATGTACTTACTGTACCTACCGATTGCATTTTCTTATACATAATTATTAATAAACATCACAAAATGTCTTTATTTACAATGATTACAAGTAAAACATATTAAGCTACTATAATGTAAAACTGCTGTATTTGATTACCTAACTATACCTTATAATTACTACTTAGGTACAGTTATTACGGAGTATTGTGAAAAATTTTAATTGAAATGTTAAAATTCGAATTCTAAATAAACTAAAAATTCTAAATTCTTAAGACTGAACAAGTTAATTATGAAACTGTTACTTACGCATGGTAAATTAGGTATGTAAATAAACTACCTTCAATAAACATTCATAGTGTCTATTGGTATTTTATTGAATCACACTTCATCAAATTATTTATTTATTTATTTATTTATTTATTTATTACATTACATTTAGTACAGAAGATACTTATTCCTAAGTACAACCCAGTAAGGGTATTGTAATGTTACGGTACAACATAATAAAATTAAACCATAGTAATTCTAACAACACAAATAGAATATCTGTAACATTCATAACAGTTAAACATTATCTATTCTTTAAACAATCTATTTATATTATTTAATAATGTCATTATCTTATCACTTATAACTATAATAAAAATAAAGTTTGCTTAGTTGGTATTATTAGTTACTTTAGTTATTTTAAATTATCCGGCCTGTTGAATTCTATTCGTATCTAGAAGCTTACTATCCCTGTGTTGTTTTGATAATAATTACCATGATAATATTAGTATACATATTGTGCCTAAACTAGATCACATTGGCGTCTGACTGCCAGGCGATAACAAACAGATCTCAAATATTAAATTAGGCTTCGAATAACGGTACTGAAGCTTAATAGCAGTGTTTTACCAAACAATAAAACACTTATTAAGCGAAATACCTTATTCGAAGCCTATACTTTTATGTCTGCCAGGTGGTAGATTCCTTTTTATATGCTATGAACTTTACGTTTTAATTGCCATATACTTGATATTTTTTAATCACTATCACTATTATGAAAATTTTAGAAAACATTTACTTCACTTTGCTAGGTGATATATTGCTTTATTTACTAAAATAAAACGCGTAATTTGAGATCCAATGAGGATAAGGCGCGCTCCGGCTCCAGGCAGGCCTCCAGCCGTAACGACGCCACCTGGTGGGAAAAATGAAAAACTCGTGGAGGGGGAAGATGGAGTAGGGATATTGACCAATCAGCGACCGTCACGTCACAGCAAACAGTGTTGCCACTCTCAAATATTAAATTAGGCTTCGAATAAGGTATTTCGCTTAATAAGTGTTTTATTGTTTGGTAAAACACTGCTATTTTAGCTTTTACTTAACTATAAATAAATAAATAATAAATATCAAATATGTGAAAAACGAGTTAAAAAAATATGTAAAAATTAAACATTTGTAATTGTAATCAATCAGTCACAGTTACAAATAATTATAATGTAAATTTTATTATTAAGTATTGCAAGGACAAATTTATCTGCCATTAAAAATTGGCTCTCTCCTTGTTTATTTTTAAGCGTAAGAAAGAGTAAATGTATGTCTCACATAAGCTGTACTTGTCGATTGTGCAACAGGCCACGTGTCCAAAGTGGCTGTGCCCGCTTCCGCTTCAATGTTCCGTTGAGGGCCCATGTAGCCCCTTTTCTAAACAAGCGCTCCATTCTAAAGATGCAACACCGCCGCAAGCTTCATTTGGCCTGTTTGCTTTTTGGAGTGCTTAAACACAAGGCTCCGATGTATCTTCTAGTCAAGTTATCACATGTGTCAGGCAATTCATCGCGCGGAACTCGGCAATGCGCTATACAGCTATTAACGCCTCGCCATGCCTCAGCCGCTTTTCGAGGAAGTTTTCGCTATGCTGCAACCAAATGTTGGAACAACATTCCACCTCCCATTCGGAACCTGCAAAATTTAAATAGTTTTAGATTAAAGTTAAAAAAATACTTATGCGATCACCAATTAAGCCAGGGACCACTGAAACATGACACCAGTGGAATATAAATTGTAATCATTATGAATTTTTTTTTTTTTTTAACTGTACAAACCTGCATTTTATGTCCCATTCGCGTAGTCATTTATGGTGGTTTTTTTGTCTTCCATTGTCTGCTTCAATCAAGGCACACCCGTTGCTTGTTATTTTTAATATTTTTTTATTTATTTTTTCTCTCTATTACTTTGTTTCCGTTTTAATTAGGATAAATCTTTACTAGTTTTCATTAAGATGTAAACGTAAACCACTACTAGTAATACTTACTTACTAGTATTCTTTACCTACTTAGACTGTGTTTGTGTTGTCGTTTTGTGCACAGTATTTTTTGTTTGTTTAACCCATAAAAACCACAGATTGTTAGCGCGCATCGTTTGGCACAGATAAGATAATTGATAATTATACAACATATTTTCAAGACTTACTGTCAAGCAATGCAGATAGTGTTAGTTTATCTTGTGGCCACCTGGGGCGCTGTCTGTTGTGACATGTAGTTATTTTTTAGTTTTATTTAATTAATTTTTGTTTAAATGTAAGTACCGAGATGTCTGTATGGCCTTCCGTGTCTTCACCGAGCGGTCCCAACGGAAGATCAGCGTTGGCTTCACAGCCAGCATATGCTGAGTTGGGTCCGTTTCGCAACATTAACGCGACATGTCGTCTCTTTTCTTTTTTTTCTTTTATTTTTGTTACTTTTTATTTTTTGTCTGCGTGTTTTTGTTGTGAATAAATGATTTACTTACTTACTTACTTACTTACTTACTTACAATAAGACTAATAGGCTTTCCATCGCGGGTTGCAAATGTTGATTAAATGTTATTGATGAAACATAAATATTGTTATAAGATATTAATAATTATTGTTTTTAAATCAAAAATATATTAAACTTTTTTTTGAAATTTCACCAATCCGAGTTTTTTTTAAACGTTTTTTCATGTACTAACGGTGTAATGTTAACATCTGTGGTGCATCAACATAATACAGGAGGCCTAATATGGCTGCGTTTGTCGCGTGACAACATGTGGATAGAACATCCTTCACTTTTTGACACGTGTATAAGTACGAGAGTGACTGAAGCTTTATCCATATTTTTTGTCTTGCAATAAACGCCACCACACTTAGCATGCAGATATTTTGCGATTTTTGTGCTATCCCCTTTCTTATCTATCTGTATTCTATATACCTATTTCATCTTGTTATAGATAAACAAAATGTGTTAAGGTCTATATCGAAGCTATTATAGTATGTTAACAACACATATTTAGTAATAAAACTATTACAAAATGAACCTTCAAAGTCCTTAAAATAAATGATTGTTTATCGAAAACGTGCGTCAGCTCCTACACTAACATTAACCTACCTATTCCAGTACGGGTAGCACAAGTTGTATTTTCTCGCTTGTCTCGCTTAGTGCGTCTCTAGTTACAAACTAGATTTATTTATTTCATTTATTTATTCAATTAGACACACTAACAGTTGCACAAACAAATACAAATATAAAAGGTAGGTACAAAGAAAATAGTCCTGTTTGTGTACCAAATATTAGCACAGTTAGGGATGAAAAAAACTAAAACTACATAAGAAAACTACAATTAATAATATGTTTAATGCAATTTGTTTTCTTACAACTGCCACGGAATAAGTATTAACGTATTAATTAGTACAAGTAACTGCCAGCCCTGCGGAGTGGGCGGAGTCAGTAAAGCTCATGGCGGGCGAAATAATACATACTCTCGCGGCGCAGATTTAAGCTGCATTTTGCCTCGTTAGGGGCGCCCCCACTATCGATCGCAGAAATGTAACCAAGGTCACTTCCGGCCGTGCACTTGTTTTATTATCGTTAACGCGTTCTGTTTAGGTTTAAATTCGCATGTTTGCTGTCACGGAGTGTCGCTTCTGTACTTGTACTATTACTTATTCTGTGCCGAATTATAGCTCTGTCACGTGCTCGACATGTGCAGCGGCCACGGTGACATGAACGGCTCCAAGCGGAGCCCCTCCCCGCAGCGCGCCGGCGCCTCCGCGAGCTCCGCCAGCTCGGGGCGCAGCCGGCGCGGCGACGGCAGCTCGCAGCACGCAACTGGCGACCTCCATTATTACTAATTGCTTGCAGTGCTCTCATCCCGCACGCTTTGCTGAGCTGCAGGTCGGTAACGATGTCGCCATCGTGCTGTTTCTGTCTTTGTCTATATTATTAACATTGCGTGTTGTTCATCATGAAATGTAATTATTATATGATTTGAAACAATGTTTTATTTATTCAAATACTAGCTATTAGGGTTTAATAAAGAAGTCAACTGGATAATGTTAATGTGTACCGGACGAGACGTGGACGGGCGGAGTATCTAGACATGCTGGGTCTCTATTCCACTGTATGACACTGGAGATTGCACGGCGAACAATGCCTTGAAGCCAAGAATAGTGACCTTGAATGACGTCGCTTATGTTTTCTGTCCCTTTCTTTTAATCCAAAAGAAAGGGACAAAAAACAAGGGTCACACACAGATTTAGGTTAGTGTCTTTCCTGTCGACACGCCGAAAGTTGAAGTTTTTAAGTCCTAATTTTCTGGCTAAGCCCATTCCCGCATAAACGGCGACAGGACTGCTTTAGATCTATCATACATGTAAAAACAAAACTTATATGCACACAAGCTTTTAACTATTGACCACAGGAAAGACAAGTTTTGTTTTTAAGTGTGTTCTTGGCTTGAAAGCGTTGTTCGCCGTGCAATGTCAGTATATAAGCTTCTTGTTTTAAACTCTGCCGCCATTCCTGACATTTACTTAAGAGTTATCTAAACATTGACAATACCGCAACACGTCAAAGACAATATCGTTTGAACCGTGTAGAATATCAGCCCAGGGATCGTTCCCGGTATTAAATGAGTGATAACCGGTAATAATTCCATTTATATTAGCTGTATACCTAATCAATACCGGTATTCAAGGATATTATCGGTTTAGCCAATTGAGAACAATACCTCTATTTGATACTACCCTAAATCCATCATTACCAGTAATACCTGTCAGTGGCAATGTACTCGTTGAGGTATCTGGGTAAGGACCAAATAGTTGGACCATAGTTAAGCGTAGTTAACCATACAAACAACAAAAGTGTAAAAAGTTGTGACACGAAAATTATCCCTACAAATGTATGGCTGGTCCGGTAACCTTTGGGGAGGGAAGATGGCCGATTTAAAAATGCCCGGCTTTTACTTTTGATTTATTCTGTTTACTGATTTACTCTATTCACTTGACATTGGCGAAATCACTGTGTGGACCGCCATTAATTAAAAAAGAAGAAATGTATGGCTAATTTTCGTGTCACAACGTAAAAGTTTAGTAGAAAAATTTATTGAGCGAGTTAGCGTGAAATAGCGTGGCGTCGGTGGGCGTGCAATACCGCGTAACTTACTAATTGAATAATTTGCAAATTAACCTTTCTGGCTTACTTCCTAAGGTGTATTTTCCACCGTTTTTTTTTTCGCTACGCGGTATTACACGCCCTCCGACGCGTGGCCTACTTTTTGGTCCTTACCGATTTGTTTCTGTAAATGTTTTGCGGTTAAGCTTTTATACATAAATACATAACGACACGCCTTTATTCCTTAGAGTGGGGTAGGCAGAACAACAGAATACCAACAACTCGCTTGTTGATAATTCTGTAACCACATTTTGCATAGACAGACTAAGATGTTTACCAAAAACCCGAAATATAAAAAGACGAAACGACAACGAAACAAAATACAAAGTGAAAACAAAAAAAAAAGCGGAAACGAAATATAAAGCGAAATATAATAAATCTTACAAAAACGCTAATAATTCTAATAAATAAATTGACATAAGAACGTCGCAAATTAATTTACTTTTCACTTCTCATGCTCTTAAAATAAATAAATAAATAAAATAAAATAAATAAATATCAGGGGACAATCTCACACCAATTGATCTAGTCCCAAACTAAGCTCTAGGCTTGTACTATGGGTACTAGACAACGATAAACATACTTATATAGATAAATAAATACTTAAATACATAGAAAAACATCCAAGACTCAGGGACAAATATTCGCGCTCATCAGACAAATATCTGCCCTTACCGGGATTTGAACCCAGGACCGCTGGCTTTGGAGGCAGGGTCACTCCCAACTAGGCCACCGTGTCGTCAAAATGCTACTTAAATCTGCGAATCGGGACTAAAGCTCCTTATTAATCTCTAGGGATTAAAGTTTTTTTTTTATTTACTTTGGAAACCCCTAAACAACCAATCACGGTGTTTGTGAATGGAGGATTATCGCCATTTTCAGTGATTGTGTATGGACCATATTTTTGGGTGTCGAAATAACCTCAAAATGACAACTGTGCAAATATAAAAAAAAAAGGATTTAATTTCGTGAAACACGATTAATTATTACGAATATGAATCTATTTAATCATATTAAGGCCGAACTCTTTTAATAGCGTGGTCCAATTACTTTTAAAATGGTTTCCAAGTTTTAATCTGTTGGCTAAATATGCAAGCATTTAAAACATCACTTTACAAAAAAACCGCGGAACTTTTTTTCCTATTTGTATTTTGAATAGATGTTCATAACTTGTATTGAGCGTACGTTGTTAAAAAACAATATTGTTTAGAACGTCGTTTTTTTCCTCGCATTCAAAGTGAAAAGTAGAGTGTTTAACGCGAGACTAAACAACCATAATGACACTCGAACTACAGCCACTTTCGCTCGCAAGCTCGGTCATAAACATCTCGTGTCATTATGGCTTGTTTTAGTCCCCTGTTGAACAATCTACTATTTCTAGTACTAGGAGACACTGGTTTGCCGGCCATGCACAATGTTATCGCGTGACTTACACTGTTACACCTTTTTGCTAGGCTTTAGTAGTAATGTCTAATTGGATCTTACTTATTGGGTACAATGAATAGTTGTATTTAACATTGTCAATAGTGTATACATAGTGATAAAAACAAAAGCGGAAGGACAACAATACCTCTAATTCGAATATAGTTAGGTTTTTTGAGGTCTTAATTTGGTAATAAAACATCTTAGCCTGCAAAAATATTCTAGGTATACAAAATCGACGACAGGAATGACGTCACAGCTGTTGTTTCACGTTTAAAATATATGGGCCATATGAAGAAATAGGCATTTATTTCAGTAATTACTATGTTTACGTCAATATCATTGAATAAAAATATAACGTAAATTAAATGAGGATAAAAATAAAATAAAAAAAACAATCCTTTTATTCACACATTTTCCCTATTATCAAGAAGTATTTTTAGTTGTTGGTATGTCTGTAGCGCTACCTACCCCACTTTGGGAATGAAGTCGTGATGTGATGTATGTATCATTCGACAATTTAAATACAGGTATTGAATAAAACCGGGTTACAATCCCTCATCAGCCCTGCTAAATAAGAGGCCTTGGTCTTTTGCACTACATTGGAGGTAATAGAAACACTAGTTATTTGTTTATGTTTTTATTAGGCTACGGCCACACCACGCTCTCTATCCACGCCACGTAGGGCGCCACCCTCGTGTACATGCCGGGCTGGTCGACCTGCCCGCAGTCCTTGCCGAACGAGGTGACGCCCACCACGGTGTACATGCAGTGCACGTGCGCGTTGTTCACCTGCAGCGGGCCGCCGCTGTCGCCCTAGACACCAACAACACAATACATACCTTGGACAAAATTCAACTTCAAATCATATATTCAGTAAACTGGCCACCTGAGGGCTCTTTTACACTAATATGCAGTGAATCTACTAGCGCTTCGGACAAGACCATCAATGCGGAGAAGAAGCGCCACAAAAAACTCCAGGAAATACAGTAATACTTAAAAGTAACTTGCATTACAAAGTAATAAATAATGTATATTTATAATTTACAAACATCAGAATGAAAAAAATATATTTCTGTTACAGTGTATTAGATATTTGTTATCAGCAGACCCCACACACGGACTGGCAAAGACAGCGTCGATGAAACTCCAATACCGCGTACAGTAAGACCACAAAAATAAGTTACGCCGGCAATCTTCGTCCACGCAGAAAGGTGCTCGCTAATGCCGAAGATAAACGAACGTGAAAATTAATTCAATACAAACCTTGTCGTGTTACGCGTAAGGTAGAATATGAAATGGCAGTTAAACTCGTGCTTTCTCGCTCATGGCGAATAGTGATTAGCGCTTAGCGCTCGTTTGTCTCAGCTTGTGTACATGATAACTGACGCGACGCTCAATATTAAATTAGAAATTTAAAAAACCCCCGACTCTAAATAGTCTGTAAAAAAATCACTAAAAAAAAAAAATAAGTGGTGGCCCTAAGGGCTGATTGTTTGATAAGTAAGTAGATACTTAGTTAACTGAACACTGACACTAATTAAACTGACACGTCGGGGACCGCTAAGTAGCTTACCCTGCACAACAAACATAGAAGTAACAAGTAACATAGAATAATTTGTATTTTATTTATTTTGAACAAAAATAAAAAAATAATACTCAAGAAAAAAAAATTGAGCGGGTGAAGCCGCTGGCGGTTCGTTAGTAATAACATAAAAAAAACGACACTAATAACGTGGTCAGTAAAGAAAGAAATAAATACCTAAGCAATAATAACAATAAAAGTCAACACAAAATACCTACAATAAATGAATACAATATTATTTCATGTAAAGTTCTGTAAAACTCATTGACAGAATAAAGCGGATTATGAAACAAAAGATTTCTCAGCCGGCGCCTAAACGTTTCGTCAGATGGTTCGCGTTTGAGTTCGGCGGGTAGACGCTCGTAGTAGTTGGGACATACGTAGTATTGTAGGAAGACAATCACGTCGGGGTCACCAATTTAGGAAGAGAGGAAAATAGAGAGATGGGGACCGAAGTCCATTTGGATGAAGTTGGAAGTGGTATATAAGTCAACCGACTGAAGAAACTTCTTTAGCGCGATGTAGCGCACTGTCAGATTTAGTTGCGCTGTCTGCCGCTGGTGGCGCTGGCGAGTTGTTTGTTACAAGTTGTCACTAGATGTCGCTTGGTCGCCACAGTATCTCAGTAGTCTGTGGTTAACTGTTTGACCGTAAAGCTAGTTTAGAGCCGACCCTTGCAGTACTGAACTGGTGGAAGGGTGACTGAACACCCTCATCTGAATAATTGCCAACTTGGAACAGCTTGACGAACTGGTTTCCTTCGAGGAGGCTTGACTCCGCAGTCTGGTTGGGACCGTAGCATGACGCGCGGCGCGGGTTCTTACCTGCAAGAGCACGCGACTAGGAACCGTTCTTAAACGCCCGGAGCTGTTTGCCGACAACATTCACTGTCGTGAACGAACAAACATTTGTTCATGCAAATAATAATTTAAAAAAAAATATTTAAAAACAAAAAGCCGCCTTCAAAAACGCAAAAAAATAATTTTTTTTTAAATTGTAGGCACCTGATAGGTTAGTCCAACTGAAGTCGGCGACCACAATATTTTCAACAAAAAAAAGGTCAGGCATCATGCAGGAAACCTTCTGCATCAAAATCTCGTTTTACCAAAAAAAAAAATAGTTACGAGGTATCACATCTAGACCGACGATATGAAACTTTAAGTTTTAAGCGCGCCGCAAGCATCGCCGTCGGAAAGTCATAGTCATACTATTATATCAACAAATAAATATTATTCGTTGTAGTCGCTCAACTATCCTAGTCGAGATATCTTATCGCCACCTTTGAGGAGTTCCGATGGTCATCTGTGGTCTTCATCATCAGTTCCACTTCCCCAAGTGATACTTTCTGAATGCAAATGCTAGACTTGTTACAAAAAAATACTAAAATCGCTATATGTTTGCCTACAATATTTGAGGAGTTCGCTCAATTCCTCACTGATCCCCTCATCAGATTCAGATTTGGTGACAATGGGACCACCTCGAAAGTTACAATGGAACGAATAACCTCCTTCTTTTGTTGAAGTCGGTTAATAAACAGAGTGAGTAGTGCGTCTTAAACGATGCGTTGTGAACATGCCTCGGCAAGAGTCTCTAGGTTTCTTCCGAACTAATGTGCGAACGGCACGTTTTTGCATAACCCTGTTGGCTTCCGTAGAGTTTTCCCATAAGAGTGCGGCGCGACATCAGTGATTACATATTAATTAAAACTAACTTATAAACTAAAACCCTCCAACAAATTGACAACATGGCACTTCCAATGAAGATTCGAGTCCAAGGTAAATATCAGGGGACAATCTCACACAAATTGACCTAGTCCCAAACTAAGCTCTAGGCTTGCTATGGATACTAGACAACGATAAACATACTTAGATAGAGAAATAAATACGTAAATAGATAGAAAACATCCAAGACTCAGGAACAAATACTCGTGCTGATCACACAAATATCTGCCCTTACCGGGATTTGAACCCGGGACCGCTGGCTTCGGAGGCAGGGTCACTCCCAACTAGGCCAACGTGTCGTCAAAGGTGAAGCGGAGAATGCTACATTCATCGCACACAGGCACCGCTCAGAGGAACAGCAATACTATGTCCCGAGAAAAGCATAATATTGAACTTCGTATTCAGAAGCAAGCCGTTACAGGACAACCACCTCTGCAGTTCGCACCTTCGTTAGGACAAGGGCACAATTTCCCCTTTAGTCACATTGTACATTGTGCCTTTGTTCTACCGGACAAGGGCACAATTTCCCCTTTAGTCACATTGTACATTGTGCCTTTGTTCTACCGGACAAGGGCACAATTTCCCCTTTAGTCACATTGTACATTGTGCCTTTGTTCTACCGGACAAGGGCACAATTTCCCCTTTAGTCACATTGTACATTGTGCCTTTGTTCTACCGGACAAGGGCACAATTTCCCCTTTAGTCACATTGTACATTGTGCCTTTGTTCTACCGGACAAGGGCACAATTTCCCCTTTAGTCACATTGTACATTGTGCCTTTGTTCTACCGGACAAGGGCACAATTTCCCCTTTAGTCACATTGTACATTGTGCCTTTGTTCTACCGGACAAGGGCACAATTTCCCCTTTAGTCACATTGTACATTGTGCCTTTGTTCTACCGGACAAGGGCACAATTTCCCCTTTATTCACATTGTACATTGTGCCTTTGTTCTACCGGACAAGGGCACAATTTCCCCTGTAGTGACATTGTACATTACCCTTTACCCTTGTTCTACCGAAGGCGCAATTGATCACAGGCTTCGTGAATTTTCCCAGCAAGCTGCTGCGAAAATACTAACTGCACCGAATCGCCGGCGGTGATATTGGGTCGGAAGATCATTGATATACGCCAGAAAAAAGGCATTTCCTAGGGCAGAACCTTTCAAACAATGTCACAGAGTAACATAGGCTGTTTTTTTTTTCGGACGGAGTCTTGGGCAACCGCTTGTAACTAATAAATTAAATCTAAAAACCATTTTGCATATATTTTTTTCGTATATTTCAACCCTGACGTGCAATTTCACGAGTTTTTCTTAGGTTAGTAGAGTCTGTGCGGAAAGAGAAGTCGCAGGATTTGAGGGCGTGCCAGTGCTATCATATTGTTTTTGCTAAGCTGACAATGTTAGTTCTCGTTTCTGCCACGACTCCTCTCTCCGCACAGACTCTAAAAAGCTATACCCACCTGGCAGGTGTCCTTCTTCTCGGTGTGGTCTCCGTAGCAGACCTGCGTGGGCTCGTGGAAGCCCTGCAGGATGTGCCGCTGCCCGGGCCTGTACTTCCGCGCGCATTGCTCCGAGGAAAACTTAGTCAGGGTCACCTGGAGGGGCAGTAAGCAGTCACGCTCCTTCTTTTTAGGGTTCCGTAGTCGAACTAGGAACCCTTATAGTTTCGCCATGTCCGTCCGCAGCCTAGCGCAGAGACTCTTAGTACTAGAAAGCTGTAATGTGGCATGAATATGCATATTAGTTTATTAGTCACGTCAACAAAGTGGTACAATATAATCGGTTTTTTTTTTATTGTAGCTACCCTACGCGTAACGCGGGGATGTATTTTTTTTCTCGCCTACCCCGTAGTGTAGGGTGTTGTTGGATAGGTCTTTCAAAAATTACGGGTATGTGAAATCAATTTTTCGATTAAGGGTTTCGTTTATGAAATTTAAGGCTTTAAAGCGCCAAATTTGTATTTGTGTCAAGTGTCCCCCCCCCCCACTACAGTTACGAATACTAAAAATCAGAAAAATATTAAATGAAAGCGAATAAAACCAATTTAAAAAAAATACTATGACGACTTAGTAGACATCATTGGTTCTTGAGATACAGGCGATTGAAGTGTTTATACCTACTAGAATCATTTAAGGCGGCACCAAATGACTAAATAGAAAAGTTATTACTTATGATTGTATTACTTAACGGCTTCGGAACCCTAAGATACTATGCAAAAAAACAACAGTCGTACTGAGTAAAGTGTCCATTATTGGTGCTTGTCAGCTTAAAGTGTCCAACACTGGTGCCGTCACCCTATAATATTTGAAATTAACGGCCGAACCCTATATTCAAACCGCCTTCGGCTTCGCCCGCTGCATGTTTTTTTCTTGACATTTTTTTTTATTTTTGTAAGAAATCTTCGGGCTTAAAGGCTTACTTCGGATTAAAATTTGACACATTTTGTATGGGCAAAATTAAATGTCAAATTTCAACCCGAAGTAAGCCTTTAAGCCCGAAGATTTCTTACAAAAATAAAAAAAAATGTCAAGAAAAAAACATGCAGCGGGCGAAGCCGCTGGCGGGTCGCCAGTAAGGTTATAAATTGATTGTTGCAAAACATATGAATAACCTTTATCTTCTGTAAAATAAGAGTGAAGTGTCCGTCATTGGACCTTGTTCATTACTGGTTCGATCACCCGTGTATTATTAAATTGGTAATTTAACATTTTTATTATTTTTCAGTATTATTGTAACACACGAGTTACAAAAATACCTGCGCACCTTCTGCAGCACGTCGGAGTTGGGTCCCAGCTTGCGCAGGTCGCCCCAGCCCGTGACGGAGGCGCGCGCCGCGCCCCCCGCGCCCCCCGCGCCCCCCGCGCCCCCCGCGCCCGCGTCCACGCACGCCGGGACCGTCGACGCGTCCAGCGAGATGCTGGGGGCACGGCACACCAGGGATTGCTAAACCGGTTTTATTCAATACCTAAGGAATAAGGCAAGATCGAGGTCGAGGGCACCAGGCCACGTGCAAGATCGAGAGCGCCGGCGGCCTAGTGGCTAAGGGGTCGACTCTTGATCGTAAGGTACCGAGTTCGAAAATCATATTTTACGACACGATGGCTTAGTTGGAAGTGACCCTGACTCCGAAGCCAGGGGTCCTGGGTTCTAATCCCGGTAAGGGCAGATATTTGTGTGATGAGCGCGAATATTTGTTCCTGAGTTTTGGATGTTTTCTGTGTATTTAAGTATGTATTTCTCTGTATAAGTATGATTATCGTTGTCTAGTACACAGTACAAGCCTAGAGCTTAGTTTGGGACTAGGTCAATTTGTGTGACATTGTCCTCTGTTTTTTTTTGTTTTTCTTTACCAAACACGGGACTATAGCAGTTCCGGACCTTTGGAAGGCGTACATGGAGCCGAAGTCAACATGCAGAGGCCCTTTAGACTTTAATTTAGTTAAGTGGTGGGACACCAATCGGCGATTGTCCCTGAGTTTACACTATAGAAGTATGCTCCCACGGACAACCACCGGTTAGTGTAAGACTAGAGAAGGATGGGAACATAACAGTTTATATTAATGAAATAATATGGATTGGTGAACTAGGCTATGGATGAAACTATGGCGTCTGCCTGGCCAATGCTAGTTACTTTGGTTGAAATGGCAGACGGTGACTCGCCAACTCAATGGAATGGACCTCCCAAAATAGCCGCAAATACATAGCAGCAGAGAGGCAACACTTGAGAGGGGCTAAGGGTGGAGAGGTGCTTCTGGACTTTAAACGACCTTAAGGTGCCCACTCGCCACTTATGCAACACATCCGCCCTTCGAGCATTATAGTCTTGCGACTCCGGCCTCTAAACGGCCAATAAATGACAGCCAGAGATCAGGATATATACTTGCGCACATCACCCAAAAGAAAAGCATCTTCACAATACAACTATTTTGTATAAAAAGCATCTTCACAATACTCATACTCAAACTTTTTCATATGAAAAGCATGTTTACAATGGTCACTCATACTCACGCTCTCTCGGTCTCGAGCAGCGCGATGTCGTTGTACTTGGCCGGCGCCTTGTACTCCGGGTGCTTCACGATGCGCCGGATGCGGTGCACGCGCGACTCCGGGACGGCCTCCGAGCGGCGGAGGATGCCCACCTTAGCGAACGATACCTTGCCGCTGCAATGTTAGGAAAATCATATACTGCTTACTGTAAAACAGGGTAAATAGAGACACAACCTAAAATAAACATATGTTACTAATTATGAGACTGAAATAATTTTCTATGACAAGTTATGCTTCATTTCTTCATTAGAATAAAACGTAGATAACACGATGCTACACTTACACGCGAGGCGCGGAGGTGCAGTGCCCCGCGGTGAGTATGAACCTCTCGCTGATGACGGTGCCCCCGCACTGGTACAACGCCGTCTCCGCTGATTCTCCGTACCCCAGCAACGCCTGGAACATTGTTAATAACAAGCGACTTCGTCCACGTCGACCCTCCCACAGGAACAGTCTCTGTTCAACTCGGTAAGACCATCACTATCTTTGAGGACACTTTTTAAATAAATAAATATCAGGTGACAGTCTCACACAAATTGAACTAGTCCCAAACTAAGCTCTAGGCTTTTACTATGGGTACTAGACAACGATAAACATACTAATATGGAGATATACTTAAATACATAGAAAACGTCCAAGGCTCAGGAACAAATATTCGCGCTCATCAGACAAATATCTGCCCTTACTCGGATTTCAACCCTGGACTGCTGGCTTCGGAGGCAGGGTAACTCCCATCTAGGCCAACGTGTCGTATTAGCGTTATCTGTGTCTGGATGAACGAACATACTAACTCTTTCACGCACACACACACACACAAACAAAATTGCATTTATAAGAATGTATCACTACATAGTATAAAACAAAGTCGCTTCCTGCTGTCTGTCCCTATGTATGCTTAAATCTTCAAAACTACGCAACGGATTTTGATGCGGTTTTTTTAATAGATAGAGTGATTGAAGAGGAAGGTTTAAATGTATAATACTTTAATCCGGAGCGAAGCGAGGGGTGTCGCTAGTGTATGTATAAAAGATATTTTATTTTAATTGGTATGAATATATACATTTCCAAATTATCTACAAGTGGAATAAAAACAATAAAATAAACCAACTTGCTAGTATGACTTTTAGAATGGGAATTAGGATAAGTATGAATATCAGTATAAGAACTAAGATCTGGTTTAACTGAGTATGAGTATGGGTGTAAAATTGAAAATGAGTTTAATAATGAGTATGAATAGTAGTGTTCCAAAGGACTCGAGCCTATGGCTTCGATTTTGACGCCTAGAGGGCTGAAAGCCTACGAGTATAAAGCTCTTTAGCCCCCAAGCCTTGTTATATTCGGCAGCCTTGACTCTCGGAGTTCGTAACCTTTATAAAAGGCTGTATATTTTTTTTGAAACAGAAAAACACAACGATTTTTTACGAATATGTTACGTGATATGCACATTGATTGTTATAATCCAAAATGTTTGCGGTATTCGATTTCATTATCAGCATAGGAGGCTCAGCCCGGATTAGGTCAGCGGCTACAACATTAATAAAAAGGCTCCAGCCTTTAAAAAATCTAAAATCCTTCAAAAAAATCACCTTTTTTAAAATCACTAGCTCTTTGAAACCCATTCCATCAATCCAGCTCTATAAAGACCTCCGGAGCTTTAAAATGTGGGCTAAAAAGGCTCGAGTCCTATGGAACACTAATGAATAGTCATACCTACTCAATATTAAGCTCATCCTCAATATTATACCCATACGAGTATAAAGACAAGTATAAAATTAACAAACAGACAAAAACGTGACAGTTAGTTATTTTTAGCGCTTCAGTTTCAGCTTAGTTTTTTCTTAGTTTATCTTTTATGGGTAATTTTTTCAGTAATTGTCTTATATAATATGTAATTTTCAAGTCATAAAACTTTTTTTCTCTTTCCCACGTCGGTAATTTGAAGTGAATCTACTAAGTTAATAATTGGTAACTGACAGTTACGTGTGAAGATGAGTCTGTGAATGAGTATGGGTATACCATGTGTGGAAACTCCATTATCTTGGCGTCCATGCCGCCAACGATAAGCGCGTCCACCTTGTGGTTGCAGTTGTCGGCGCGGCTCATCTTGCCCAGGAAGTCCACGCCCCTGACGCACGGGTACACCAGCTTCTCTTGGTACTCGATGCATTCTTGAACAATATCACAGCTTAGAGGTATGGCGAGCGAGAATGAGTGGAGATGTCGGTAGGGGACGCCCTGGACCAGGGATGGACTAACAATTTAATTAGGTGCTCAAGATACAATCACGGGACAATGTCACACAAATTTAAACTTTTTTTTATGTTAAGGAGAAGGCACACGAGCATTCAGGCCACCTGATGGTAAGTGGAATCTGAGACCCATAGACATTTGAATTCTCAAGACTATAATCCTAAGATCTCAAATGCGTTGCCAACCCTGAGGACTAAGATGGAATACCTCATGCTAGTAATTTCACCAGTTGTCTTATCCGGACCACAATGCGAACACTGTAGCTTGGCGGGTGGTTAATGTATAAGATGGTGGTAGCGATCCGGACGGACCCTGCACAGGGTCCTATCACCACTAAAACTAGTCCCAAACTAAGCTCTAGGCTTGTACTATGGGTACTAGACAACGATAAACATACTTATATAGATAAATAAACACTTAAATACACAGGAAAACATCCAAGACTCAGGTACAAATACTCGTGGTCATCACACAAATGTATGCCCTTATTGAGATTTGAACCCAAGACCGCTGGCTTCGGAGGCAGGGTCACTCCCAACTAGGCCAACGTGTCGTCAAAAAGATTATTTTTTTGTTTTTATTTTCCTTGTTAAACCACTACGGTTACTCTAGTAATACCAGGCGCGGCCCGCTCTTCGATTTACGTTTATCGCTACAGTTACATGCCGGGTACCCATCTGACGGGTACTGTTCAGTGGCAGTCGCTGCGCATCGAATCGCACGCGCACGCTACTTCGCGCACTAATGTTTAGGCTAAGAAAGAAGCGGTTTTTTAAAGATCAAAGGAGTGCGCCTTCTGCATTTGTACAATTATGACTTTAAAAGGGACGGGTGGAGCGGGCCGGAGCTCGCTCGCGGGCCGTAGTTTGCCCACCCCTGTACGCTTAGCACAAACAGTGATCAGATTCACGATGTACTGAATTAGGGCCAAATCAAAAGCACTCGAAACCGACGTACGCGCATGGAGAGGTTGACGAATGTAGAGGAAGCGAAAGTTGCACGTTTAGACCGGGGCACCTGGCGCTCCATAGACTCTGCCTACCTCATTGGGAGACACGCGTGAAGGTTTGTATGTATACAGGGTGTTTTTTTGGTCGACAACTCCCAAAACAGGAGAGATAGTACAATGAATGCTGAATCCGAATATCTTATTTAAAATTAAAAAACCTAAGGAGGTCAGAGAAATAGCATTTTCAATATTTCCCATTATTTTACTTAATTGTGGTTACCATGCGCCGTGTTTACCGAGACTTTAATGACGTAATCACCGTGCACAATGTTATGATTCATCGTTCCCTTCATACTTGTTACGGGCTTAGGACCGACAAAGATTACAAACCGAGAATAGCCTGCTTAACATCCACTGCAAGCCCACTTTGGCCTCTTCCTTGAGCATGGCGTGGCGTTTCAAAAGTAGATTAGGAAATCGTTCAGTCTAAATCCTATCGGTGTCAGCAATGTTTAGACCCCTCACAAAGTAAATGTTCAAAACATCAAATATTTCACGATGGTCTAGAAGTAAATTTTCTCGCCGAGCCATTTTTTTATCAATTAAATGATGTAACACTTTACTTAACAAGCAATCGCTTCGAAACAAACACGGAACTGACGTCGCTTGCGCCTATTGTAGAAGTTGCTGACCAAAAAAACAGCATTTCATACGTAATTTCTGTCTTTAAATTTCTTAATGTAATTTTGACATTGATTTTAATTTGTAAATTAGCTAGATACATAATCTAAACTTTATTGTGTTTAATGATGTACATTGTGATTTTATCAATGCTATAATTTTACCTAATTAATAATAAGTAAGTAAAGTTTTTGATTGCGAAAGTTAATAGACTTGCATGTGTTTGACAATAAATTAGTAAAGATATAAATGACAAGTCTAACACAATAAATATTAGGGGCGATCTTATACAACCCTGCCCTAATTTGATGCAGTATCAGGTGATCAGTCGGTGAACTTGTTTCATGGCTGGGGAAGGCAAACGAGCACACAGGCCAGCTGATGGCAATTGGGACTACAACTTTAACTGCAGACCCTGAGGACTAAGATGGAATGCCTCTATGCTAGTAATGTCACCGGTCGTCTTATCCCCACACCGGAACACAAGACCCTGCTGCTGGCAGTGGTTAAAGGATAAGATGGTGGTAGCGATCCGGACGGACTCTGCACAAGGTCCTGCCACCTTTAAATACATTTCAGAGCTGGTACGTTACCACGACATGGCTAAGTAATTAACCGATTAAATTAGCTTTCTTTTAAAAATACCGCGTCACACACATAGGTACACTTGTATACCGGCGCTCCTGTTGCACAATACAGGCGCATCATATCCATGTCATCAGCTCGCGTGCACCCTCGCTAAACGGAGGCTGAACTAGCGGCGGAGTGTGCACATTGAGCTAACTGGTATTCCATGCTCTGAGATTATGACCATTCTTAATTTGAACTGTATCATATTATGACACGATCCCATAATGTACGTACTGTCCCACGCCTTCCGCCCGGTCTTCTCAGCCGTTTTGTTCTTGGGGATGGGGGCACAGCCCCCCACGCGCCCCCCGCGCCCCCCGTTGCGGTTGTCTTGGTAATCCATCAGGGGGGGGACGTACTCTGTCGTTGAAGCACTGAAAGAAAACAACTGAATTGAGAACTTCCTCCTTTTTAGGGTTCCGTTTCCGAAGGTTGTCAACTGGACCCAACGGGTACCTATTACTAAGCGTACACTGTCTGTCTGTCCGTCCTAGATTTAAAGAGCTGTATCTTTTAACCCGTAAGAGATAGCAGATTGATTTTCCAGAATATTTGCCCTTCGGAGTCGTGCTCCTACTAAAATCTCCTACTGTAGCCCGAGCACGCTGCCACGGGTCAATTTTTGACATAGGGTCGGGACTTTAATTCGTCTATTCCATATTCCAACGTAAGTATAAAGAACTAAGGTTTAAAATAAGTGTGTTTTTTGTGATTTCAGTCCTTTTATTACTAAACAACTGAATCCCCGGGTAGCCACCCATTCATTTTAATAATATCATAACAATATTTGACACTAGTTCCCGTTTAATGTCGTTTGACACAAGTCCCGTGGCAGCGTGCTCGAAGATAATAAATAATAATGTACTGATTCTCCTACTGCAAGAAAATGTAGATATATCAAAGTAGGAACATAAGAACTTTACAATTGAACTTCTCGTTATCATGTTATAATTCAAGTATAATTAATTTATGTGACTATCACATAATTAAAGGCATTAAAATACGGTGTGTTTCATAAAAACTTTACACGAGTGTTTTAATGCCTCATTATGTACAGTTACATAGTACATACTAGAAAGCTGTTATTTGGCATGAATATATACATTAGTCACACCAAGAAAGTGGTAAAATAAAATCTTGAAAAAAATGTTTTTAGTGTAGGTACTTCTTTTACTTACGTCGTCTACCCCATGGTGCTGGGTGTCGTTGGAAAGGTCTTCCAAAAATATATGGGTTTGTGAAGACAATTTTTTGATTACGGCATCCGTTTATGAAATATTAAGCATTAAAGCGCAATTTTTTGTTTGAGTCAAGTGTCCCCCCCCCCCCCCCCTGCAGCCAAAACTATAAACACTTAAAATCTGAAAAATATCGATAACTAATTTGAAAGGAAAAGTATAACGACTAATCAGACATTATTAGTTCTTGAGATACAGGCGATTAAAGTGTTTATACCTACTAGAATCATCTAAGACGGCACCAATTGACTTGAAATAGAAAATTAAATATTACTTGTTGATTTTTATGAACCTACAAACATAAAAATCAACAAGTAATAACTAATTTTCTATTTAAAGTCGTTAACGGCTTCGGAACCCTACACTGAGCATAGTCCGACATGCTCCGGGTTTTTTGGGTTCCGTAGCCAAATGGCAAAAAACGTAACCCTTATAGATTCGTCATGTCTGTCTGTCCGTCCGTATGTCACAGTCACTTTTTCCGAAACTATAAGAACTACACTGTTGAAACTTGGTAAGTAGATGTATTCTGTGAACCGCATTAACATTTTCACACAAAAATAGAATAAAAACCATAAATTATGGGGGTTCCCCATACTTAGAACTGAAACTCAAAATTTTTTTTTCATCAAACCCATACGTGTGGGGTATGTATGGATAGGTCTTCAAAAATGATATTGAGGTTACTAACATCATTTTTTTCTAAACTGAACAGTTTGCGCGAGAGACACTTCCAAAGTGTTGAAATGTGTGTCCCCCCCTGTAAACTTCTAAAATAAGAGAATGATAGAACTAAAAAAAATATATGATGTAGGTACATTACCATGCAAACTTCCACCGAAAATTGGTTTGAACGAGATCTAGTAAGTAGTTTTTTTTTAATACGTCATAAAAACATTGATCAAAGCTACAACGAACTTTTATATTATGTTACTTGTTGCTACGGAACCCTTCATGGACGAGTCCGACTCGCACTTGGCCGCTTTTTATAATAGATATTTGTAAATACAGGGACGAAGCTCTAATTCTTCTCGGGAAAACCTACCTAATAGTCATCGTATTGTTTTTAACTCGGCGAAAAATAAGAGCGATCATAACGCTGACAATACGATTACATGTCAAATGCCATAATGTTTTACCGAGCAGCATAGACGCCCAAGTTGTCAGAAAAATAAAACGATACTTTTAGCGGGTCCGAAGCCGAAAGATAATCGGGCCTAAAACAGGTTTGCAGTGCCAATCATTTTTGGGGTTTACCAGAAATACCAGGGTCACGTATTGGTTTCTTTAGGGTTCCGAAGTCAACTAGGAATGACTAACTCCCTTTTTTGTTCAGAAACTCACAAACTTACAAAGCTGAAATTTGGGGGACTCTAAATGTGCCATTTTCGCTAGAGTTACGTGTACTAAAAATAAAAAAACCGGCCAAGTGCGAGTCGGACTTGCACACGAACCATTATTTATACAACATTAGACACTATAATCATGACATTTGGGCCACTTCCTGACTTGGCAGTGTGCTTGCAGTAAAACGTACAGGGCCTCTATTCAACTGCGTTATAACGATATCGTGTTTGACGTGTTTTAGAATCGTTTATGTCACAGTCGCCATTATTGTAAATGACATAAGAGTTATGAAAACGTTGACAATACGGAAACACGTCAAATACGATATCGTTATTACCGTGTAGAATCCCAGCCCAGGCGGCGTAAACGCTGCGCATTGTGGTAGATGCCACTGGTTGCCTAGCAACCCTCGCCGATTCCGTGTTTTACTGCAAGCATACCGACATCTCAGGAAAAACGTCTAAAAAAATACGTTTATGGTGTGGGAGCCCCTTATTTTTTTATTTGTAAACAAAATAATTAAAAAATAAATTTTAATTTTGAAAATGGAACTCTTTGCCAATATTACTGAGTATAAATTTGATTCATTTATCATTTGTTTTACGATTTGGCGGCAAATTGAAAATTGTCTGTGTCACGTAAGCATGAATTTAACGCAAGAAAATTTTCGTGCAATGATGTTTTATGACTTTTGAGATCATTTAAGCCAACTAGAAAGTTATGATAGACTACGATTGGCCTTTCCCGAAGAAGCCCCATCTCGTGTCTATGTTTACGACTGGTTTAATGAGTTTAAACGTGGTCGCACTAATCTCACCGATGATCTGCGTAAGGGACGGCCTTCTACGGAGACAACTAAAGATAACATCAGTGTTGTGCGGCGTATGACAGAGACTGATAAAAGAGTGACCTCAGCAGATTCGGACAAGCTTAGGCATCGGTATGAGTCAAGTGCACAAAATCCTACATGAACATTTAGCGGTCAGGAAGCTTTGTGCTCGGTGGATACCTCATAATTTGACCGAGGGCCAAAAACTCCATCGTGTTGATTGGTGCCGTGAAATTATTGAAAGATTTAACGCAGGTGACTCAAATACTGTGTTCGACATACTTACGGGTGACGAAAGCTGGATTTACTGTTATGATCCCGAAACCAAAAGTCAATCTGCTCAGTGGGTGTTTCCTTCCGAGGAGTTGCCAACTAAAGTGAAGAGAGGTCGAAGCGTGGGAAAAAAGATGGTGGCCTCGTTCTTCGGAAGGACAGGTTTTAGAGGACTGGATTGGTACACTAACAATTGTTTGCCACTTGTCTTGGAAAAAGTTCGGGAGAAACGACCTCGCAGTAGAATCCTCCTTCACCACGACAACGCCTCCTCGCACACCGCCAGGCGAACGATCGACTATTTGGCGAAGTCAGACGTGGAATTACTGGGTCACCCGCCGTATAGCCCCGACCTCGCACCTTGTGATTTTTAGTTATTCCCGAAAATAAAAGAAAAACTTCGAAGAAAACGTTTTGTGGACGCCGAGGAAGCTGTGGCTGCGTTTCAAAAGGCCGTCGAAGAGACCCCTAAGGACGAGTGGGCAAAGTGCTTTTCTCAGTGGTTCCATCGGAAGCAGCGATGTATTGACATGAATGGACACTATTTTGAAAAGATATAATAAAACTAATAAGTTGCTAGTTTACACAGTTTTAGATTTTCTAAGAACTTTCAGTTTGACCTCATAGCGAACGCATGTTGGCGAGGGCTACTGTACCTGTACGGGGCCGGAGTTGCGCCCGCGCCGGCGCCGAGCACCGGCAGGTCCAGGCAGCACACGATGGGCACGTGGCCCGCGAAGCCGCATCTCTGCAACCAACGATATCAATGTTACCCGAAGGTTTTTTTGGGGGTTCCATTTTCAACAAGCCCATGTAACGCCATGTGTATAACGCTCAGTAGGTATAATGTAGTACTGGAATAATCTGGAATACGTACTACAATTACTTATAATGACCTACCTTTTCTGAGTTAAGACAAGTCTCCGTTAGGTACGACGAAGGGCGAAGCGGGAGGAGTGTTAGCAAGAACTCCGAACCTATAGCGCGTGAACCTAGCGAGCAAGGCGAACGTGCTACGGCAGCGGCCGGCGAAGTGCTGGAACCGTTTTTTTAATAATACCTATACTACTATTATAATGTGGTTACAAAATTATCATCAAGTCTTTTTAGAGTTGTTGGTATTTCTGTAGCTCTACCTACCGCACTCTGGGAATGAAGGCGTGACGTTACGTATGTATGTAATCAAACGCACGGTTGCGGACTGCCAACCATCCAAATGATCGTGGTGGAAGTTCTGTCGCGTAGGACGAAGGCGGAAGGATGTGGCAGGAATTAATCCGAACAGCTCCTCGGAGCACTCCCCGCTATACAGGCGATAGAGAATGCAGAGCGATGCTACATCTCTACGCAGCGCCAAAAGCACTACGCAGCCGATCAGAAGTACGCTGGCAGCCGACAATTCGAGTCGCTCTCCGCTGGATGCGGTCCAGAGGAAGAAGCTGGTACTGGGGAGCCCCAGCCCACAGATGAGAGCAGTATTCCATATGTGGCCGAACCTGCGCCTTGTACAGCTGCAGGTGATGGGCCGGAGTGAAATACTGTCTCGATCTGTTGAGTACACCGAGCTTCTTCGAGGCCAATTTGGCCTTACCCTCTAAATCAAAATCAAAAAATCAAAATCAAAATGTTTATTCAGTAAATAGGCCCCCATGGGGCTCTTTTACACGTCGGTAATATGAAGTGAATTTACTAGCCGCTAATGACCGCGGAACTGGATATCACTCGTAATGTCGACACCAAGGAGTCCGATACTGGCTGTGGCAGTGAGGGGAGTGCTCTCAAAACGAGGAGATGCATCAAACGCCATCTTTTTTGTGGTGAACGCGCAAACTTGAGTCTTTGTGGGGTTAAGGCGGACTAAATTAAGTCGACCCCATTCTGAAACTTTTTTTAGGGTAGTCTCAATTTCAGACACAAGTTTGTTGCGGCTCTCGAAGACGTTGTCTCGAGAAATATTTGCACGGCCGGTGTAGAAGGTATCGCCCGTGCTATCATCTGCATAACAGTGAATGCCGCAGATTTGCAGCATGTCATTGATATGCAGAAGGAACAGCGTGGGCGATAGCACACAGCCTTGAGGGACACCAGCATTAACAGAGATGGAGTCAGAGCATGCACTGTCAACTAAGACTTTTATGCTTCTATCTGCTAGGAAGCTGGTGACCCATTCGCATAATTTCTCGGAATTCGGATGGAAACACTATTTAGTATAGTGTTTAAATATTCTATTAAATGATATGGAAAACAATATGTATAGTATACATTGTTTGTATACATTCCCTTAGTCGACTCTTACGACATCCACGAGAAGACATGGAATGCCACTATTCTAACCCGGCAACCACACGGGGCACAGTTGACCATTATTACTCGATAATCACGTACTTTAATGGATCAAGTGAGGTCTTCGCAATGATTTATACTGTTAGGCGATGGGCTTGCAACCTGTCACTAAAACACTAGTAAAGTTCTTGGCCTGATTGTGCAAAATGTGGTAACAGAATTAAGTATAAACAAGTCTTTTTACAGTTGTTGGTATTTCCGTAGCTCTGCCTCCCCCACTCTGGGAATTAAGGCGTGCTGTTATACATACTTTTGTTAAGAACATTGTCAACATAAAATTCGATGATAAGATACAATCGGTGAAGTGAAATTGGTTAAAGGGTGGGTACCGGGTCAGTTATCGACTTGGAAGTTGGTAGTTGCACAAATAATTTGTGAAAAGTAAAAAAAAAGTTATTACTTTAGTTTACATTCAGAATTAAAATGTACTATTAACGCAGTGGAACCTAAGAATACATACTATTAGAAGGGCATCTTCGGCGTCGTTGAATGGATGCGACAGCAAGCCGTCAAGTAATTACCTACAGCGCCCCACGCCCCGCCTTACCTCTCTCTCGCCTGCCGCAAAATTAGGGTTGTCACAAGTATATAGGACTAACTGAGCCCGCACCGAATAAGAATATTTACCTGTAAAACTATACGATAAACCGTAACCTTTTTTTTACACAAGCGGAGTGGGATAAAAAGTACCCTAAATGTTTTACATCTCAGTGGTGTCCTTGACAAATCTCTTTTCAGTTAAACCCTCTGCAACTGTGGTGACTTTTTTAGAAACATTCTACTGAGGACTGGAGTCTGTCAGACGTCATTTTTGATAAAACATAGAAAAAATACCAATGGGTCAATGATAAGTATTGATTATTAAGTGTATAGCAGGATTATTAATTTTCATGTGGAATTTATAATAAGCATGTATATGGGCTTCTAAATAAAAAAAAGACATTAACTTGAACAAGGTAAAAAAATCTGGAGTTTTTAACATAGGTTAGTTTATAATGCCCCGAGTCTTAGGAGAGGTTGCTGAGCGATACAGACCTATTTCACGCTATAAAGCGTTATTTTTTTGGCGGTGTCTGATACACGTCACGTCAGTCGCAGAGGGTAAAAGGTGCAGTTTCAAATAAAACGCTTGTCCGGTACTCGTACCAGTGACGTAATAATACTAATAATATATACCAAGAGCAAGATCCTGAAGGCGAATCACATTTTTTTACTGTAGTGTTTTAAAACAAGTATTGTTCAATCTAAACAAAAAGTGCGCAGGTAAATAATGTATATTTTTAATTGTTTTATTCTTACGCTCTGTACTTAATTGTTACAAATAATAAATAAAAATTCAAACTTCATTGATATCGACCTACAATTATCGTAAAGCACGCGGTCAAATGCGGAACTAACACTTTGGTATGGTAAAACCACAGTTTGCGTAGACAGTGGCGCCTTTGAGAGCTTCATTTGAAATATTGTTGCACGTTTACTTCAAGCGCCGATTCTGGGTGACATGGCAACCCGCTAGTGTTTGCTGCGATAATTGTAGTCCTGGACTGTTGACAGGCCACGCGGGAGCGCGCGTGGTGGGGATGAAGTTACCCTTCTAATAGTATTTATTCTTCTGCCCTGACGCACTATATTTGTTTGAAACTTCTTACGAGTTGAACTATAACGTCACTGTGACACATTACTATGGTGGGCCATGTTTCTACTTGGCTGGTATTACAATGTACATTGGAAATAAATCAATAAATATCACAGGACAATGTCACACAAATTGACCTAGAAATTAAACTCTAGACTTGTACTATGGGTGGTTACACGTTTTGTCCATATCAAAGCTAACTACGGAACCCCGGTCTTTATCTAACTTGTTCTTAACCATTTTTTATATTGTTTTATACGACGGGTTTTTATTTCAGATTTTAGAACTTGTTTGTCAAGACGGCCATGTTAGATTAACAAATAAACTAACATATTGAATTTACTTTTGACTAATTTATTATAGGATTAGGTCAATGATCGGTGGTCTCAAGACATTTAACTGACGATTGGAGTGAGATGTGACCTTAGCATATGAAGGTAATTTTGATGGATCTATGCTGAATCCCTAAAGTTTTTTAACCTATTTTATATTCCCTAACGTTGTATGTCATAATGATCACTTGTCCTAACGCTCACATGGCCTATCTTTAGGATTCCTAACATCGTATGGTTGATTTTTTTTTTCCATAATGTTTTATTTCCTAACATCACTTGCCATATTGATTCTTTATCCTAACGTTATGTGCCATAATAGTCATGTGTCATCCGTGTCGTCTAAGTCTGGCACGACCGGATTCAAGTTAT
This sequence comes from Acleris holmiana, assembly GCA_949316455.1. Lineage (NCBI taxonomy): Eukaryota > Metazoa > Arthropoda > Insecta > Lepidoptera > Tortricidae > Acleris > Acleris holmiana. The sequence goes on along the minus strand of OX438789.1, from coordinate 11,092,798 downwards.
TAATGTAAAATTTCAAACAGAGGTAAATTCAAGTTGTTTTGTTCTTGCACTATAGGTACTCCCTGCCTTATTTTAAGCCCCAAAAACGGAGAATATTAGCATAGTTTTTTCAAGGGATGTCAAAAAAAAATAACCTCGAAGGCTAAGGCGGGAGCTCGCTGCGCTTCGCTCCCGCCATAGCCTTCTAACCTAACCTTGCCGAGTCGGTTTTGCCCAGGAAGGTCTTGCTCGCTCATGCACACATATATATTATACATCGATTATACATACAATAGGGATTTTGAGGAATATGCCAAATAACATTAGGAATATTAATACTTATGGTAAAAAATACTCGGGCAAATGAGTTTTAGGGCAATCATTACATTATGAAAAATGATTGTTATGGCAATTGATCATTAGGGCTAATGCCCATTAGAGCAAAACAGTTCGGGCAAGTGATTTTAGGACAAACGATGTTAGGGATCGCGAGGGAGACCCAATTTTGATCCCAGAATGTTGATATTTTCTTTGGGAATAATGTCATGAGGTTTTTACGACAAGGAGAAGGCACACGAGCACACAGGCTACCTGATGATATATGAATTCTCAAGACTGCAATCCGAAGACCGCAACCCTAAGGACTTAGATGGAATGCGTCTATGCTAGTAATGTCACCGGTTGTTTTATCCCCACACCGGAACACAGCAATGCGAACACTGCTACTTGGCTGAATGATTATACGATGAGAGAATATTCTATTGGTATTTCTTAGTAATTTCTTGAAAAGATTTACACACTTCGGGGAATTCTAGACTCCTTGTAGTTGCCGGGTTAGAATAGTGCCACTCCATGTCTCCCCGTGGATGTCGTAAGAAGCGACTAAGGGAATAAGGGCTTGTAGTACTGTTAGGCGATGGGCTTGCAACCTGTCACTAATACACTGGTCAACATCATAGCCTGTTTGTGCAAAATGTGGTTACAGAATTATCGACAAGTCTTTTAGAGTTGTTGGTATTTCTGTAGCTCTGCCTACCCCACTCTGGGAATGAAGGCGTGATGTTATGTATGTATGTATTATTTTTTCTATTGTATGTGCTGGAACGAGAAGGCTATACATGTACGTCGCTCATCGTCACAGCTGCGTCACCCGGCCTGTCAGTCGACTACCGACTAGTCTGTGCCTCTGGCGTCGGTTACTGTTACTGTTCTTTGAGCGCCATGAACACCTAAAGGCGTCGTGTACAGTCGTGCCTACCACGCCACCGACGCTTATACTTGTCACAGTGACAAATAGAATATTTGTAACGTAAGGTTGAAATTAGCTGTGGTGTGCAGCTGCCATTGGCGTGTGAGGACGACTTTTGCATTTTCGTGTATCTGGCATCTTTCTTCTCGTTTCAAGTGGACTCGCAGTGGTGCAGAGGTTAAAACTATCTTGACCTCTGACCTACAAATCACCGTACAACGTTGCCCCCAATCTTCCTAGAGAAGATTGGATTGTGTTTTATTGCTATATTGATTTATAATTATATATACTTACTTGACACTGGCGAAATCACTTCACGTGGAAACGCCATATCCCCGCGGTAGTAGCTGTTCAAGTCGCCGCGGGGGCAAAGAAAGAAGAAGAAGACTTTTGCATCAAGTCAATGGCGGCGAAAAGGTTAAGGGTCAGTTTCATTTGGCATTAGCCAGCATACTTTTCGTGATACATTGGATCGCTGCGATAGCTCTTGGTTCAATAATGTTATAGCAACTCGTCAATGGATTGCTACAAGCACGCGGCCATTGATCAATGAGCCCTGACCTTCAGTCTCCAGGCGACGCGGCGGTCCGCCCTCCAGGCGGGGCAGCTGCTGAACTCCACGCACTTGCCCGGGACCCCGTCCTGGCTGCACGCGTCGCCGTAACCTGCGAACAAAGTATAAGCAGCAATCTATACCTACTAATGTAATGTCACAATCGACACGTTGGATTGAGTGAGATTGTCCCCTGATAATTTCATTTATTATAAATGTGAAACTAACTCTGTATGTCTATCTGTTTGTTACGCGCTCACGGATAAACCGCTGAACCGATTTAGATGAAATTTGGTATGGAGAATTGGAGATAGTTTAAGTAGGTTCGTACTAAGTTGCGGTAAACGGCTAGTAATAAATAAATATCGGGGGATTAGTAATTGCCGTGTGGTTGCCGGGATAGAATAGTGCCACTCCATGTCTCCCCGTGGATGTCGTAAGAGGCGACTAAGGGAATAAGAGCTTGTAGTACTGTTAGGCGATGGGCTTGCAACCTGTCACTAATACGAATTTAAAAGAAAAACTATCACGACTAAGTAGACATCATTGGTTCTTGAGATACTTAATCCTACTAAAATCATCTAAGACGGCACCAAAAACTTTAAATAGATTTTTTTTGTAGTACTTAACGGCTTCGGAACCCTACACTGAGCAAGGTCCGACATGCTCTTGCCCGGTTTTTCTAATTCTATAAGAAAATAACACTTACTTTGCGCCAAACCACTGCCGAAGCACAAACAAACAACCACAGACAATATTATTAACATTTCGTCTTTGTTTAGTTTTCAAAATGGCGGAGACGTCGGTCGCGCGCACTGCTCCCGCCACAACTGGCGCTGAAGTTTTTGAATACTAGTTTTGTTATGTTGCGCCGCTTAATTTATGGAAAACAGGATTCCATTGCGATTCTTCGCATCGCAAATCCCACGTTGACCTCATGTCTGCGTGCAGTCATTTATACTAGCTGTTGCCCGCGAGTCCTTGCGCCTAGAAAAATAAAACATGGCTTATGTGACTCTGTGATAATGTAGCATTCTAATGGTAAAAGAATAATTGGAATCGGCCCAGTTGTGTGGGTTTATTCGTTACATACATACAAATCTTTCCTCTTTGTAATTAATATGATGGTACCTCATCACTTCATCGAATTACCTTTCATATAATTTCATTTCATCGAACGCAGAAACCATAATGTTTTCAGGGTATCTTAAACATTAAGTACGTAGGTTAGGTTAGGTTAGATGTTTAAGATACCCTGAAAACATGACGGCTTCAAAAGAAAATAGCGTTCGATGAAATTAAATTCGATGTAAGGTATTTCGATGAAATGCCTATAAGATGCCTTCCTCGACAAATGGGCTATCTAACACTGAAAGAATTTTCAAATCTGACCAGTTCCTGAGATTAGCGGAATCAAGCAAACAAACAAACTCTTCTTTATAATATTAATGTCTGGTTTTACAGGGCGGCAGGCAGGTTAGTCGTGTTCAGTTTCGTATAAAGCTGCCTAATTGAGAAGGCACGCGCTAAAATCTGTTTTGTACGCTCCGACGGGACTTCTTAAACTTGCCGGATAAAACTTCACCTTTAAGATCAACGCAGCGCTGTGTTGAGAGAATCACCCCCTGACTAGAATTAAATAAGTTGCCGAGGAAAACACGCGCAGAACATACGCGTTATTTGTAAATCTTACTGCATTTATTCTTAGATCAAGTTTAATTGAGAATTTTCCTCAATCATAACAGTTTATAAGTCGCGTGTATCCTTCCTTTAAAATAAAATAAAACATCACGGGACAATGTCACACCAATTGACCTAGTCCCAAACTAAGCTCTAACTTGTACTATGGGTACTAGACAACGATAAACATACTTATATAGAGAAATACATAGATACATACTTAAATGTAGGTACCCCGTGTGGTTGCCGGGTTAGAGTAGTGCCACTCTATGTCTTCCCGTGGATGTCGTAAGAGGCGACTAACGGCCGAACCCTACATATATTCAAACCGCGGATAGAAGGCTTACTTCGGGTTGAACTTTGACATTTGCCCATACAAAATGTGTCAAATTTTAATCCGATTTAAGGCTATCTGTCCGCGGTTAGAATATAGGGTTCGGCCGTAAGGAAATAAGGGCTTGTAGAACTGTTAGGCGATTGGCTTGCAACCTGTTACTGATACACTGGTAAACAACTTAGCCTACATACATACCTATAACATCACGCCTCAATTCCCAAAGTGGTGTAGGCAGAGCTACAGAAATACCAACAGCTCTAAAAAGACTTGTTGATGATTCTGTAACCAAATTTTTCACAATCAGGCTAAGATGTTTCCTAGTGTATTAGTGACAGGTTGGAAGCCCATCGCTTAACAGTACTACAAGCCCTTATTCCCTTAGTCGCCTCTTACGACCTCCACGGATAAACATGGAGTGGCACTATTCTAACCCGGCTTATTTACCAGTTGGATGTTATTAAAATCCTGAAAATAAACAGGTGCATGATTGTTGTTTATGAAGAATGATCATTATGATGTAAAATGGTATGAGAAATATTTTCGGACTTCTGATAATAGGAAAAATATCTAAAATATCTCATAGAACACGTAAACATTTCATAAAATCGTACACATGGAGTATTGCACTATATGGAAGCGAGGCGTGGACCCTAATGCAGAGGGACAAAGAGAGGCTGGCGTTTGAGATGTGGTGCTGGAGAAGGACGGAAATGGTATCAAGAAGTATTGGCGAGGGTAAAGGAGAAAAGAAGGATATTGGAGAGTATGGAGAACAGAAGAGGAGGGATGATTATGAACATACATACATAACATCACGCCTTCATTCCCAGAGTGGGGTAGGCAGAGCTACAGAAATACCAACAACTCTAAAAAGACTTGTTTATGATTCTGTATCCACATTTTGCATGATCAGGCCAAGAAGTTGATGAAATGAAATAATTATTTTAAGGGATGATTATGAATTATGCGAAAAAATGCGCACCCCCGAAGGCATCACATTGGTGACTTTTTCTCTCTTAGTCTGGGCCGCACAGAATTGAACGCGGTTTTAAGGGTTTCGTAGCCACAATGACAAAAACGGAACCCTTATAGTTTCATGTCCGTCCGTCCGTATGTCACAGGCATTCTCAAAAACTACAAGATGTATATTTATAAAATTTGGAGTTATCCGTTACTTAGTTTGGTAGTTAAATAACAAGAATAGATATTTCTAAGGTCCGTAGTTAGTTACATGTACCGGAAGCTGAAAAATATTTTTGCAGCAAACATCAACGTGTGGCACAATAATTTCGATAGTTCTTTTAATGGTAGATTGTCCGACAAGAAAAAATAAAAAATGGTGCTATATATTTTTTTAACTCATCACTTCATCAAATGTATCATTTCATCGAATTTCATTTCATCGAACGTTATTTTCTGTTTTCAGGGTATCTTAAACATTAATTACCTAGGTTAGGTTAGGTTAGATGTTTAAGATACCCTGAAAACATTTTGGTTCCAGCAGAAAATAGCGTTCGTTGAAATTAAATTTGATGAATTGATACATTCGATGAAAGGTGTTTTGATGAAATAATAGACACCCATGATTTTTACTCTTAACCCTTCACTGTACTTAATGCAGACCGGGCCAGCAGCATTTCTGGAACGAAGACTTCTGCGGTGGAGGTTGTATGCCCAGCCCCCGCCCGCCCGGCCATGCACCGGCTCCACGCGCACTCCGACGTCACGGGCAACATCATCAATTGGCGACATGTATCTAGCAGTTTGTATCCAAGGCTTTTTATAAGGAAATAGAAAGAAAAACTTTAGTCCCTGAGGAGTAAAATGTCACTTTAGTCCCTAGGGATTAAATGCATCACTTTAGTTCGCGAGAAGTAAAAATACAAATGAAATTCCTGAGTATTTTTTGATTAGGGTGATCACACCAGTGTTGGACACTTTAAGCTGACAGGCACGAATTATGGACACTTTACTCTTAATTCGAATATCATAAGGTTATAAATTGATTATTGCAAAACAAATGAATAACCTTTATTGTCTGTAAAATAAAAGTCAAGTGTCCATCATTGGACCTTGTCCATTACTGGTTCGATCACCTAAGTGATTATTTTCGGAAATAACCGCTCCGAATGCTGCATCAATTGTGTCTCTCTAATCAATCCTTTAAACCGTAAGTCCAATAAATATGAAAAAATTACTAAGGTAACGTATAATTAAATATTTTCAACGTACATTATTTTCAACACGATTGGATGCATTAGAGTTTTTTGCCGAAAAACTGCACTTCTCCACAAAACGACGTAAGTGCCATGAAGATACGCTCTTTTGTTGTAGTAATGGCTTCGGAACCCGAGACAGAATATCGTCACTGCTTTGAAAAAACCTCGTACCTATCTCATATTTCGTGATGTACGATTTTAAACTTATTTCTCATCACGTTTAAGTTTAAAATCGTTCATCACGAAATACGAGATACAAGGTTTTTTTGTAGTGACGAAATTCCTACTTGCGTTTACCACAATGATATCATAGCGCTTAAAAAAGGGTCGCCTTATACCGAGGGTTTTCTCTCTTATTTACTTATCAATAGTTAAATTATTATATCATTCATTATTCATTATTAATAGCCGAATAAATATCATACCTTAAAAACTAACCTAACTTCAACAACAACTTATTCAAACTTTAACCATAACTTTTTGCAATACAGTTCAAAATCGTTAGCACTTAATACGAGTTACGTTGTTTTATAATTATGCCTTATGACGAAGCAAACTCGTCTTAAACCAGTTGGTAATACCAACTTAATTATGTTTTTATAATAAACTTTAGAATTAAATTGAACTTTGTTGCTACTACTTAAGAGTGCTCCTGTATAGCCAATGTCAATAAGTATTTGAACATTATAGTACTTCGTCGCTTTCCCTCGCTTAACAATTTCGTTTGCGATTCCCACCGCACCGTTACAACGACAAAGTACGAAGATGATTACTCACTTATGAAGTTCATTGTATTTCTTTAATAGTAAAGTTATTTTTGCATCAAATAGGGAAAAACAAAACAGAATAGGTTCAAGTTTTTGCCACAATTAAAAGAAAAGGCTTAGTGACTGTCGTGTGATGTGTATAAAGTTTAAAATGATCAGGTGAGGTTTTTGTTCGTATTTAGATAAATAATAAACTAGCTTGTTGGCAGCCGTCCATGGGCCTAATGCGAGCACTTTGAGTGACAACTCCAGCTTTAAAAAAAATGTGTCGTAGGTAGAGAACATCGAACTATGCAATAATTAAATAATAGAACGTGTCCCAAAACATTTGCATGGTAAGTTCGTTTGTGTTACCGATATTCATACGTTTTTTGTAACACAAAAGGAACTTTCCATACAAATTTGAACCCGGGACCGCTAACTTCGAAGCCAGGGCACTACCAACTAGACCAACGTGTCCTCAATGCATACAAAGTACATACACGGTTTTGATACTAAATAAGTGTTAATTATAGACAGAAACTAAACAAAATTACAAATCAACAATTTTCAAGTAGTGGGTATGTAAATGTAATGTTTGTTTAATACTCGTATAGCTATGTAATAAAATATATTAATATATAACCTATGTATTACGCTATACAGGGTATTTTTTTTATCAGTGCACAAATTTTAACATATCTTTTTGTATCGTTAATATAATATATTACGACAATAAAACAAGTTCAAAAAAAAATTTTTTGTTGCAAATTATCTCTCTTTTACCTTCTCGTGTGGACACAAAGTCGCACTAGAAATGATGACATGGGTTGTCAAGCTGTAGGTATGCGATACACTGTATTGATATTCGAAATTTGAAATTTCATGTACAGCTTATCAGACAACGAGCCCCTCTCCTACTGATATTCTAAATTTGAAATTTCATTTATTAACTTACTTAACAACACTCCCCTCTCCTCGCACCCCTGCATTAGAGGGTCCATGAATATCGTTAAGTTAGTGGAATCATTGAATCGGCAATATCTCTAATATTTTTTAAGCTAGAGTAAAAATAACAAAACATGTGTTATTGATTAAAACAATAGCGAAGCAAATATTAAAATTTGTGCACCTATTAAACAATTACCCTGCATATTGTGTTAAATTGTGCTATTTCTCTGTAATGTTTTTGCTTGGTGTACAATAAAGTGTTTTTAGGGTTCCGTAGTCAAACTAGGAACCCTTATAGTTTCGCCATGTCCGTCCGTCCGCAGCCTAGCGCAGACACTCTTAGTACTAGAAAGCTGTAATTTGGCACGAATATACATATTAGTAGGGTGTCGTTGGATAGGTCTTTCAAAAATATAAAGGGTTTGTGAATAAATTTTTCGATTAAGAGATCCGTTTATGAAATATTTGGCTTTAAAGCTCCATTTTTGTAATATAAGTGACTATTGGAATTTTTTCCACCTCTGACAGATGAGGGGTTTGTAGAAATATCTTATGTTGTATAACCACCCTTACAATACCAAATAGTGTATGGTTAGGTTTATGTTGCACGTATGTAATATATTGTCTATGCTTGTATCGCTTCCTCTTTCTCTTTGGTAATCCTACCGGCAGGACGCGCTTTCCCAAGCTGTTCCTGGTTTATCCTATTTTCATTGACTTTATATATGTGAAACTTCTGTGCCAAAATGTGAGTAATAAATGAGTAAAAGGATGGTCAATTCATTTTAATTTATTTCCACTGCAACAGACCGCACTGGTCTTCAAGAGGTTATGGTGGCCCCAGTCGAATAAATTGTCCAGCCTATTTCAACACCATTAAATTTATAATGCCGCTTCGTTGAGCACAATGGCGCTGGCATAACAACGCTGCTCGCCGTGCTACTTCTTCTCCGTCGTCGTGATTGTCGTGCGCCGCGCCGTCGTTGCCGTGCCCACATCGAACACGTGGCGTGGTCGTCGCATCGCATCGGGAGATTGAGACGCTAAGGTACTCATTACAAAATGGCTAGTGAAACTAACAATCAGCCAACTATAACTACAAGTCATTCAAACAACGCTATAGAAAAATTGCGTGGAGCTGAAAACTACTGCACATGGAAGTATCAAATGAAAATGCTTTTAATTCTCGACGGCTTATGGGATGCCGTAGATGGAACAGACAATGACGCATCTCGTGTTAACCGCGCTCTAGCCCGCATCGGTTTAAGCGTGTCACCACCATGCCTTCAACATGTTCGTAACGCTGACACAGCGAAGACAGCATGGACTAACCTAAAAAAATGTCTTTGAAAATAAAGGTTTATATCGTAGAGTTCTTCTGCTTCGACAATTGCATAAAACTGAATATAATCAATTCAACTGCATGTCGCGTTATTTGGAATCAATTATGTCTCTCGTTCATCAATTGGCGGACATAGATAAAGTAATTGAAGACAAGGAAATAATCGAATTGTTGCTGAGCGGTTTGCCTCGTGAATACGACGCCCTAGTCAGTAATTTAGAGACTGCTAACATAGCAAATGCTGACCTAACTGTAGAAATGGTGCGATCCAGACTACTACAAGAGGAGTCGAGGAAATCAAACAACTCTAGCACTGAAGAGACTGCTTTATTTTCCAAGTCTCATAATCGTCCTACCATGAAAGCTGTGAAACCAACGTGCCATTACTGTGGAAAAATAGGCCACATTAAAAACAAATGCTTCAAATACAGAAAAGACAAGATGAAGAATCACTCGCTACTGGCTGCGGATGCACCTACAACAGCATTCTTCGTCAAGAAGTCGTCGTGGTATTTGGACTCTGGGTGCTCCAATCATCTTTGCAACAACAAGAACTTGCTAAGCAACTATCAGGAGCTACCAGGCAATGGCAGTGAGGTTACACTGGCTAACAGTGAGTCAATGAGAGCGGAGGGCATCGGTGAAATGACTGTAGATGGTGTCATCAATAAGCTTGACAAGGTATTGTACGTTCCTAATTCGTCAGCTAATTTGTTGTCTGTTAGTAAACTTTGTGGTAAAGGATTTACTGTTATTTTTGACAAAGAGCAATGTAAAATTTATAAAAATTGTAAAATTCATGGCAATATGATTACCTCTGCATCAAATATAAATGGATTATATGAGTGGAAAGGGTGTAGTCGGGATACTTTGCAGGAAGTGCATTCTTCCATGTTTTTGTGTAATAGACAAGAAACAAAGAGTGCTAACGTCGCTGTCTCCATGTTGCCAGCTGAGCTCTGGCACAAGCGTCTTGGCCATCTTAATCTTAAAGGAATGTGTTCTTTAAGGGATGATCTTGCAACCGGTATCAAATTTCAGGTATGTTCAGAAGCAAAGTGTGAGACCTGTCTGCTCGGGAAGCAAGTTGCCTTGCCGTTCCCCGTAGGCGAGGCTACACGAGCTAAAAAACCTTTAGAAATTATACATAGTGATGTAGCAGGCCCGATGCAGGAGAACAGCTTTGGAGGTGCAAGGTATATGCTAAGTTTGACGGATGACTACTCGAGGAAGACCTATATCTACTTGATGAAGAATAAATCTGAGGTAATTAACCATTTTATTAATTTTAAAAATGAAGTTGAAAAACAACTTGGATTGCCAATTTTAATACTTCGTTCAGATGGGGGTTCAGAATATTGCAATAATAGTTTTGCTGAGTTTCTTAAGGGACAGGGCATCATTCATCAAAAGACTGTGCCCTACAGTCCGCAGCAAAATGGTGTCTCTGAGCGTCTTAATAGGACACTCTTGGAGAAGGCGAGATGCATGCTGTTAGAAGCTGGTCTCTGCAAGCGTTTTTGGGGTGAGGCAGTGATGACTGCAGCTTATTTGAAAAATAGGAGCCCCACCAGAGCTTTAGCAGGACAAACTCCTGAAGGGGTTTGGACAGGTTCGAAACCGGACCTTAGTCACCTTCATGTCTTCGGGTGCATTGCTTACTCGCTTATACCTAAACAGAAACGTCGCAAACTAGATCCTAAAAGTAAACCTTACATTTTTGTTGGTTACAGTGAAACAACAAAAGGTTTTAGGTTATTGAACCCACTTGACCCCCATAATGTAATTTTGTCAAGGAATGTTGTATTTTTAGAAAATAAATTTTACAATAATTTAGACATGGTGAATTTTAATGAAAAAGACAATGACAATTTATTTTATGAATATGAAGTGACATTTAATAATAATTATAAAAATAATGAAATTAATTTAATGTCTAGTCAAATCAATGAGACCCCTATGTCTAGTCCAAATAAAGAACCTCATATGTCTAGTCATAGCTTTAACAATTCTCCCATGGTTTTTTCAGATCCAGATCACTACTGTACCGGCAGTGAGAATGAAGAAGAGTCAGTCCCAAGTGACTCGTCGTGCGAGCCTATAGCGCTGTCGCAGCGACCGTCACATTCAGGGGAAGAGCTACCCTCAGTGGGTGCTCCTGCTGATCGTTCTTCTAGACCTATACGGTCTACAAGGTCACAACCACCAAAAAGGTATGATGATTATACGTCTGACTTCTCCCTGGTCGCGCATAACGTCACGTCTGTCGACAATGAAAGTGTACCTGCATCCTATAAGGAAGCAATTAATAGTCCACTTAGCACAGAATGGTCTACTGCCATGAAAAGTGAGTATGACTCTCTGATAGCTAATAAAGTTTGGAGATTAACTGATAGACCTAAAAATACCAATGTAATAAAATCGAAATGGGTATATAAAATTAAAAAGGATGCATCTGGTAACTTTGAAAAATATAAAGCAAGACTTGTTGCCATGGGTTATACGCAGGTTCATGGTGTGGATTATAAGGACACATTTTCACCAGTCGTAAGACACAGTACTATGAGAATATTATTTGCTTTAGCTTGTCAATTTGATCTGAGCATAGATCACATTGATGTAACCACAGCCTTTCTTAATGGAGATCTTGAGGAAACCATATACATGGAACAACCACCAGGTTTTGATAATGGTAATAAAGATAAAGTCTGTTTGTTGCAAAAGGGTATCTATGGTCTAAAACAAGCAAGTAGAATTTGGAATAACAAAGTAAACAAAATACTATGTGAAAATGGGTTCTTACAAAGTAAATATGAACCATGCATTTATATAAGTAAATATAAGAATATTTTATTAATCATAGCATTGTATGTAGATGACTTTTACATATTTTCTAATAACAGCTCGCGTAAAAATGAGCTGCTAAATGTATTGCAAAACGAATTTAATTGCAAAAATCTAGGCACTTTAAAGAACTGTCTTGGGATAAATGTTACAAGAGAGAAAGATGTTTTAAAACTTGATCAGAGTGAATATATTATGAAAGTGCTCAAGCGGTTTAATATGGAAAACTGTAAACCTGTATCAACACCTATGACTGTAGGTTGTAAGCTCGATAGTGATGATGAAACTCTGTGTGATGAAACTTATAATTATAGAGAACTGATGGGTTCACTGCTGTATCTAGCTGTATGCAGTCGACCTGATATAGCTTATGCGTGTAGCCACTTAAGTCAGTATAATTCTAAATTTAATAAGAGTCATTGGCTTGCAGCTAAAAGAATCCTTAGGTATTTAGCAGGAACAATTCATTATTCCTTATATTTCATAAAGAGTAAAGAATTAAATATAACTGCATATACAGACGCCGACTGGGCTAATGACACGTTAGATAGACGTTCATATACTGGTTTTGTTATAAAACTAGGTTCAAGCATTATAAACTGGGAATCTAGGAAACAACGTTGTATTGCACTTAGTTCCACAGAGAGTGAATTTATTGCCATCAATGATGTTTGTAAGGACTTGTGTTTCATTAAGAACTTTTTAGCAGAGATTTTATGTGTGAAACCAAGCATCACCGTGTATAATGATAACCAAAGTGCACACAAACTGCTGCTGGCTAAAGAATATTGTCATAAACGCACTAAACACATCGATGTCAGGTATCATTACATAAAAGACTTAGTCCATAACAATGTATTAACTGTTAAGTACTTACCAACTGAAGAAATGATAGCCGATGTACTTACGAAACCGCTGAGCTTTTGTAAACATTCCAAATTTATTCATGGCATGAATGTTAAGTAATGTAGGCATGTAACAATGTAAATGTACAGCCATGTGATAATATGCTTATAACTGTTGATTGATCCGTGTTTGTGTCATGTGATAGCATGTTATTGTGTAAATTTGTATAGAGTTGAAGTCTCTCTCTAGGTAAACATTGTGATCAATGTTAACATTAATATAATTAATATTATATTAGGTTCATTCCTTACATTAGAGACGCTAAGAAATACAAATGTTTGTTTGTCATGTGTGTATAGTCTTTCTTGTCTCTTTTGTGTTTAGGCATGTTGCAATGGTGTTGTAAGCTGTGAGGGGAAGTGTAGAAATATCTTATGTTGTATAACCACCCTTACAATACCAAATAGTGTATGGTTAGGTTTATGTTGCACGTATGTAATATATTGTCTATGCTTGTATCGCTTCCTCTTTCTCTTTGGTAATCCTACCGGCAGGACGCGCTTTCCCAAGCTGTTCCTGGTTTATCCTATTTTCATTGACTTTATATATGTGAAACTTCTGTGCCAAAATGTGAGTAATAAATGAGTAAAAGGATGGTCAATTCATTTTAATTTATTTCCACTGCAACAGACCGCACTGGTCTTCAAGAGGGTTAAGTCACTAAGTCCGCCATTTATACCTGCTTGTGTATTGTGCAATGAAGTTAAACAAATAATAAATAATTAAATGGCAGCTAGGCGCGTCAACAATTATAGATAACCTACTCACTTGTTGATTTAGTTTTCCTGTTTACAATAATGGTACATTCCTTAGTCACATAGGTCACCCATTCAAAAAGCCACATATTTTATATTAAGTCTTAGTTTTAGGTTAGCTAGGGTAAAATTGGACGGTTCAGACGGAGTAGCGATAAAAGACTTCTATGTGGACGGAGTCACAGGAAACAACTAGAGTACTAGTTTTTGCCCGCGTCTCCATCGCGAAGTCATTTTCATCTAAATCGGCTTACTAGTTTAAGCGTGAAGAGGTAACAGACAGGCAGACAAACAGAGAAACAGATACATTTTCGCATTTATAACATTAGTATTGATTAATACTTATAGTATAAAGAAATACATACTTAAATACATAGAAAACATCCAAGACTCCGGAACAAATACTCGTGCTGATCACACAAATATCTGCCCTTACCGGGATTTGAATCCAGGACCGCTCGGTTCGGAGGCAGGGTCACTCCCAACTAGGCCACCTTGTCGTCAAATATGGCGCTGGAGATTACGCGGCGAAAAACGTTTTGAAGCGCAGGAAAGTGACCGTGAGTGACGTTGCTTGTGTTTTTCGTCCCTTTCTTTAGCGTGATCTTGAGTTTTTGAAAAAGGGACAGAAAACATAAGCAACGTCATTCACGGTCACTTTTCTTTGCTTAAAAATATTGTTCACCGAGCAATCTCCAGTGTCTTTATAAGCTTCTTCTAAACAACCTACCTTCTATTTCAGATTATTGCTAGCCTTGGCGGTGTTCCACGTTGCAGCCGCCGCCAACGAAATAGACGAGAGCTTATTGGAACAGATATTCGGAATTAGAGGTACTATAAGTACTTACTACTTACATAACATCACGCCTTAATTCCCGGAGTGGGGTAGGCAGAGCTACAGAAATACCTACAATTCTAAAAAACTTGTTGATAATTCTGTAACCGCATTTAACTTCTACTAGCATTTTTAAAGTACATTTTACAAAGTGAATATAAAGTTATTAAAAAACCGGGCAAGAGCATGAGCTTGAGTCTAACAAAAATTAGCGCTTTAAAGCTTAATATTTTATAAGCGGATTCCTTGATCGAAAAATTGTTTATAAACCCTAAATATTTTTAAAATACCTATCCAACGACACCCAACACTTTGGGTTAGACTAGAAAAAAAAATACATCCGCACGATACGTGTAGGGGAGGTACCTTTTTTTTAACATTTTATTGTATCACTTTGTTGGCGTGACTAATATGTATATTCATGCCAAATTACAGCTTTCTAGTACTATGAGTCTCTGCGCTAGGCTGCAGACGGACGGACGGACATGGCGAAACTATTTATTTATTTCATTAAATTTCACTGCATAATACTAGAACCAAAGCACTATGAAACTAAGATAAAATTGGAATATAAAGGAGAAAGTTTGAGTGTGTGTGTGTGTGTTTGTTACTTCTTCACGCTGAAACGGCCTGACCAATTTTGATAAAATTTAGTATTGAGGTAGAAGACACCCTGGACATATAGGCTACTTTTATCCCGAAAAAAAAAATATTCCCGTGGGATGAGCAGTTTTATACACCGAATACACAGAAGAAAAGAGGTAATTTACTTATCACAGAAGAAGGCCGTACATGCACTACAGTTCCTAAGGTGGTTTGACTAAGGAACCCTAAAAAGGATGCTATATGTTAAGCTAGTAGATTCGCTCCATATTACCGACGTATAAAAGAGCTGTCATGTGGCCAATTTACTGAATAAATATTTTGTCCCTCGTGGTTGCCGGGTTAGAATAGTGCCACTCCATGTCTTCCCGTGGTTGTCGTAAAAGGCGACTAAGGGAATAAGGGCTTGTAGTACTGTTAGGCGATGGGCTTGCAACCTGTCATACACTGGTGAATTTCTTGGTCTGATTGTGCAAAATGTGGTTCCAGAATTATCAACAAATCTTTCTAGAGTTGTTGGTACTTCTGTAGCTCTGCTTACCCCTCTCTTGGAATGAAGGCTTGTTGTTATGTATGTATGTAATAATAACGTTTTAACTTATTTTAAATTTTTTGACAACCCTAGCACATCCGCGAGTGACAGCTTAGTTACACGGGTGGCGGCGTCGCCCGACATCAAAGGCGTTTCACTACTGTAGGGAATTATATTGTAATACTGTGCATATTAAATATCTTTGGCTACATATTACCGACGTATAAAAGGGCCTTAATGTGGGCAGTTTACTGAATAAATATTTGCATATTTTTTTTTGACGCCTTGGTGTCTTTACGTGTGTATGTTGGTAGTACTGATTGGTTCCTTATCTCTCCTTCATTTGTCTGTGGTCAGTTTCCTTACCGTTCATTTTTTTGTACATAATGTTCATGACCAATTTGTTCTCCTTTGAAGAATGAAAGAATTTTTATTTATCAATTTCGTGTTCTTATTTCACTTCCCTTAGTGTCTGTGTAGTCTGCTGTCTCATCGTTCGTGTCACTTTGGCGCCACTGAAAATCAGCGTCGCGGTTGATGCCGTGACACAGTGCTGAGTGGTGTCATTTCGACATCACAGGACCACTCATGGCAACACTATGCTATAATTTTCTTTTCAATTTGTTTCTTTTTTTATTTATTGTGTAGTTTGTTGCCATTATTTTTATTATGTGTAATCTTTGAACTGTTTTTTGTTTCTTGTGATCGTCGAATTAATTGTCTGTTGTCAGATGAGGATGACAACGAGCTGGTGGGGAGCCAGTGCGAGAGCCTGGAGGGCAAGGGGCGCGGCTGCTACGAGTGCCGCTACTGCAACGACAGCCTGGTGCAGGGGAACCGGTACAGCGCCAGCCGCGTCGAGCTGCAGTGAGCATGTTCCCCGGACATCCTAATTGGGATATCCCAAAAAAAACTCTTAGTTTTTATATTTTTAAGGTTCCCAGGACCCTTATGATTACTTTGTTGTCCGTCCGTCCGTCCGTCCGTCCGTCCGTCCGTCCGTCTGTCAAGACCTTTTTCTCAGGAACGCGTGGAGGTATCAAGCTGAAATTTATATCAAATACTCAAGTCTACTGTTCCTTGGAGCTGTGAAAAAATCAAACTTCTAAGCCAACGCAATCAAAAGATACAGCCGTTTATAACGCAAATTTCCGCAAATTTTCGAAACTCGCAAGGGAATCAAAACCTAAAGGGTACTTCCAGTCGATCTAGAATGTTGAAATTTGGTACGAAGCAACGTCTTATAGCACAGATAAAGGAAAAATTGCGAAAACTGTAAACTTTTAGCTACATCACAAGAAAAAAAATCATTTTACGATTGCAAACTTTTATGCAGTTGGTAAACTAATCGCGACCTATGTCGATGTATGGAGACAACAGTTTTTCACCGGCAAAGTGAAGTTCGTCCCTCAATACAATTTTACATTCTTATAAGTTTGTACGGAACCCTCGGTGCGCGAGTCCGACTCGCAATTGACCGTTTTTTTTTTTAAATAAAATAGACTAAACGACGACACTCATGTTATGTTATTTTAAGGAAAATTGCTTTATGACGTCACTACAAAATTGTTTTGTTTAAGACATGCTTTAAAACTATTGAATTCGTCGAGTACGTTGTATCGTTGTTTTCATATCCTTCAATTTATTTTAGTAGGTGTTCGAAATGACTACCGTTTTATTCAACTCGTTTAGGATATGAGAACAATGCATTTTATTAATTTTAGTCATCATGTTTCATGGTAACATTTAGTCGTTACACTGTCCGCAGACTCAAAGACTCCACGTGTATGGAAGAGCAAGTGTTATGCTGCGTGGTGCAGAAAGATATTTTAGGTCTCAGGTAAGACATCATTTTTTTTATGATAAGCAGAATGCACACGAGCGCTCAGGCCACCTGATGGTAAGTGGAATCTGAAACCCGTAGAGATATTTGAATCCCACCAAAAACATAAATGTAAAAAAGGAGAGCCAAGTTCAATACAAAAAATATTCTCTGCTGTGGGCTTCGCCGCAAAAAGAATGGAGATCTGAGATTGAGTGCCAAATTCTATGCAAAATCCAAATATGTAGTCTAAGGGCTGACTTGGCTGGTTTTCCCATACGAATTATTATTAAGTACCTACTTTTACACAGTCATGGAAGAGCCTTATGTTCGATGGGTAGTTTCTACCAGCAAGCCAAATTTTCGGAATAATAAAATAAGAACCGAAAGGTAACAGGTTTAGAACATGCGAAGGCTATATAATTCGTATGGGAAAACCAGCCAAGTCAGCCCTTAGACTTCATATTTGGATTTTGCATAGAACTTGGCACTCAATCTCAGATCTCCATTCTTTTTGCGGCGAAGCCCACAGCAGAGAATATTTTTTGTATTGAACTTGGCTCTCCATTTTTACATTTATGTTTTTGGTGGGATATCATTACTTTTTGTAGGTAAGTACATATCAATATCCTTTCGCTCGGCCACGTTCGCGTCAACGGTTCGATTCGGTTGTTACAGCGCCCCACCCACCCCGCCCGCGCCGCTCCGGCGTTACTCGGCGCGCGCGCGTCGTGTACATACCGAAAATCTAAATGCCTATTATTTTATCATTATTTATGAGTAGGTAATGATTTTACACTATTGATGTGCGCTAAATATAAAAATAATAATTAATACCAGTTAATAACGTAGGTACCCTAAGTAATATTAGGTATTTATGTTAAGCGTTCATAATAGAATCTAATTATTTAAAAATTGCCAGTTTTTTATTTATTCCTTTGTATTCATCTAATTACCTATCTGCATACCAAATTTTAACTCTCTAGGTCATGTCATCTGGAACTGGGTTAGAGTTTTGGTCTATAGGTCAGTCAATGATAAAAATGAGGAATTTGGACATTAATATCTAAATAACCGTTTGAGATAAGCTTATGAAATTTAGAACACATATGTATCTCGCAAGTCTCAATTATGAGCCAAATTTGATACGTTTATGTAAAATAGTTTTTGATTTATGAGGGGGTCAAAAGTGGCTCCAAATGGTTCGTGTAATATTACACACGGTGCGGCTCGCCAGTTCTGTTTCTTGAACTTGGCTTGACACGCTCCCGCGTGTCTAGATTCTAAACACTATAATCTTAAGACTGCAATAAGACCTCAAATGCGTCGCCAACCCTGAGGACTAAGATGGAATGCCTCTATGCTAGTAAATAATTTCACCGGTTGTCTTATCCCCACACCGGAACACAACAATGCGAACACTGTTGTTTGGCGGGTGGTCAATGGATAAGATGGTGGTAGTGATCCGAACAAACCCTGCAGAGGGTCCTACCACCACTAAAACCACCATACCATCATTCAAATTACTCTATTTAAAATAAAGTACACCTTACTTAACTAGCCAAGATGCAAACGCTCCTAACGTTTTTCTTTTCTATCGCTCAAAATTTATGGGATGACAGTCCACCACGTGCTTTATCGAGAATCTTTATCGCACGAGAATGTCATCCCAGACATTTTGAGCGATAGAAAAGAAAAACGTTAGGAGCGTTTGCATCTTGGCTAGGGCCCCAATTCTATCCAATTTCTATCGCTCAAAATGTACGAGATGACGTTCTTGTGCGTTACGATAAACCACGTGGTCGTGACCTTTCCATCCCATTTTCAGCGATAGAAAAGAAAAACGTTAGAAGCGTTTGCATCTTGAATAGGGCCACACGCCTCATGAAAATGCAGCGCTCGTCGCCACCATTCGGCAGCTTACGTCTATTCTATACCGTCACTTGTTATGTAATAAAATATGAAGATCGTAGAGTTTCGAAGATTCAACCAAATCATGCGAAAAAAGTGTCATGTTTCAAAAATAAAACTATCGAGCATTTTATTTCTAATCGTGTTTTCACGTTTATCGTTAAAGGAAATATGACCAAGTTTAATATATCCAACAAACAGACACAGATCATGAAGAGAACCGCAGGAGAATCAAAGTAACTGACATAGCTCATCGAGTTGCAATCCTTAAGTGGCAGTGGGCGGGGCACATTGCTCGTAGAACTGATGGCCGTTGGAGCGGAAAGGTTCTAGAGAGGCGCCCGCGAACCGGGAGACGAAGTGTCGGCAGGCCTTCCACAAGGTGGACCGACGAGCTGATAAAGGTCGCGGGAAACCGCTGGATGACAGCAGCAGAGGACCGCTCGTTGTGGAAAACCTTAGAGAAGGCCTTTGTCCAGCAGTGGACGTCTTGCGGCTGATGGTGATGGTGATGAGGTGTTACGGTTATTGAAATCCAGATCGCGGAACACAACCAACTTTATCATATGCATGCATACATAACATCACGCCTTCATTCCCGGACGGGGTAGGCAGAGCTACAGAAATTACAACAACTCTAAAAAAACTCGTTGGTAATTCTGTAACTACATTTTACACAATCAGCCTTAGATTTATCACATGTGTCTTGTTAATTTGCAGATCGACCGAAAACTGTGGTAAGAGTAACCCGGACGGAGTCCCTCGCAAGCGGCGGTCCGCGCCGAGGGCCGTGCTGCAGGGGGAGTTCCCGTGGAGGGCCTGGGTCTACAAGTAAGTGAGGGAGGGTCTTATCTGTTAGTTTTCGTGCAAAATTTGTATGTGTCTAGCACCCAAATCTAAATCATTTTATCGAATTAACTACAAAAAAAAAAAGTTTATTCAGTAAATAGGCCCCCATGGGGCTCTTTTACACGTCGGTAATATGAAGTGATCCTACTAGCGCTTCAGATAAGACCATCATTGCGGAGAAGAAGCGCCAAGAAACTCCAGCAGAAGGTCATTTTTTCAAACATAAAGTACAGAAATACTTAAAAGTAAGTTACATTACAAGTACTTAATAAAGTAATAAATAATAATGATTAAAGCTTGAACAAATAAAATCAATACAAATGTAAGGCTAATAACATTAAACTAAAAATAATAAGTCTAGGAGAACAACACGACGAGGTCTCTACGTCAAAAGCCATATCTAGAATAATAAACTGAAGAACCAGTCCTTGCAAATGTGAACAGACCGCCCGACTTTCCTGCTGAAACCATATTTGAACCTTTCGTATGCCGGAGGGGCTCGCGCACTTGTACCCGCGCTGTGTACCCCTTGTCTACCGAGACATTATGCCAATAGAGAGCGCGACTGTAAAGGTTCCTTGGGTTTAGATTGGGGATGGATACGGTACTAGGCCACCGAAGCTATAAGTACGAATACGGGACAAATCGGGTACAATTGTGCGAGTCTTTTTATAC
Organism: Acleris holmiana; assembly: GCA_949316455.1. Classification (NCBI taxonomy): domain Eukaryota; kingdom Metazoa; phylum Arthropoda; class Insecta; order Lepidoptera; family Tortricidae; genus Acleris; species Acleris holmiana. Next base: position 11,072,010 of record OX438789.1, on the reverse strand, counting down.
GACGGTACGGGTACGGATACGGGGCTAGACATACGAAGAGTCAATAACACAAAGCTTCCTCGGTCTTGAAGTGTGAGCACTTGTGTTGTGCGTCACCGATGAGCCAAGTAAGTTCGCTAACTCAAAGTTCAAAGATCGTGAGTTTAAACAAAGTATAAGTATAGTAATAAATCGGTTGTCTGTAAAGTCGGTTTACTGACGATAGTTGAACGTGACAACGTCATAAGAAAATACTGATGGAATGGTTGCATTTTTCAAAAGAAAATTTTAATGTTATTTGTTTGTTAGATATTTTGTATGGATATAGAGAAGGAGGTAAATGGAAATCACAATTGAATTGATCAAGTTACATTTATTTGTACGCATAAATACAATTATGTTTTTTTTTTTATAATGTACATAGTTTTTACAAGACTAAGTATGAATGTGTGGATGTGCGTTCCATCTTAAATTTAAAATTTGGAATCATCATACTATTTCGATCGAATAGCAAAGCCATTGATTTTTTACTCATCGTGAAATAGTTCTGTTAACTTATTGTTATAGTTTTGTCAATTATAGCATAACCTACAATCGCTGCACTAGCGGACCGATGCTATTTATTTTAATGATGAAAGCACGAATATTCGACAATATATCACTGAACACATATATTTAATATCGAAAGAAAGCTACTCAAGCACACGAAACATCTAGCCACTGACTTCAAACTATGTCAGTGGCTAGATGTCGTGCAAGCCGCGCGTGTACCTTTGTTTGAAGATCAATTACTATGTTCTAAAGCTCTCGCCATTATGTATGTATGTATGCAAGTAATCACTTTATTACTATGCTCTTTAAATCTCGAGGTGAAGTCATGCAACGTCGACCGAGAGTGGACGTTATGAACCGGTTGTATAAACCTCGTCGCTTTAAAGACATGTACACAAAAAATGTATTCAACATGTGCATTAAAATCTATAATGCCTTACCTGAGGACATACAGTTGCTCCAAGGAAATATGTTTAGGAATAAGTTGACAAACTGGCTTTATAGTGCTATTACAGCGTTAAGGATTTTCTCGAGCGTAATATTGGTTTTTAATTTGTAATTTTTGTTGACATTCGATTATAATTGATTTTTATTTTTATTATTTTACGTTTTTATATTTATATCTTTGAATTTTACTTGACATTTCATTAATATTTGCACGCCTGCATGCAGCCTGAATACACTGGACTTTTATAATATTGTGTAGTGCTTAAGAAACTGTATTCAGCAAATAAACATTTTGATTAGATTAGATTTTTATTAATATATTTATTAAATTACGGCGTTTTGTCTAGAGTGGGTATTTAGATAAATATCGTTTATATTTTAGAAAGAACTCGGCGAGTCCTCTCTGCACGGCCACGTTCGTGCAGGACAACCCGGAGTTCGAGGCGCTGCTGACGCTGGCGTCGTGCGTGCACGGGCTGCGCGCGCGCGACCTGCAGGTGGCCTTCGCGCGGGGCGGCGCGCGCTCGGCGCTCAGGGCCGTCGTACACCACGAGGGCTACTCGCCAGGTCCGACAACATGTTTTAAAAATAAAACCGGGCAAGAGCATGTCGGACCATGCTCAGTGGAGGGTTCCGAAGCCGTTAACTACTACAAACATAAAAAATCATCAAGTAATAACTAATTTTCTATTTAAAGTCAATTGGTGCCGTCGTAGATGATTTTAGTTGGTATAAACACTTTAATCCAACAGCTTATACCTTGGATAACACATAGGCGACCTTTTATATCGCTATTCCCTCGGGAACTGATTTCGCGGGCGGAGGCTAATCTACACTAATATTATAAAGAGGAAAGATTTGTACCTATTTTTGTATTGTTGTATTTTTGTTTGTAATGAATAGGCTCAAAAAATACTGGGCCGATTTAAAAAATTCTTTCACCAATAGAATGCTACATTCTTCCAATTTGACATTGGCTACATTTCATTTTGAAAAAAATTAGGGATCCTTGGTAAAATTTGAACAATGTAACCGAAGGTGTAGAAAAATGAGCGGGCGAAGCCGCTGGCGGGTCGCTAGTAGGTTCATAAAGGCTAATGCATTATGTTTAAAGACATTTATTTCTCATAAAAAATTACAAAATTTACTTACATGAGAAAGGTTACAGATTAAAACTAAAACTAAGCATACAGTGTTTACGAATGTTATATAGAAAAGTAACATGATATAAAAATCTAAGTGGGTAGAAATTAATTACAATAATATTACTCCAAACGCTCGGAATATAAGTATGCGTCACCAACTGCACCTCAGGCACAGCGATGTAGGAAAAAGATAAGACGGTGCGCCATAGCACGCGGTTGGATGCGGCAGATTTAGGTGTGCTCATACTCATATTATTAAGTTTAGTTTATGTGTGATGATGTGGGTTTGTGTTTATAGAAAAATGAAAGTATAGTATTTTGTGTATGATTTACCTATATGTACTTTTTTTTTTACAAGCTTTTTTTTTTATTTTATTTTTTATTTTTTCGTATATCTGTTTTTTTTTTAATTTAATATATAAACATATATGTGTTTGTTTGATTTATTGCAATTAAAGACACGGGGCTATATTGTTAACAATGTAGAATTTTAGATACTTTTTAAAGCTAACCATCGACTTGGCATCTTTAATGTCTCTCGGTAATTTATTGTATAATTTGGCACCTTCGAAACTAATGCACTTTTTGCCGTAATTAGTTCTAGGGGTTCTCAAAACTAAATTATCTGCATTCCGTAGTCTAATTCTTTGAACGAGGGCTTTTTTTTTGAAATTCATATTCGTGTGGATGTCCTTATTCAGTATTTTTCGCACCAATATACATGTATTATAGATATATGCTTGTGTTATGCTTAATATTTTAATGTTTTTATATAGTGTCTCAGATGGAGTTAGGTAGTTGTAATTAAATAAAGTTTTTATTAATTTATTTTGAGCGATTTGTATCTTTTTTAGATGTATTTTTGGTGCTGTCCCCCAGATTTCTATTAAGTAATCAATATGCGGTTTGATCAATGAGTTATAAATTAAATAGCGTACTTTAAGGGGAAGACACCGTGACACACCGCGAAGAGCACCAGTCAATGATGATAGTTTTGACTTGATCTTCTGAACATGTGGTTCCCACGTGAGCTTACTGTCTAGTATAAGGCCAAGGTATTTTTCGGATGTCTTTTTTCTAATGTACTTGGCGTTTAAGGTGGGATCTGTAAAGGCTTCTATCTTTTTGTTTTTCGCAGCAAAGACTATGTAACTTGTTTTTTCTACATTTATAGTAAGTAGATTACGCGAAAACCACGTGTTCAGTAACTGCAGGTCAGATTGTACATTACAGAGAATATCAGTTATAGAAGAGCCGTAATAGAAAAGACTGGTATCATCAGCGTAAAGTGTCAGATCTCCTATGAGTCCAATTTCTTGTATGTCATTAATATATATTAAAAATAAAAGTGGCCCCAAAATAGATCCTTGGGGGACGCCGTAGATAATAGGTCTTGGACTACTTTGCTGATCATTGATTTTTACACTTTGGAGACGGTTCAATAGATACGATTTTAGAACGTCATAAGCTTTGCCAGTCACTCCTATACTAGTCAATTTATTCAGTAGTATTTTATGACTCACGGTGTCGAATGCTTTCTTTAAATCAATAAAAACACCCAATACAATATTCTTTTCGTCAATATTGATCTTTATTCGAGTGACGAGGTCAATTGTAGCTGAGAGAGTATTTGACTTTTGCCTGAAGCCATATTGCTTTGGAGAGAGAATTTGATTTAAGTTAAGGAATCCTATAAGACGATTGTAAATTGCTTTTTCATAAATTTTTGATATAACTGGGAGAACAGAAATAGGCCGATAGTTACCTGGATATAATTTACTGCCGGATTTATGTATTGGTGTAACTTTAGCGGTTTTTAAACTCTCTGGGAAAATAGCTTGGTCAAAACATTTATTTATGCATATGGTAAGTTCATCGATTATTAATGATTTTATTGATTTTATTGATTTAGTAGTTATCCCATCTAGGCCAGAACTACTGTTTATTTTTAAGTTTTCAATTATTTTATTTACTTCATCGACGGTTACTGGATCGAATATGCTAAGTTCATTTCTATTTGTTACCTGAGGCAAAGATGGTGTATGATAAATTAAAGGTATCTTATCAGCTAAGTCTGACCCTATTGTAGAAAAATATAAATTGAAATGTTCACAAATTTCTGCACTGTCAACAATAATTTTTGAATTGATTTCTAGTCTTGTAGGAGATATTTCGTCTTTTACTTTATTCACGGAGAGGCTATTTATTAAATTCCACATCTTAGTAGGTTTGTCTTTACATGCATAAAAAGAAGTGAGATAGAAAGTAGTTTTTGATCTTTGTATAATCCCATTTACAAGTTTCTTCTGCTTCTCTAGGTCTTCCTGTACATTTTTATAAGATGGGTTGGATTTTTTTAGCTGCCACAGTTTATTTCTCCTATCTATTGCATCAATAACTTGTTTGTTGATCCATTCTTGTCTTGGTGGGTTTAAAAACTTGTATTTTTTAGTTTTGCTAACTAATAAACAGGTTAGTAGCTTTTTCTCGAACTTTTCATATGTGTGTTCTATATTAGTTTCAGTTTTAGCTTTGTAAGTTGTATATAGTTTTTTGTAGTCCACTGCATTATATTGTATTTGTCTCACTGCGGGTGGCTCATATTTTTTCACCTCTAGAAAGATCTGTTTATGGTCCGCCAGAGCCGAATCTATAATTGCCAGGTGGAAATCATTCTGCTTAAGGCTTGTGCATACATGATCCAATAGGGTTCTCGTTGTATCTGTCTCCCGTGTACAGCTATCAGAATCAATTTTGTTCAGAATTCGAATAGCGTTTTCTTTAAGAATTTGCTTATAATTTTGTATAGGAGGGTTTGATTTCAGTAGATTATAGTTGAAGTCCCCAAATATTAAGACTCTCTTCCTTCTCTGAAGTTGGAGTCCATATGCCTCGAGGAAATCACTTGAATTTGTGCGTTCAGGTTTGTATATGACTCCCACATCCAGAGAAAACTTATTTATGTGAACCCAAAGGAAATGATTATCGCTAATACAATGTTCTTCTAAAAGATGATGAGCCAGGGTTTTGTGAACAAAAATAGATACTCCGCCACCCTTTGACTTGGTTCTGAAATTGTAGTAATGTGAATAACCAGGCAATTGAAGTCGGCTTGCTTCGTCCTCATCCTTTACCCACGTTTCGCATAATGCGATAATATGAATTGTACATTTAAAAGATTGTAATATACACTTTAGCTCATCAAATTTACCTGGCTTGATTATACTGCGTACGTTAGCGTAAAAACATTTAATTGATTTCTTGGTGGTTTTAATTTTAGAGTATGTATCAGCAATTTGATATGAGACATTACAACCATCTGACGAGATTAAGAATTTGTCGACGTCGCTGCGGAGTTTTTTGACTGTGACTTTATTATCTTAGGTACACCTTTTTCATACTTGATAAGTAAATTACACTCTCCATTTTTAGTTCGGTCGTGCAGTTCCTGCTGTAGATTTTTTAAAACTTCACGTTGGTAGGGTGTCTGGTCAGAGTAGAACTTGATGTTGTTGAGCTTCACATTTCTTTTGTTACGGAGCAGTTGTTTTGCTACCTTTTCTGAAGAATAACACACTTTAATGAGTCGAGTTTTGTTAGGATAATATTTGCCCAGTCTGAATATTTGTTCGGGGTCCGGGCAGTCATTGAGAACAGATTTTGTGGTTTTTAACACCTCTAGACGATCGTGTTCTAGCCGTTCTGTGGCGTTCTCAGATGTTAATTCCAATATACCAGCTATAACGACATTTTTACCTCGTATGTTTCTTTCTTGACACTCGTTGATAAGTTTATCGTAAGATTCGTAGGTGACTGATGTTTGGTCTCCAGGCGCAGATGTTTTTAGTAGGTTGACGTCAGTTTCTAAGAGTTTTACTCTCTCCTCCGTAATTTGTGTTGAGGTAACTAACTGGTGTATATCTTGTCGTAGTTTGTCTTGTTCTACACTCAAGATAGCCACATCATTCTTGATGCAGTTCAGCTGGTTCTTTATATCGGTGACATCCCGGTGGATCTTGTTTATGTTTTCTTGTTGCGTACTACTGGTTGCCTGCATAAATGACATCATATCTGTCATTTGTTTTTTCAGATCAGATAGGTCATTGATGATCTGATCATTTTCATCATGCAGCTTGCGTTTGCTTCGGAATGCCATCTGAGAATTGTCATGGTCCAAAGGTAAGATACTCAAGTTTGGTTGAGAGCCGCTAGCTCCGGAGGAGATGCCGCCTCCATTTGGTGAGCGTTTTGTCTTACCGTACATTGTACATCCAGGGCCTAGTTTACCTGTTTGAGCGTAGCGATGCCGGTGCACAGTTGAAAGGAAGTATGTTTTAGCCACTCGCTACGTAAGACTGAGCGCACTGTTCACTAATATTATGGTTGAGATTTGTATGGCAAGATTAATTGATTTTTATAATACTTTAACACGTCTACACTGTACGCCTGCGAAACGCACGCATTACACAAATTTTAACAACATTGCAAACAAAGACGATTTATACTTATGCCTAATAGTGCATAAAGATTTACAAGCTCTAGGAGGAGTGATATTACTTTAAGAGAACAGAAAAAAAATATCAATAAAAAAAAGATGTCATGCATCAGGCATGGTAAGCAGAAAAACACCAAGCAAAGTAACTAATTAAATTAACATACTTATTATAAATAAATAAATAAATATCGCAGGACAATCTCACGCAAATTGACCCAGTCCCAAACGAAGGTCTAGGCTTGTACTATGGTTACTAGACAACGATAAACATACTTATATAGAAAAATACATACTTAGATACATAGAAAACATCCAAGATTTAGGAATAAATACTCATTTGAAGGAGCCCCTAGCTTCGAAGGCAGCGTCACTACCAACTACGCTAGCGTGTCGTCAAAAACCAAACATACAAAAAAAAACAAATCGTATGTTTAATTAAACATCAATGCAAAATAAACTTTACCCCATTTTTTTTTTTTTGAGGGACCTGCGTAATTAGCCTCTGATGGCTTTGACTACTTCGCCGGAGAGAGGGCGGACTCCTGATAGGAGTCCACGCTATAAATGGGTTTTACACTAGCATGCCTAAGGGCGCCCCTATTGGGCTGACCTCGGACTTAGGACGCTAGGGGAGAATTTCAATCGAATTGGTTTTATGCTACAACGCTTCGGAAATTTTACGTTAGACCAGACTGAGAAGAAGCGTCAAGAAACTCCATCTGGGTGTCGATTATGTGAGTTAACCGGTACCGGTACCGGTGCAAAGTGGGGTCGCCCACGTGTAGGGTGAGCCGGGGGACGCCGACGCCTCCGACGCGGACGGAGACGTTGTGGTGTGTATGGATCTAAGCTGGTGTTGCCCTATGAGACGGTTGGGCGACGAATATCTTCGCGGGCTGCTAGGGCAGCCGTGATAGTGTCATCGGTGTCGGTCAGTACGTGTAGGGGACGCCTGTTCCGAGAGGGTACGCCCACGAGCGGGACATAATTTACGGCATCGCGTAATAAGGGGTTAGGATGGTGAGGAGCGTTATTGAAGAACCGCCGAGAGGCATCCTTCATAAACTTGGCCACGGTTGGAAGACCGAGGTCGTCGTGAAGATCTAAGTTGCGCATGAACCACGGAGCACCCGCGGCTCTGCGCATGAATCGATTCTGCAGCACCTGGAATTGGTACAGAGCAGTCGAGTTCGCTTGAGCGAAGACCACACTAGCGTAAGTTAGTATGGGGCGAACGCACGTCTTGTAAATTGTCATCTTATTTCTAAGCGACAGCTTACTGCGTTTGTTCAACAACGGATAGAGACGGCCTAGAATGAAGGCCGCGCGATTCCGGACACGCCTAATGTGTTGCCGGAAAAGCAATCGACGATCTAGGGTGACCCCTAGATATTTGACCTCGTTAGCCCACGGAATGGGACTATCGTAGAGTCGAATAGAATTGTAGGAGGGACCTAACCAACTGAGACTGAGTTTCCGGCAAAAAAGCACAGCGGCGCTTTTCTCCGGATTCACTTCGATCCTCCAGAGCCTAAACCAACGACCTAACTCGTTGATGGCGTCCTGGAGGCGACCGTGTAGAACCGAGGGGCGGATAGAAGTCTTATAGATGGCGGTGTCATCAGCAAAAAGTGCATAATGAACATGCGGAACTCTGGGTATATCGTTTGTGAACAACGAAAAGAGAATTGGGGAGAGAACAGAGCCCTGCGGGACTCCGGCTCTGATCGGATGGGACTTTACCCCCATTGCATAACACTCATTACTCAATAACGTCAACATTTACGTTGTTTCTAATTAACTTTATGTACTTGTAATAGTATACGCAAATTAACGTTAGAACTTCTAAAGGGCATATTTTTGCAAAAGCATTTTTTTTGGGTGGGTCTCATAAGTTATGTATATCTATTTTTAATGATAGTTGAATTTCCATTCGTAGACTCCATATTGTAATCTATCTCTGTGCCAAAGCCTTTATAGAATTAAATAAAAAAACCCCAAAGAAAAATAACAAAATACTAAAAATATCCAAGTGTGAGTTGCGCTCGCGCTGATTCGATTCGAAATCACTATCGCCTTGAACGGTTTTTATTCTACATTCGTATATTGTAATACTAGCTGCTGCCCGCGACTCCGTCAGCGTATAAGCGCTATTCCCTCAGGAACAGTCATTTTTTTCGGGATAAAAAGTACCCTATGTTCATCCCCGGGACTCAAAGTATCTCCACAATAAATTTCATCTTAATCGATTCAGTGGTTTATCCGCGAAAACGTAACAAACAGACAGTTGCTTTCACATTTATAATATTATTATAGACTAGCGATTTTTTGCTGCAATTTTTTTTATTTTTATTTTTTATAATAAAAAGTATTCTATGTTACTTTTAGTACCTCCCAGAATATGTGTACAAAGTTTCATGATGATTCGACAAGTAGTTTTTGCGTGAAAGCGTAAGAAACATCCACGCTTTCACATATTAGTAAGGATTTTGTAATACTGTGCCAGTGCTGATGGAGTTTGCCGGAGCGCTCGCTAGATGGCGCTGTTACCTGCCGAAACATACTAACGACTTGTCTCCCCAGAATCATATGGTCCTAGTATGACCATAATGGCTTCTCGTATATAGCTGTATAATTGAAATTTTTGTTAACGCGCAGTCTCAGTTAATGAACGGAGCGTTTAATTTAATTATTCATTCATAAATTAATTAATAAACAAGCAGAAAACGTGCAACTAATCAGGGCCTCTATTCAGGTGCGTTAAAACGATATCGTGTTTGACACGTTTAAGAATCGTTTATGTCATAGTCGCCATTAATGTAAATGACATAAGAGTTATCAAAACGTTGACAATACGGAAACAGGTCAAAAACGATATCATTATAACGCAGTTGAATAGAGGCCCAGTGGTGCTAGACAAGTTGCATTCGACAATTGTTACCGATTATGTTTCGAATGAAAAATATATAGAATTGACGTAAGTGTCACGTTACTATCTCGGTGGCTTACGTCAATTCCATACATTTATCAATCGAAACATAATCGCTAACGATTGTCGAATGCAAATTATCTAGCACCACTGGGCTGGGATTCTACACGGTAATAACGATATCGTATTTGATGTGTTTCCGTATTGTCAACGTTTTCATAACTCTTATGTAATTTACAATAATGGCGACTGTGACATAAACGAGTCTAAAACACGTCAAATGCGATATCGTTATAAAGCAGTAGAATAGAGGCCCAGTTATAAGACATACAGCTTGCTTCCGCCATCTGTCGTCAAGTAGCTAGACTATGCGTTAACCCTTTAACGCGCAAAATTAAAAAAAGTCGTGGATTCAAGCCTCTTTTGATTTTGATAGAGCACAAAAAAATGGTTATGAAAAGAATAGGAAAAAAAAATATGTTAAGCGGGCTTAACATTACGAAATAAAGGGTAGCAATCAGCCGTTCAGTTGTTCTGGCCTGATTGAGTAAAAACATCCTTCCATCCAAACTTTCGCATTTATAATATTAGTTAGTTTTATAATAATAGTAACATCAATTTACTGTTTAAATAAATAATAAAATATCGGGGGACAATCGCACACAAATTGCTAGCTCTAGGCTTGTCCTATACTTGACAACGATAAACATACTTACATATAATGTTGCTTTTATGCAATAGTGCCACAAATCAAAATGAGTCTTTGTTGCATTTTAATTCGAAACGCAATTTACTTAAAGTTTTAAATCAAATGGTATTTGTTTTTGATTTGTGGCACTATTGCATAAAAGCAGTATGTATAGAGAAAATATTTTGATAGAAGACTTTATTTTTTGATGTCGCTCATAATTCAAACGTAACCTAACCGATGTACAGTAATTAAATTGTACATTAAAATACGCTCAGCATAACATAGCTTTCGGAAAAATTAAATTTAGGACAAAAATTGTTCGGAATTAGCAAACCTAACCGAAAAACCAATATAATAAAAATAATACATTCAAATACCGTGTACATAAATAGATTCAGAGATATATAATTATACTACAATATACACATACACGGTGTTTTTTTTGATTTACGATAACTTTAAGGGCACGTTCTTCAAGTCAAATTAAGCTAATTTCCCGAAGACAGACATATGATAACTCGTACGGTTATAAAGATATTCAATTATTAAAATTAATCAGTTAATCACGTTAAAGTAATGTAAAAGGCTCTTAATTGATACCTAACAATTTTCTTTTAATTAAGTACCTATTATGAGTAAAGAGTTTTCAATTGTTAGGTCGTGCACCTGTCAAGTGTTATCTTTACTTGTGTGTGTGTATGTCACGCTGACTTGACGTATTTGACACTAACTATGAGTTAACTCTAAAGACCCTTTTAGAATGATTGAAGACACAACATTTAATTACTTTGTTCTAAACATTTTTTTTTTTTTTGCAATATTTTAAAATCTAATGTACCACGTAGTTTCTATACGTGTACCTAACAATATGCCGAAGTTATCGTAAATCAAAAAAAACACGGTGTATTAACTAATAAAATTTATATTAGGGTGATCGCACCAGTGTTGGACACTGAGCTGACAGGCACCAATAATGGACACTTTACTCTTAATTCGAAGATCATAAGGTGATAAATTGATTGTTGCAAAACAAATGAATAACCTTTATTGTCTGTAAAATAAGTGTCAAGTGTCCATCTTTGGACCTTGTCCATTATTGGTTCGATCACCCTAAGGTAAAGACACCAGTACTCGACAAAGGACCAATGTTCGACACTGATTCTTAGTCAAAGAAGATAAAAGTTATTCATTTGTTTTGCAACAATCAATTTATAACCCTATGATCTTAGAATTAAAAGCTTCTGTCGATTATTGGTGCATGTCAACTAAAAGTGTCGAACATTGGTGTTGTTACCTTAATACAGGAACCAGGTGTTCCTCATAAACAATTGTGACTTATACGGAATCCTATTATTTAGTAACCAATGTGTCACAAATAAACATATCATTTGACAACCTGCGTTTCTTTCCCAAACTGTAAATAATTCTGGATTTATTTCAAGACTCTCGTGTAGAACCCTTTAGGTTAGATAAGGTTAGTTTTAAAAAAATCCTGAAATATTTATAGTTTCAGAAAAAAAACGTGTTGGCAAATGATTAGGTTGCGAATCGAGTTACCTATCTGAAACACTAAAAATCTTTGCCAGCTCATTTGCAATAATTTTCCGTTGTCCGAAACCGTTTAACTTTCCTGAATTGTTATAAAATAAACCTAACCTAACCTACACGTTCTGTAAGTATATCTCATTAAAAAAGTTGAAAAGTTATTGGGTTCAGAATAAAATGAAAATTATGGCAAATGAAACATCTGGCAAAGGTTGCATTTTTTTAAAGTTTTGTCCGCAAAAAGGCAGAGAACCGGTTTATACTGCTACTGATGGGTGCTGGTGTGATATTTCAGGGCAAGAAGCGAACAACATAGCGATCCTGCGGCTGCGGTCGGGCGAGTCGATCCCGCGCTGGGCGGCGCCGGCCTGCCTGCCGCCCGCCGCGCCCGGCCACGCCGCGCCCTGCCTCGCCGCCTCCGCCGGGGACGTGCGGGTCGGTCGCTCCCTTGTCCTCCCAGTGCTCCTCCATACATTACAAATACTCTTTATTGAACACAAAAAAAAACAGAACACGGAACAGTACATTTAAATCATAGGTATACAACACCTCCTCCTCCTCTCTCTGAAAGGTTTAGCTATTTGGGATACGAAGTTTATTATGCGACAATTGTTTGTGACGATAAAGTGAGTTTGTTAATAAATTATAGCTCTTAATTATCGGTACATTTCTATCAGTTACCTACCCCGTACATCACAATAAAAATAACTATCATGCCGTTTTCGGGAACAGCGACGCTTCACGAACGCTCAAATACAGAGCCAGTGGTGGTAGGACCCTGTGCAGGGTCCATCCGGATCGCTACCACCATCTTATCCATTAACCACCAGCCAAGCTACAGTGTTCCGGTGTGGGGATAAGACAACCCGTGACATTACTAGCATAGAGGCATTCCATCTTAGTCCTCAGGGTTGGCAACGCATTTGAGGTCTTAGGATTATAGTCTTGACAATTCAAATGTCTATGGGTCTCAGATTCCACTTAAGTGGCCTGAGTGCCATAAATAAAAAGAGCCAGATGATGGAGCTCTCTCATGTGCCCTCCAATGGCTTGCTTTACCAATTATTGCTTCTAACGCCCACACTGAGCGCACGTTAGGAGACCGTCGCTGTAATTATGGGGTACGCTGGTGATCGGGTCTTGAGGTCGCGTCGTCAGCTCAGACTTCCGATTCCGTTCAAAAACGTTGACGGCTTCGTGAGTGACTGAGCCTATAGCCAAGACGCGTTCGCTAACTAGCGTTTCTATTCGTTTTAAAACCAATCTCATCACTGATAGATCACGTCATGCGAAAAGTCACGTGATCTACCAGTGACCAAACGAATCAAAACGCTAGTTAGCGAAAGCATCTTGGCTATAGACTATTTATATATTATTTAGTTTGTCTTCAAGCAAAGTGAAGGGATATAGCACGGCTTGCACCTCAGACAGCTCCGTCCTGATAGACTTGACGTCCTGCACTTGAGTAGGAAGGCATGACAGGTGTCTTTTCATATCCTGCAGCTCAGTCATGATGGATTTAAGATCAACGCTTGGATCCTCCAGCTTTGAGCATGATGGAGACGAAGCCTCCTTTTTGCACCGCAAACACTTCCAGACCGCTTTCCGATCAGCACCAAGCCTCCGAAAACCTTGCTCAGTTATGTTAGCGCAGCAGTCACCTATGCAGTTCTTGCACACTGCATTATGCTTCTACAGAGATAAATTTAACAACAAACTAAACTTTGAGAAACACTGGCAAATTACGCACTCGACGATGACTCACAGATGCACACGTGCGACTATGATGGGCATTCGCACCAGACTGACGTGTCCACGTGGACAATACGACAACATGTCAAAAGCAATATATCGCCCTGTATGTAAGTTAATCTTTGTCTACTCGTGTTTCTTAACCCTTCGTATGCAGAAAGCGGTTTAAAACTTGTACCCTTCCTATGTTGGACTGTGACGTCATCGGTGTCACGTGACCGAAATTAAAAGCTTCGCGCGCTCAAATTGGTATCACGTTTCGAACGATTGTAGGTTATCTATGGAAAATTATTTTTGTTATTTTCCAAGACAATTAGAACCCTATCTTTAAGCTGATTAATATCGAAAATTCAATAAAATGATGCTCTTGGATTTTAGCGCTGATCAGCGCTTTGACACTCGACGGGGGTAGCACTGATCAGACCTAATGCATAGGAAGGGTTAAAATGCAAACGTCATGTGTTCGAAATCATGAATTCAAACGCTCGGTCGAACGACTACAACTGTAAAATGTCAAGTAGCGTTAATTTAACGTTTATTGAATTTTAATGTTTGTTTCACATGGGTAACGTTATTCACTTTTGAACGGTATTTTAAGCCGTCTCCGGCTGCCTGTTAATTTGTTCGCATCAACACCTGCGTGGCTAACACTATTGGTCCCTTGCAGCTGAACGTGGTGATCCCGCTGCGACGGGCGTGCGGCGCGAGGCTGGAGCCGTCGCTGACGTGCGCCGCCGCGCCCGCCGGCGACTACCCGCCCGAGCGTGCCGCCGGCCTCTACTGCAAGGAACAGGTACCGCCGCGTCGCTGACGTGCCCCGCCGGCCTCTACTGCAAGGAACAGGTACCGCCGCGTCGCTGACGTGCCCCGCCGGCCTCTACTGCAAGGAACAGGTACCGCCGCGTCGCTGACGTGCCCCGCCGGCCTCTACTGCAAGGAACAGGTACCGCCGCGTCGCTGACGTGCCCCGCCGGCCTCTACGTAAGGAACAGGTACCGCCGCGTCGCTGACGTGCCCCGCCGGCCTCTACTGCAAGGAACAGGTACCGCCGCGTCGCTGACGTGCCCCGCCGGCCTCTACTGCAAGGAACAGGTACCGCCGCGTCGCTGACGTGCCCCGCCGGCCTCTACTGCAAGGAACAGGTACCGCCGCGTCGCTGACGTGCCCCGCCGGCCTCTACTGCAAGGAACAGGTACCGCCGCGTCGCTGACGTGCCCCGCCGGCCTCTACTGCAAGGAACAGGTACCGCCGCGTCGCTGACGTGCCCCGCCGGCCTCTACTGCAAGGAACAGGTACCGCCGCGTCGCTGACGTGCCCCGCCGGCCTCTACGTAAGGAACAGGTACCGCCGCGTCGCTGACGTGCCCCGCCGGCCTCTACTGCAAGGAACAGGTACCGCCGCGTCGCTGACGTGCCCCGCCGGCCTCTACGTAAGGAACAGGTACCGCCGCGTCGCTGACGTGCCCCGCCGGCCTCTACTGCAAGGAACAGGTACCGCCGCGTCGCTGACGTGCCCCGCCGGCCTCTACGTAAGGAACAGGTACCGCCGCGTCGCTGACGTGCCCCGCCGGCCTCTACTGCAAGGAACAGGTACCGCCGCGTCGCTGACGTGCCCCGCCGGCCTCTACGTAAGGAACAGGTACCGCCGCGTCGCTGACGTGCCCCGCCGGCCTCTACTGCAAGGAACAGGTACCGCCGCGTCGCTGACGTGCCCCGCCGGCCTCTACGTAAGGAACAGGTACCGCCGCGTCGCTGACGTGCCCCGCCGGCCTCTACTGCAAGGAACAGGTACCGCCGCGTCGCTGACGTGCCTCGCCGGCCTCTACGTAAGGAACAGGTACCGCCGCGTCGCTGACGTGCCCCGCCGGCCTCTACTGCAAGGAACAGGTACCGCCGCGTCGCTGACGTGCCCCGCCGGCCTCTACGTAAGGAACAGGTACCGCCGCGTCGCTGACGTGCCCCGCCGGCCTCTACTGCAAGGAGCAGGTACCGCCGCGTCGCTGACGTGTCCCGCCGGCCTCTGCTGCAAGGAACAAGTACCGCCGACATGCTCTTGCTCGGTTTTTTTTAATAGATAGAGTGATTCAAGAGTGAGGTTTATTATGTGTAATACTTCTTAATTGTAATTCAGCTAACTTATTTGTTTCCAGTTCGTGAAGAGACCGGCGTACATCGTGCACGGGCTGGCCGTGTCGCAGCAGGACGCCGCCTTGCACACGTACGTCAGCGTGTGGCACTTCAGCAAGTGGCTCGACGAGAAACTCGAGATCCAGTAGACTACCATAACAAGCACCACAATAGCACTTCGTAGAAACCCAGTACAAACGGAGATTTATGTAGGTGGCAATTTGAATCTAATAGCAAGGAAGTAGTTCGATTACCTTTGCTCTAACCTTTTGACCGCTATGGCCGGCTACAACTTTTCGTGCCCCTAAACCCAACGACATCATATGCCGCAACCGCGCCGATACAAAATGTACGGAGCGTATTGAGCGCTCGGCGTCCCCGGCACGAAAATCCGATGACGTGATATGCCGTGTTTGACGGTCAAAAGGTTAAATGCTATTTTAAATTTTACAAATGGATACACAATGTATAGTTATTTAGTAATTAATACTCATTAATGAAATGCTAAAACAAAAATGTAGTCTATATTATTTACACAAATATAATAAACCCTCTGATGCGTTAAAAAATCGCAAATTACGACTGCCATAAAGATACATTTCTTATCTGTGAAATTGTTACTGTTGCTTAATAATAACATCAAATTCGATATCATTATTAAATTCAAATATCTTTGAAAACGAAACCTTTTTTACTAGGCCTTTATTCTATAATTATATCACTCAATATGCCCTCCGTCCATTTGGATCCATTGCATGGCTCCATTGATGGATCCTAGTACACTTTTTCCTCCACCTGAATCCATCGTACCAGTCAGTTCCAAATAATGGATTCTAAGACACTTTAAGGTGCTCTTGGATCCTCCGTATTAATCAAACGAAGTATAATTTAAATGGCCGTTTCCTCGTGGTCCTACTATTTTTGTCCTACTGACTTTCGACGGAGCCCCGCCCAGGGCGGGGCTCCTACTTCTAGGTGCCCTTCGGGGGTCTCTATCGTTTGACCGAATTACATATGCAATAATTTCACTTGCACGAATTTCATATGACATAACCATAATGTGCCATAATATTTATTTGCCATAAAGGCATTTTTTCTGAAACCGTGAACTATTTAGAATTGTAATAAAACAAACCTAACCTAACCTATTGGGCTCTATACGATGGCATGTTAAAATTACCTGACAGGTTTACGAATTCAGAAAAAACGCCTTCATGGCAAATGAAATTATGGTATGTGATATTAGGGAAAATGAAGGTTATTGCCAGTGACCACTATGGCAAACGAAATTAGTGCAAATGAAATTATGAAAAATGAACGGATACCGCCCTTCGGGCATCTGAAGATACCTAACGAACCTAACCTACGTACTTTTACAACCACAATTAGTATTTAAGTAAGTGGAGGATCCAAGTGCACCTTAAAGTGTCTTAGAATCCATTATTTGGAACTGACTGGTACGATGGACTCAGGTGGAGGAAAAAGTGTACTAGGATCCATCGATGGAGCCATGCAATGGATCCAAGTGGACAGAACGCTCAATATGATACTTTTTTCGAAGTGAAATGTCGTTTGACATTAGACACAAAGACTGAAATTAAAATCCAAAAAGTATACGGGAGCGTAAAAATTATTAACAGAAATGGGTATCACCGTAGTTAATATTATTATCAATTATTCTGTTGATTTTCTGTTGAATTCAGTTCAATATATCATGACAAGAAGCGTGTTTAAAACATTACCGTACCAAAATTGAACCGATATGATTAAATTTTCTCGAGTTATGCAAATTACGTGATCAAAAATAAGTTGGTACATGAAATAAAATGAGTTCATCTAGATATTTCTAAAGTAAATAATAAGTGGTTGCCGGGTTAGAGTAGTGCCACTCCATGTCTTCCCGTGGATGTAAGAGGCTACTAAGGGAATAAAGGCTTGTAGTATTATTAGCCGATGGGCTTGCAACCTGTCACTAATACACTAGTAAACATCCAGCCTACTTGTGCAGAATGTGGTTACAGAATTATTAACATGTATTTATAGTTGTTGGTATTTCTGTAGCTCTGCCTACCCCACTATGGGAATACAGGCGTGATGTTATGTATGTATGTAACTTTCATTGTTTTAAACTGTCGCGGCCATGTATTGAAGTGGATTGATATATAATATATATATATATATATATATATAATATAATATGGGCATTTACTTGCCAAACTATTTTATGACACAATAAAAATACCATTATAGATAGATTGTCGAGTGTTCATACAAAGAAATCGTAACTTTCCCTGGGTTTAATGTATGAAAGTGAGAGTGGTTGGAATTTAGTATATCAATACCTGCAACAAGTTACTGGAATACTTTAACCTTTTCATCGCTATCGAGGGACATGCCCGGTATTTTGCCAGCGCAACGTAGACCAGAGTGTGTAAGAGGCAAGGTTGATATTCGCTCTGGTTTTAAGTTTTCATTGGCGTGCGAGTGGCATCATCTGAATTCCGTATCTTCAAAAAAAAAAATTTACGCGAACAATTATACATACGTAAATAACATCACGCCTTCATTCCCAGAGTGGGGTAGGGAGAGCTACAGAAATACCAACAACTCTAGAGACTTTAATAATTCTGTAACCTCATTTTGCACAATCAGGCCAAGATGTTGACCAGTGTATTGGTGACAGGTTGCAAGCCCATCGCCTAACAGCACTACAAGCCCTTATTCCCTTAGTCGCCTCTTACGACATCCACGGGAAGACATGGAGTGGCACTATTCTAACCCGGCAACCACATGAGGGAATAATATTTATCAAATAAAAAAAACAAAACTAATAATAAATGTATTTAATTGCTCCAAATAATTAATTAACAATTTACAAAATAATTAAAAAGGAGGGTATAATAAGTTTAACCATTTGTTCCCAATTATTCGTCTTCCGGCTTCGTGGGAACTAATTATATAACATAAAACCAATAGAAAATAGACCAACATGCCGCCTATTACAATAGATCAACAAATACTTAATGTTAAAACACGCTGCCAACTAAATACAAAAAGTCTCGAACAAAACCTTTGTTCTCCGCCTACCTAAAACGGATTGTGCCTATGTGGCTACAAAGTCTAAGTCGTACATAGTATAAAACGCTAACTTCCTAATTAGCAATATGCGTTCATCTCTGTTGAACTAATCGGTAATAAGACAAAATTGCTGTCAAGCTATATCGCGTTATGACTAACACGCATTTGGACTACAGTGGGATTAAGACTGAAATGCATTTAGACTGCATCAGGATTGAGACTAAAACGCATTATGCCTAAATCGAATAATCCCTAAAACGAAGTACTTAGTAGAAAGGGCGTAGAAAGCTACTCCCTTATCTTTTATTTATCAAGTGAAATGTCACTCACTGACTGACTCATCCAGCTATTTTATACGTTTAGAATCATTATTGAGCGATCAAGATGGCTTGAGTGACAAACAGGCGATCGGGCCTCTTACTTTCTCTCCATTGGTAATATTCAAGCAAAAAGTTGGAAAAAAGTTAAAAAATTATATGAAATGAAAAGCAACGTCAAATTAAAAACTATATTAACAATTTTGAGACACTTATTTTAAACAAAAAAATAACATTCTTCATAATAATGAAGTTTAGGCAAAACGCGACTTAGTCAAATGGCGGAGTAGGTACATTACCGAAATAGACATTATACTCAATAGATCAACAGCGAAATAGACGAATTAACCATATAGCCTAAATCCTACCAAAGAATGAAGTTTAGGCAAAACGCGACAAAGGTATAATGCGTTTTAGGCCGACGTAGAACAAAGGGAACAAAACACTAAAAATAAACATAACTTTAACTGTTCATATGTATATATCTTGTGTGCTTCCAAATTCGCAAGTCAATTTTAAGTCACTTCTTGTTAATGAAAAGGGCTGAGATTTGGAGCTCATAATGTAAACCCGACGACAATGCAATATTAAGGTATGAAAAGCCGGGCTGGGATTCTACACGGCAATAACCAGAGAAGTTTTTGTGGCACGAATAAAATTGTCCTAGGGATTTCCCAACGATAATAATTTATCGATAAATTGTACTTTCTTAATAATAACAATAATAATCACAGGACAATCTCACACAAATTGCCCTAGTCCCAAACTAAGCTCTAGGCTCGAACTATGGGTACTAGACAACGATAAACATACTTATATAGAGAAATATATACTTAAATAAAGAGAAAACATCCAAGACTCAGGAACAAATACTCGTGCTCATCACACAAATATCTGCCCTTACCGGGATTTGAGCCCAGGACCCCTAGCTTCGAAGGCAGGGTCACTCCCAACAAGGCTAGCGTGTCGTCGAATGACATTTAATTAAGTATGACTATGAGATAACGTATAATATGAACATGCAACCGTAACTCAAAACTTAAAAGTGGCATAAACATAACGATAAAAATAAATTATTATCTAAATACCTATATTATTTTTAAGTTTGAGTGTTTTCCATCCATTTTTTGAAAACTGAGCAGGATAATACTATTATGCTACACAATGTCATACAAGTTACCTAAATATGCCTTTGTTGCAAGACACTCTTGATTGAATTGCATCCAAGGGTAGTGATTAGCATTTTAGTTAATCTCTATTAATCCGGTGAACGTTACCTATCTACTATGACACTTTGAAGTAAGTATTTGAAACAGTTATCGATACATTGAATATCGGAAGGAAGTCCCTAGTCAATTGACGTTTTCGCCACAAAAACTTCTATGTCTGGTAATAACGATATCGTCTTTGACGTGTTTCTGTATTGTCAACGTTTTGATAACTCTTGTCATTTACAATAATGGCGACTGTGACAAACGATTCTAAAACACGTCAAGCGCATAACGTATAACGCAGTAGAATAGAGGCCCTGAACTCATGATGAAGTCGGCAGGGTTTCAGCTATACTTCACATGGAACCATTGAGTTGAGACTCATCAGATAGATTTCAGAAAAAAAACTGCATTCGGCAACCAAAGCTAACCACAGAAATTATTTCTGTGACCGAAACATTTACATTTATTATTTAATTTCAACAATTCATCTCATTATTTCGAAATTATTACAGACACTAATAAAAGATTGTATTATAGCAGAATATTTTTACGGTTTACAAATGTTTGGTCAAACTGAGTCATTTCCCAAACATATTCAATGTTCTCTGAAATATTACACTTTTGGAAAAATAGCGTTTTTTCAAATGATGTTTTTGGGAAGTTAATCATTTTGGTTTTTGGGAAACGGCAGTGCACCAATTTTTACCTCTCGGATGCAAATCTTAAGACTTCTATCTGTATCTACGGTTGGTATGTATGTAAAGGTGGGTACGAATTAGAGCAGCCTCGGGTTGAGGCACGCACGGCTCACCTATTTTGCTCAAATTCGTACGCGCTCACCGTGCTCAAAGGCGCCTCGGTGTGCGTGCCTCGCGTAATTTGGACGTGCAACCGAGCGTGCCGCGGGCAGAACGACAAGTTCTAACTGAGCCGCTCCACTACTGAGGCGATTTCCAATTAGTATGTTAAATAGCATATTCGCAAAACATGACATTTTCAAAACATTATTAACAAGACATCAATTAAAAAGTGTCGACAGAGCTCCGCTATTGCGGAGCTCCTATTTCTGGGTGGTGTGGCCCTCCGGGCCTGCTGTAAAACTAGCATAACCTAAACCTACCTACGATCCTATAACCTAATTCCACTATTTGCAAATATCATGTTTTGCGAATATGATATTCTGCGAAGTATGGCTCGCCTCAGGCTGAGCCGCTCGGCCTCGCGCCAGCTGGAGGGCGCGGCGCTAGAGCCAGGGCTCCCAGCCCGCGCGCACCGCGCCCAGCAGCGCCGGCGCCGTGCAGTGCCGCAGCAGGCTCCGCACCTGCACACGTCCCGATACCGTCACAATACACAATACCACGGTCACAAACTAAGCTCTAGGCTCGTACTAAGGGTACTAGACAACGATAAACATACTTATATAGAGAAATACATACCTTCATAACAGCATGCCTTAATTCCCAGAGCGGGGTAGGCAGAGCTACAGAAATACCAACAACTCTAAAAAGACTTGTTGATGATTCTGTAACCACATTTTGCACAATCAAGCTAAGATGTCTACAAGCCCTTATTCCCTTAGTCGCCTCTTACGACATCCACAGGAAGGAGGGTCGCTATCCTAACCCGGCAACTACACGGAGAACAAAATGGACCAAAACGTAATATAATATAATACTAAATATTATATATCCAACGCACATACATAGAAAAGGGTTTCGTACTATCATCTATAAAAACGGCATAAAGAATGTCTGTTGTATGGGAACCGCTCTTAAATATTTGTTTTACTTTAATTTTATTATTTATTATGCAAATGAATATATAACTAAATATTCTGTGAATGTTTCAAGCTTCTACCTGTTACCGTTACTAATATCGAGCAAAACGAACATCTATTTTATTCTATTTTTAATATTTGTTATTATAGCAACAACAAAATTACATCATCTGTGAAAATTTCAACTGTCTAACTATCACGGTTCATGAGATATAGCCTGGTGACATACAGACAGACAGACGGACGGTATACGCTTGAAATATTCACATAATATTTAGTTATACAGGGTGACTTCAAATTGGTAATACAAAACACTTGATTGTGGCTTAGTTAATGCCACACCGTATAATACATTAACCCCTTTGTTAAAATTAACTGTATTTAATTAATGCTAATTTTCGAACAAAACGAATAATTAAAGTCCCAAAGTGTGGTTACACTACATTTACAATACGATCTTATTTTCTTTGATAAGTGACAATTACTAATCAAAACACGTTTTCTTCATAAATTGTGACAGGTGACGGATAACCAAAGAGGAAAGTGTTCATTTGAAATTCTTTAAACTTCTTTGTTAATTATTATGGTAGGATAACCACGTTAACCCAACAAAAATGGGATAATTTAAAAAGTAAAAAAAAAAAAACTTCTGATTATTTTAAAAGTATGAGACTTAATTGAGGGGCTAAGTTTAGGGGAAATGTGTGTAAAACATTGATTTAGTATTACCAATTTGAAGTCACCCTGTATATTAACTTTAAAAATATAATTATCTCTGATACATTATTTTTATTGCCACTCTTATAGATAATGGTGCGGAACCCTTCGTGCGCAAATCCGACTCGCACTTGGCCGGTTTGTTTTATTGTTTACCTGTTCCTCGACGGTGTACGTGTCTCCCTCCCTCACGCCTGCGAACACCTGCTCCAGCAGCTCGAGGTGCTGCTCCCTGTGCTTCAGGTGGACGCTCTCGGCTATAACGCGACGAGTAATCAGGTGGGACAACGTGGTTCCACGGAGGATCTCTTGTATGTAGATCAACTGGAATTGGAAAAAGATTACGTTATTAGCCTTAAAAAAAAGCAAGCAAATAGTCTGCCTTCGAAGCTAACGGTCGAAGGTTCGAATCCCAGTAAAGGCAGATATTTGTGATGAGCGCGAGTATTTGTTTCTGAGTCTTCAATGTTCTCTATGTATTTACGTACATATTTCTCTAAATAAGTATGTTTATCGTAGTCTAGTACCCATAGTACAAGCCTAGTGCTTAGTTTGGGACTAGGTCAATTTGCGTGACATTGTCCCACGATATTTATTTATTTTATGAACGATAACTCCTCTCCTTGAGAAAAGACCTTGTCCACTTCCAAACTTGCCCACTTACTAATTTGTCCCCTCCTACATTGTCACTTCTCAAATCCTAATTAATCTACTTCCTAGACAGTCCATTCCTCATCCGTCATTTCCATTCCTATTCAGTCTCTTCCTAACTTGTCCACTTTCTATTTCCAGTCTCTCCAGTACAACTGGTTAGATCATTTTCTCAAAATCATGAATTTCCTGAAGCGTATTTTCTAATCGCATTTCTCCCATTCATTTCAAGTTAGGAAAGAGACAAGTTAGGAAATGGACACGTTAAGAAGTGGACAAGTTAGGAAGTTGACAAGTTAAGAAGTGGACAAGTTAGGAAGTTGACAAGTTAAGAAGTGGACAAGTTAGGAAGTGGACAAGTTAGAAATGGAAAATTTAAGGAGACAAATTAGGATGTGGACAAGTTAGGAAGTGGACAAGTTAGGAAGTGGACAAGTTAGGAATGGAAAATTTAGGAGAGACAAATTAGTAAGTGGACCAGTTAGGAAGCGGGCAAAAACACCCGGAGGAGATAAAACATTTATCCCGGATACCTTCTTGTCGAAGTCCTCTCCCATCCATTTGAATGACACCTTGATGACCGCCTCGAACAGTCTGCCGGACTCGCGGAAAGCCGCCAACGTCGATTGCAGCCGACTTTCTAAAACTGGAGAAGATGTCTTCTATGATTTTGTACTGACAGTGGCACCGTCACCCACACCATAGAATAAGAACTAAAGGCACAAGAGGAGCCTTAAAACGAAAACGTCAAATCTATACCTGTCTCGAAAATTTCAATATGAAGGTTCAATGAGTTAAAAAAAAGGCAAGTCGGACTCGCGCTCCGAGGGTTCCGATCAAACTTGTAAGAATGTAAAACTGTATTGATGGACAATGTTGACTTTGCCGTTGAAAAACTGTTGCCCCATACATCGACATAGGTCGCCATTAGTGGCGAAGCGAAGATTCCATCATCAGATCTTGACGTGCTAGAAATGGTACCAACTAGAAAGTGTACCGAATCACACATTTTTTTTTAAATTGGTTCAAATCCCGGTAAGGGTAGATATTTGTGTGATGAGCACGAGTATTTGTTCCTGAGTCTTGGATGTTTTCTATGTATTTAAGTATTTATTTCTCTATATAAGTAAGTTAATCGTTGTCTAGTACCCATAGTACAAGCCTAGAGCTTAGTTTGGGACTAGGTCAATTTGTGTGACATTGTCCTGTGATTATTATTATTATTAAATAAGTTGTGCAAATGGGTGTCGCCGAGGCCTGGAGCACTATAGCGCGAGCACTGCTGCTTATTACCTGTGAGGTCGCAGACGGCGAGCATGTTCCTGGTGAGCCGCGCGGGCAGCTCCGTGGCGCCGTGTCGGCAGACGTCGCCCCAGTCGACGCAGCGCAGGCGGCCATCTGGTGCCAACATTATGTTCTGCAAATGGCGGTCGCCGAGCCCTGCAATATGAACGTAGATATCGCACACTTACCATCTTATGATAAGGTCAAACAGGTAGTTAGTTTTAAGTTATAGACCCAAAGGGCCAAAGCACCCAAAAATAGGAGCTCCGCAAAGGCAAAAAAAAAAAAAAGCAAATGAATAGATGTGTAAGAAATTATTCAACTTGTCCATTTTTGTGTTAATGTCAATATATTAAAATTATATGTGTATATGTATAAGAGAGCTTGATTTTATATTTTTGTATTTTTTTAGTGTAATAAGTACTAACTTTGTTATATTTAGGTTATCTTTTATTTAGTTTAGTGTTAAGATTGCTATACCCTAATAGGGTCCATGTTTAGAACTATATTGTAATGTAAGACCTCTGTAAATACCATGGATGCAATAAATTGAATATGAATATTAATTGATTTCTAGAATGGGACAAAATGCGGCAAAATAAACGTGTCAGAGGAAAAACACGACTATGAAAACGTAATTCGCGAAAAATTTAATGAAATAACGATTTTGGCCAAATGTACTATCAAATCCTATATCAATCTTGAGCGCCTTTCTTATGTGCCTTTTTATTAGCTACTTTTCGTTTTCCCTGTAAGTACTACAGTGAGCAGGCCGCACGGGCACTTTTACACGCCAAAATTCTACCAGCGCTTCCCAAGAGGAGACCACTGCTGAGAAGAAGCGCCACAAGACACTCAACAGTCAGTCATTTTTTAAAATAAATATTGTATATGACAATGATAGAACTTAACCTAGCATTCAAAACAATAAATTTAAATTTAAATATATCATGCGTAGTTAATACTCACCCAGGATCCAAATCAGGATGGACATGTCACCGAGCGACTCTGTGAAGTTCTGTTTTTTGGTAATGAAGTCTTGGACACACGAACTATTCTGTTCAATGGCCGATCTGAAACAGTTGTCAATAGATTAAACAATTCGGTTTTGAAAATATCAGAGAAAAGTAATTTACCTATTGTGTAAAATGTTTTAATTTGACACTTTATCCCTTCTAAGGTTGTCTGGAAGACATTGCTAATCAGCGATAATCCCGCCCTTCTCTGTAATGTTTTTGTTTGGTGTACGATAAAGTGTTTTGTATTGTAATAGCGATTAACAATATTCGTCTAAATAATATTCGTGAAACTAGTTATCGTGATTTCAATACTCGATAGAATTCGGACTTAGATAATTCGGTTTTGTACAAAATGCAGTGTGTGTGTGTGTGTGTGTGTGTGTGTGTGTGTGGTTGATGAGCATTGTGTATGACTGACCGCAGCGCGTGCGGCGGGATCGCGGCGCAGAGCTGCGCGTGCGCGGCGAGCGCCCCCCGCCACGACTCCAGCAGCGCGCCGTCCGCCGCCCGCGCCACACGCGGCAGCACTACACAACAACCGACACGCTTTAATGAGTTAAAGTAAAGGCACACGAGCGCTCAGCCCACCTGCCCCCTATTTCACTATCCTGACAATGACAGGTGACAGGTGACGTTTTAGTTTACATGAAACACAGTGATGTATGCTCGCTGAAGTCCTAGACAGTTCGAAGGAAGTTCACGCGATCTATACTGACTTCAGCAAGGCTTTTGACTTGCTAGATCATGACATTCTCCTAGCAAAAGTTCAACACGCGGGTATACATGGTTCTCTTCTTCGGTGGTGCAAGTCTTACATTAGAAATCGGTCGCAGTTAGTGGCCCTACGAGGCTTTAAGTCTGGCGCAGTAGACATTCCCTCAGGAGTCCCACAGGGATCACACATAGGCCCACTTTTCTTTTTAATTTATATAGACGACTTAACAAAATCCATCCGCTGTAATTTTAAAATGTACGCCGACGACCTCAAATTATATAAAGTTATCGAGAAGAGTGGTGATGAGAGTTTACTGCAGGATGATATGAATAGGGTTTCCGACTTGTGTAATTTCAACCGTATGAATTTAAATAACGGTAAGTGCTACCACATCAAATTTTCCCGAAAGAAAAAACCAGCTCGAATTTGTTATAATTTAAACGGCTGCCCATTAACTGAGGTAACCAGCATTCGCGATCTCGGTATTGTTATTGATGTTGCCAAAAAAGCATCCAAATTGACAGGTTTTATAGTCAGCCAGATAAAATGTTTCAAAGACTCTAGAGTCCTTATCCCAGTGTACAACTGTGTCATCAGAAGTATTCTGGAGTATGGGGCTCCTGTATGGAACCCGGGTTATAAGTTGCATGCTGACCGCATAGAGAAGATACAAAAGTGCTTTCTCTACCACTTAGCTTTCATTGAGAACAAAGCTAAGATACATCCCACGCATGAAACAAGGCTTAATGACTACAAAATGGATTCATTACATCACTGACGGAAAGCAGGTGATATTCCTTTATAAAGTCTTAAACGGTTTCGTGGACAGTCCAGAGTTAAATAAATTTGTATCTCCATTCAGAGTCATCGTTATATGATGTATAAAATCAACACAAACAACTTTGTAATTGAAGGTGCTCATAAAAATAATTGTGAATTAATAATAAGGCGTTGACTCTGAGAAAGAAACAAACATACATTCGCATTTATTGTTTGTTTTAAACTTTAGCGATGTTCACACATAGGTAAGTTAACGTTACTTAATCGATAGAAGGTCAGAGTTTATTTTCGGGGCACTGTACAGAATACATACATAACGTCACGCCTTCATTCCCAGAGTGGGGTAGGCAGAGCTACAGAAACACCAACAACTCTAAAGAGACTTGTTTATAATTCTGTAACCACATTTTGCACAATCAGGCCAAGAAGTTTACTAGTGCATTAGTGACAGGTTGTAAGCCCATCGCCTAACAGTACTACAAGCCCTTTACTATATGTATAGTATAGTATACGTTACCATTGATATTGTGGACCGATTCGATCATCGAACGAAGGCGCTCGTGGTTTTCTAAATACTCTATCAGAGCACTCTCTTCGTCTAGTAGCGTTACCTGATAAATAAAAAAAAAACTAAAAAACGTAAGCGACTTGCATTGTGCATACTAATACTACTCCAACAAACTAATTAACTCTTCCTAAACTAAACTACATACAGGGTAATTTTTTTATCAGTGCACAAATTTTAACAGAAAGAAAGAAAAACATTTAATTGATAACACACCTCACCAACATAATGAGAAAATATAATAAGACTTAACCTAATAATGTAATCGGTGGAATGTGAAACCAATAAGGGTCCCACTCAGCATGTGCTGCAGCATTTGGTGCTACAACGCTGGTTTTCTGTGGATCCCTTTGTGATTCACGTGCGACGACAAGCGACATTTTGGACGCCATGATAAAAACATTAAAACACATGATTTTGTATCGTTAATATAATAATTACGACAAAAAAACTAGTTATTTCTTATTTTTTTTTGTTGCAAATTATCTCTCTTTTCCTTTTCGTGTGGACACAAAGTCACACTAGAAATGATGACATGGGTTGTCAAGCTGTAGGTATGCAATACACTGTATTGATATTCGAAATTAGAAATTTCATGTACAGCTTATCAGACAACAAGCCCCTCTTCTACTGATATTCTAAATTTGAAATTTCATTTATTACTCTTACTTAACAACCCTCCCCTCTCCTCGCACTGCATTAGAGGGTCCATGAATATCGTTAAGTTAGTGGAATCATTGAATCGGAAATATCTAATATTTTTTAAGCTAGAGTATAAATAACACAACATGTGTTATTGATTAACAATAGCGAAGCTATTATTAAAATTTGTGCACCTATTAAAAAATTACCCTGTATACTTACATATGTTTCGATACAGATATATATACATGAGCGAACTTATCCCTTATAGGATCACTTCCAACTAATCTTGGAGAAGAATATACAGACACAACACCACGCCTTCATTCTCATTTCCCAGTGGGGTAGACAGAGCTATAGGAATACAAACATATCTAAAAATACATACATACATACATACATAACATCACGCCTTCATTCCCAGAGCGGGGTAGGCAGAGCTACAGAAATGCCAACAACTCCAAAAAGACTTTCTGAAAATTCTGTAACCACATTTTGCACAATCAGGCCAAGAAGTTTACTAGTGTATTAGTGACAGGTTGCAAGCCCATCGCCTAACAATACTACAAGCCCTTATTCCCTGAGTCGCCTCTTACGACATCCACGGGAAGACATGGAGTGGCACTATTCTAACCCGGCAACCACACGGGCTAAATATATTTAAAAATATTTGTTGAAAATTCTGTAACCACACAGGTTGCAAGCCGTTGATGAAATTTTTACAAAGGCGTGATGTTGTGTATATATGTATATTATACAAAGTGTGACCATGGGGCTTTAAATGTAGGGATCGATTCTATTCCTCAAATGGACTTCGTTTGTTTTATGACTATAAAAAAAAGTTTTTTTTTGTTACAAAATGAATTAATTCACTGATTTTTCTAGTAAAGTTTGAAAGTTTGGTCACGTATTTACTGTAAATAAAGTTATTTTCTAAGTTGTAGAACAAAAGATGTAGCATTTGAGGAGTAGAATCGATACCTACATTTGTCTTATGGTCAGAGATATTCTGTATAATGTCTAATGTTGTATAGATTAGATCGACGACACACTAGTCTAATTGGGAGTGACCCTGCCTTCGAAGCTCCCCCGGTAAGGGCAGATATTTGTGTGATGTGATGAGTGCGAGTATTTGTTCTTGAGTCTTGGATGTTTTCTATGTATTTAATTATGTATGTCTCTATATAAGTATGTTTATCGTTGTCTAGTACACAGTACAAGCCTAGAGGTTAGTTTGGAACTAGGTCAGTTTGTGTGACATTGTTCTGTGATATTTAGATCCATTTTTAGCGAGATGCCTAACAAGCTTGATGCCTAAAAAGTACAATGACTACCAATCGAGTTTCCTGCAAAGCAAAATGACTAATTTTCTATTCTATTATTTTCTGTGCAATCTGTTAGGTTGTGGAATCGGCTACCAGACGGTATTAGGCAATCACAATCGGTAGTTTCCCTGAAAGGCAAATTAAAAATGTTCTGGCTTGACTCTATTTCCTAAATATTGTATCAACTATCCAAATGTTGATATATACATATATGTAGTTTGTGTAAGTTTAAGTATGTTTATTGATGTATACTTACATATATTTTTGTAAGTATTTAAATGTATTAGTTTTGTTTTTTTTCTGTGGTTTTTATAATGGTATTTTTGGTTATTTTTTTTTTGGGGTGCTCTAAACAAATTTGTACACCTGTTTACTCGATGCACAACCTTTCCCTTTTGTCAATCTCTCAAGGGTTAGCTGGAAGAGATCCCTTAAAGGGATAAGTTCGCCTTTGTACATCTTTTTATTATTATCAATTGTATTGTTCTGGTTTTTCTTTTGTACCATAAAGTGTTTACATACATACATAGTTACATTACCCACCCGCCAAGCCACAGTGTTCGCATTGTTGTGTTCCGGCGTGGGGATAAGACAACCGGTGAAATTACTAGCATAGAGGCATTCCATCTTAGCCCTCAGGGTCGGCAACGCATTTGAGGTCTTGGGATTATAGTCTTGAGAATTCAAATGTCTATGGGTCTCAGATTCCACTTACCATCAGGTGGCCCAAGTGCTCGTGTGCCATCACCTTACCATAAAAATAATAATAATGATAAAGCGTCGTGTCGGGGGGGGGGGGGGGGGGTATACGCACGCTGTAGGGCGGCGCGGCGCGGGCGCACGCGCACGCACGGGCACTGACGCGCTGCGCGGCGGCGTCGGCCGCGAGGCGCTCGCCGCTCTTGTGCAGCGCGCGCCGCACGCGCCCCGAGCTCGCCAGCACCGACACCACCGCCGGCCGCCGCACCGAGTCCGCGAACACAAACACCTGCCATAAACACATTTATTGCCACACACAACAAGTATTAACTACAACAACTCTCATAGATGCTACGGCAAAAGGTTCAGAACTCGGCGAATGCTGTGAGACGGGGTCCACACAGCGCTGTTTTTCAGCCTGCACCTCCCTGTCGATGTGTGAATGCTTAAGCCTTAAGGGTACACTGCGTTACATCACGATATTATAATTTATAAAACAAAACATATAACAAAACAGGAACTTTCTACAAAGACAACATTCAGGTGTTGTACTTTTAATACAAAAACAGGGGGAATTATATTACATAATAATATCGTTTATTAATTAAGTAGGTAATTAACAAATAATCAAACAGTCGAACAGAGCATTCAGCAGTCAGCAGAGAAGAGCAACATCGTCAAACACTGGATTCCCGGGGGCAATGTACCAGTGCTAAAGATTCATTCAACATCGACTAACTTTATCGACATCGAAACAAAACAAGAAAAAATATTCATCAATAAACTAACACTAGTACTTTATATCAATATATCAAAGATAATTAATGATATTAATAATAAATTATATTTAATCGCGCTTACAAAATACACCCTCTTCTCCTAGTGTTGCTGTGCCTTCCAGGGTTCATAGTGTTCCTGTAATTTCTTAGAATAGGCATGTGACATTATAAAAAAGGAATAAATTGAAATTTTGATAAACTATTTTTAACATCATTATCATAACTAATGGCGAAATTTTAATCCCTTTTTATTATGTGTACACCTCTTTTATTTACACGTATCGCAACTATAAACAAACGGTAGGTATCTGACTCGAATCACTTTTGACAACCATTGAAATTACATTGAATAACAATAATTCATTCAGTCCAACAATATTCTTTAACATTCCGACGAAATGAGCACGTTTTTGTTTATTAAGTCTATTAAAAATGCCTCGCAACAAAAATACAGTTTATTTTCATGGAAAGCTGATCATTCAATGAAAATATAGAGTTAACGGTAAGATTTATTTTTGCAATAATGTATAATCCATATTAATGTCACGGAAAAATTGTCGATAAACTTAGTCGACATTTAATGAATCACTAGCACTGGTACATTTCGCCCCAGTCAATCCGGTGATTGAACATAATAATTAATAAACGGTTGTACACCGTTTTACACCAACTCATTTCATACAATGTATCACTTCGCAGAATTTTCATTTCATAAAAAGCTAATTTCTGCTGCAACCTTCCTGTTTCCAGGGGTTACCTTCGTTTCATCAAAAAGTGTTTGGTCAAATGTTTAATTTCCCAAATTTTAATTTGCCAATTCGCTTTATTTTCTGTTACCGTAAATATTACAGGATTTTATAAAAGTATAGGGTTCTACACGATGGTACTTAAATTAATTCTGAAAAATTAAAATAACATTGGTTTGGAAAATGAAAAATTTGGGAAATTATACATTTGACCAAATGGCAGGCTTCCTGTTTTCAGATATTTTTTTGTGGTCACAGTTCTAACCTAACCTACGTAACTCATGCTTAAGATAGTCTGAAAACCTTAAGGTTTCAGCAGAAATTAGCTTTGTATGAAATTAAAATACTGCGAAGTGATAGATTCTATGAAATGAGTTTCTGTAGAACAAGGGGACGCCATAATCTAACTTTACCTACACACATATCATAAACCCTCTATATTGCGTTCAAAAACCGAGAATTACGACTACCATAAAGATAAACTGTTTCTTATTAGTGAAAATGTTATTATTCCTTAATAATAACATCAAATTCGAAAATTGCTTTGTTTTTCAAAGATAATGTAATAATGATATTACATTATCTTTGAAAAACAAAGCAATTTTATTTGACCTCAATTCTAACATCACTCGAGATGACATTTTATTCTAAATGAAATGACAATTGTATACATATCTCACATGTTACTTGATTTCGAACGATATAATAGTAAAAGCCGACTCTAGTTTAACTCTGAATAAAAAAAAACTATGTTTGCCGCCATTTTTGACGTTCTATTTGTCATGTCGCAAAAAATAGTTTAGTTTGTTTTGATGTTTTTAATATGTATGTAGATAAAGCAGTATATATAACTGTACATAATTAGACATTAAAACACTCGCCTCACAACTCGTTTCATAAACACTTGCCCTAGGACGACGTTTAAGATTTTATTTTGTATGAAAACGGCCGGTCTTAAAAGTGATGTTTTTTTAACAGCAAACCAAAAAACCAGCAGTGATAAAAAAAACATTACATGTCATATGAAGATATTACCTTGTATGTATGGATGGAAACTCTATTGCAGTCCCGGGTTCAAATCGCGGTAAGGGCAGATATTTGTGCGATGAGCGCGAGTATTTGTTCCTGAGTCTTCGGCGTTCTCTATACAAGTAAGTTAATCGTTCTCTAGTAGCCATAGTACAAGCCTAGAGCTTAGTTTAGGACTAGGCCAATTTGTGTGAGATTGCCCTGTGATAATTTATTTATGTATTTAATGGACGATAAATCCGACCTTGTCCACTTCCTAACTTGACCACTTCCAAAGTTGTCTACTTCCTAATTTGCCCACTCCTACATTATCATTTTCCCGAATTGTCATTCCTCAAATCCTAATTCATCTACTTCCTAGACAGTCTATTCCTCATTCCTCAAATCCTAATTCATCTACTTCCTAGACAGTCTATTCCTCATTCCTCAAATCCTAATTCATCTACTTCCTAGACAGTCTATTCCTCATTCCTCAAATCCTAATTCATCTACTTCCTAGACAGTCTATTCCTCATTCCTCAAATCCTAATTCATCTACTTCCTAGACAGTCTATTCCTCATTCCTCAAATCCTAATTCATCTACTTCCTAGACAGTCTATTCCTCATTCCTCAAATCCTAATTCATCTACTTCCTAGACAGTCTATTCCTCATTCCTCATTTCCTTTCCTACTCTCTTGATAACTTGTCCACTTTCTATTTGGGACTAGATCAATTTGTGTGACCTTGTCCTGTGGTATTTATTTATTTTATTTAACAGATCTCTTCCAGTTAACCTTTGAGCAATTGAGAGAAATATAACAGCGGATGGGTGTTACCTTGTCGTAAAACTTCACAACTCGTTCCTTCTTCAGCCCGAACAGCTGGTTGACGCTGCTCTCCTCCCCCAGCTGCAGTAGAGTGGGACACAAGTCGGACAGGCGCAACGTTGTCTGCGGGTCCTTTCGTAGCGACACGATTATTGTTTTGAGGGTAGCTTCTGCTTGCGACGAAAACTCGGGTGAGGGTTCTGGAAAAAAGAGGCTTATTGTGGTACCGACTCATAAGGACCCCTTTAGATTTTAATACATACATACATAACATCACGCCTCCATTCCCAGAGCGGGGTAGGCAGAGCTACAGAAATACCAGCCACCATAAAAATAGAAACATACCACCATAAACACTAACAGAGACATACCGGGTGATTTTGGAGTCATGATCCGGAATGACCAAAAGTGAATAAGATGGCCATACTGAACAACCTTTCCAATGGGACCAACCACGAAATCGCCAAAAAAAACAGCTGTTCCATACATTAACTCTCAATTAATTCACCGTTAATGTATGGAACAGCTGTTTTTTTTTTTGCGATTTCGGGGTTGGTCCCATCGGAAAGGTTGTTCAGTATGACCATCTTATTCACTTTTGGCCATTCCTGATCATGACTCCAAAATCACCCAGTACTTGTTGATAATTCTGTAGCCACATTTTGCACAATCAGGCAGCCTACTAGTGTATTAGTGATAGATTGCAAGCCCATCACCTAACAGTACTACAAGCCCTCATTCCCTTAGTCGCCTCTTACGGCATCCACGGGAAGACATCGAGTGGCTATTCTAACCCGGCAACCACACGGGGGATTTTCAACCATCTACGTATTACAGTTCAGTACGTGGGCGACTGAACTCAACTCGGGTGTATGTAGACGACGTTATTAAATCACAATTTGATAGTGTCGTCTATATGTCAAATAGCTCGGAACACATTTTTGGCGGAACTCGGATTTTCCTCAAGATGACTTGACGGACCGATTTTTTTATTTAAATCGTTAGAGCCGCTTTTGTTAACGTGATTAAAAACATAAAATATTGCCTGTTTAATAGTATAGGATGACATACAGCCCCCCGACAGACAGGCGGACCGCAAAAGCTGTAACCCTTTGGGTACGGAACTCTAAATAAATTAGGAAAAAATATTGAATTGTACTATATATTAATTTAGTTCAGTTTTGTGACCCAGTAGCATAAAAAAGCATTTCTGATTACTTGGATACTGAGACTGGCATTGCAATGCATTAAGTCCGCCATTAGCAATTTTTATTTCTTAGATTAAAATCTTACCAAATTGACTCAATTGATACAATTCCTCTTTATATCTGTTCAATAGTTTGTAACTCGGTCCCGTGTACGGATTCTCGAATATTTTAGCTTTCATTCGGTCGAAAATCTTTCTCCATAGATTTTCATCTGTAAAAAAACACTTAATAATTATCAAATATCTATCAACAAGGATTTAACACATTAAAAGAAAAAACAGACAAGTGAAATTTAAGTAACGGGACATACTACTAGGTGTAAAAATAATATTTTTTAACAGTGAAACGTTGAATACTTTTGTATACGACACACTTCACAAATCATGTTACAAAACGCAAGCCGTAATTATATTAACAAATCACTAAGTTACAAAATCAGTAACAATGTTACACGATATAAATTTTAAGAGGACAACCCTTACAGTCGACACGCAAAATCGTTTAAATTCGCAAAAACTACTTTTGCTTGTGTAAATTTATAAACTATTAATAACAGATATTTTATTTATAATAATCATACCAAGAATTGGAACAATAATAAAATTTACTCAAACAACAATAAAAATGGAACTAAACTACCTAATGTTAAAACAAACCGTTTTATAATACAAAGACAACTAAGCTACTTAAATAACAACAGATAAAATAAGAACAGGAGAATGTTACAACACATAAATACACAACAGCGCAATGTTACAATATATAAATGGACAAAAATCCCACAATAACACCCACCTTTATTATTCAAAGCCCTCCGCAGTTCCTCACAGTAATACGTCATGAGATGGTTGGGATCGCAGACGATCTGCAAGCACCTCTTGTATTTTTCCAAGCTGCTGTCCCGCGGCGCGAACACGCTGTGGCTCTTCAGGAGATGGGCGGGGAACTTATGTGCGTTCTTTTTTAGTAAATCGAGCGTGAATTCGTCTAATGTCGGTGTTAGAGGTGACAGCTAAAACAAAAGGACTTATGATAATGAAAAAAATTATGAAAAATGATTGGTCCGACCGATCTCGGTCACGGCGACCGTTTTAGGGAGGACCCTGTTATCGTTGGTGGGCTCGCATGTGGCTTATGTAGCCAATTTTCTTTCCAAAAGTTCTTGCGCAGTGCGGGCATGTGAGCTCACCATCGATAATATTGTAATATATTGCCGCAGGTGGACGGGCTTTCAGTTCGTCGCGCTTGGCGTCAAGCTCAGAGCGCCGTTGTTTTTCAAAATAATAATAATTAAATAATTACTTATGATAATAGAAATAAAACGGACGGAAATGCCGTTGGAAATCGTCCCTATCACGTCTGAAATATCTGTCAAAATAAAGATATAGTCGTAACGGTAAAATGTATAATTTGTTTGTGCAAGGTCCGTCCGGATCGCTGCCACCATCTTATCCTTTAACGTGCCGCCAAACAGCATTGTGTTCCGGTGTAGGAATAGAACAACCGGTTTGTTATAATTTTATCTATACATATTATGCAGGTGTCTCATTTAAATCGGTCAGTATGGGAAGTTCTGAAACTATAAGACATACGAAGATCTGTTCTTAGGAACCATGTCATCGATTGTAATAAGGAGAAAAACTGCATTCATACATTTAAAAAGAAACCTCGGGAATAGAACCCGGCTTATTTGAAAAAAAAATATACTTACACTAATTCTATTTAGATAACGACATCCACGGGAAGACATGGAGTGGCGCTATTCTAACCCGGCAAACACACGCCACATAGTATTTTTTACCTTTTCTAATAACTTCTGACCAGCCCCCGCGTCCATTGTGCCGGTGAACTCATCAAGTCTGTTCAGCATCACAGCCAACAACATGTCAACTCTAGGCGTGTTCAGGTCGGCCGCTTGACAGAACACTTGTGACATGAGTGACAGGACATTGTTGCGGTCATGGGACACTGGAATATATACAGATTAATAAACATCGGGGGACAATGTCACACAAATTGACCTAGTACCCACAGCACAAGCGCTAGGCTTGTATCATGGGTACTAGGCAACGATAAACATACTTAGATAGAGAAATGCATACTTAAATACATAGGAAACATCCAAGACTCAGGAACAAATACTCGTGCTCATCACACAAATATCTGCCCTACCCGGGATTTGAACCCAGAACCGCAAGCTTCAGAGGTATTTAAAACAATAATACATAAATACATACATAACATCACGCCTTCATTCTCAGAGTGGGGCAGGCAGAGCTACAGAAATACCAACAACTCTATAAAGACATGTTAATAATTCTGTAACCACATTTTGCACAAGTAGGCTGAGATATTTACTAGTGTATTAGTGACAGGTTGCAAACCCATCGCCTAACAATACTAGCAGCCTTTATTCCCTTAGTCGCCTCTTACGACATCCTCGGAAAGACATGGAGTGGCACTATTCTAACCCGGAAACCACACGGGCAAACAATAATCAATATATATATATATATGTGTGTGGAAGAATGAATCCCTATTTCCCTTGGTCACGGCATCACGCGTGAACGGCTGGACCGATTTCGCTAATTATTTTTTTGTTGTTTTCGTTAACGTCAGGAGAAGGTTCTTATGAAAGAAAAAAAAAAGCTAGGGGGTAGCTAGTACCCAATATAATTAGACAATTTTACCTGTATCCCAAGAGTCGTCATAGTGCTCCATGGAAATATCGAAGATGGAGCTTATAGCCGTCTTCGGGGCTTTGCTCCAGTCAACTTCATGAGCTGCCTGGCGGACTTGTAGCAATATTGATTGCACATCGCCGTAGGACAGAGCTGTGAAAGATTATTAAATTATTACATACATACATACATACATACATACATACATAACATCACGCCTTCATTCCCAGAGTGGGGTGGCAGAGCTACAGAAATACCAACAACTCTAAAAAGACTTGTTGATAATTCTGTAACCACATTTTGCACAATCAGGCCAAGAAGTTTACTAGTGTATTAGTGACAGGTTGCAAGCCCATCGCCTAACAATACTACAAGCCCTTATTCCCCGAGTCGCCTCTTACGACATCCACGGGAAGACATGGAGTGGCACTAATCTAACCCGGCAACCAAACGGGCTAAATTATTGTTGTCACTTAATGGTTGTCCTTTAGCGGTGGTAGGACCAAGAAGCTTATATATGACACCGGAGATTGCACGGCGAACAACGCCTTGAAGCGAAGAAAATTTACCTTGAATGACGTCGCTTATGTTTTTTGTCCCTTACTTTAGGATAACAAGGGACAAAAACATAAGCGACGTCATTCAAGGTCACCTTTCTTGGCATCAAGGCGTTGTTCGCCGTGCAATCTCCGGTGTCATATATAAGCTTCTTGGGTAGGACCCTGTGCAGGGTCCGTCCGGATCGCTGCCACCATCTTATCCATTAACCTACCGCCAAACAGCATTCATGGGGATAAGACAACCGTTGACATTACTAGCATAGAGGCATTCCATCTTGGTCCTCAGGGTTGACAACGAAGAAGAAAACATTTATTCGCAACAATAACATAAAAAAAGGAAAAAAGAACAGAATAGTGATATTGCAAACGCAAACGCATAACGCATTTGAAGTCTTGTCACTTACCATCAGGTGGCCTGTGTGCTCGTGTGCCTTGTCCTTGTCATAAAAAAAGAGTTGCATGTATGTTTCTTTTGCCGACCGTACGCCATAACTATTTCAAATTCGGGTCTACGTTAAGTATAGCGGAGATCCTGAACCGTCCGACTCCATCATCAGCTCAGCTCTAAGACACCATTGCATTGTCATTGGGTTTTTTGACATAATTGATTTGTACTTAATGAATACTTACATTTCATATCTTTCTGCAGCGTCAGCATCAAATGGAACATATCAATGCTCATCAACGGATCAGTAGACAGTTCCGGGGTGTATATTCCTGGAAAAAATATAATTTAGACAGTTCTGGGTGTATATTCCTGGTAACAATAAATTTAGACAGTTCTAGGGTGTATATTCCTAGGGAAAGTTAATTCAGACAGTAATGGGGTGTATCTTGCTGGAAACAATAAATTTAATTTAGACAGCTCTGGGGTATAATTACTGGAAACCATAAATTTAGACAATTCTGGGGTGTACTTTCCGTGGAAAAACAAATTAAGACAGTTCT
The DNA here is from genome assembly GCA_949316455.1 of Acleris holmiana. Taxonomy (NCBI): domain Eukaryota; kingdom Metazoa; phylum Arthropoda; class Insecta; order Lepidoptera; family Tortricidae; genus Acleris; species Acleris holmiana. The sequence continues at coordinate 11,032,807 of OX438789.1, read as the reverse complement.
GGGGTGTATATTCCTGGAAATAATAAATTTAGACAGTTCTGGGGTGTAAATACTGGAAACAATAAATTTTGACGATTCTAGGGTGTATTTTCCGGGGAATAATTAATTTAGACAGTTCTGGGATTTCTATTCATGGAAACAATAAATTTAGACAGTTCTGGGGTGTATATTCCTAGGAAACAATAAATTTAGGCAGTTCTGGGGCGTATATTCCTAGGAAATAATAAATTTAGACAGTTCTGGGGCGTATATTCCTAGGAAACAATAAATTTAGGCAGTTCTGGGGCTTATATTCCTAGGAAATAATAAATTTAGACAGTTCTGGGGCGTATATTCCTAGGAAATAATAAATTTAGACAGTTCTGGGGTGTATATTACTAGGAAACAATAAATTTAGACAGTTCTGGGGTTTATATCCCTAGGAAACAATAAATTTAAACAGGTCTGGGGATTAGATTCCTGGAATTAATAAATTTAGGCAGTTCTGAGGTGTATATTCCTGGAAACAATACATTTAGACAGTTCTAGGGTGTATATTCCTGGGAATAGTGGTGGTTAGGTGCGGACTGGCTCGTCGTGTCCCAGCGCCCGCTTGATTTGACCATAAACAATCAAGCAGGGGTGTCGCCACGAATGTAAGGATATTTTTGATGTACGTCAATAGGCAGTATCTGCAATGCAATAGCTAAAGCAGATTCAATCCTATCCCATTAATAATAAGGTGGCATTTGCTAGCGCAGTTTTGTCTGAGATACTGCCATTGGTCGAGTAGGTATGGTTAGGTAGGTAGGTAGGTAGATTAGAATCGACGCGCCGGCTCAAGGACATGCCTATTATTAACGAGTTCAATCGAGTTCAAGGCCAAGGCCGTCGCTATTGTAATAAAAGGCCGTAATAAGTAGAACCTTTCATTATCGAACGTCCCCGGCGGGTCAAAGTCCATCGGTCATTCGAGAAGGCATTCTAGAACATTCGGCGACTGGGAGTATAAAAGGCGAGGCGCGCGTGCGGCGATTCATTCCTTACTTGGAGAGCGAACAGTGCGAACGAGTGAACCGAGCGATCATCTAAGTTTATTGTGCGATAATTGTTTGTAACGATTAAGTGAGTGTGTTAATTAAACTCTGCTATTAATTATCGGTGTGTTCGTGCATTTCTATCAGTTACCTACCTCCAGGTACGTAACATTATCAATATTACACTATATTCTAAGTGGCTCACTGGCTTTCTCCAAGACGTCCCGCAGCCGCTGGTCGTCGCGCTGCTCTAAGCCGATCTGTCTGAGAGCGAGTAATTTTTGACGAAGCCACGGCAACGTCTCGCTTTTGCATAAATCCCTGAAATTTTAATAAATGTACTGTACAACTTACAAAATATTTTATTTAATATTGAAAAGAATCAAAAAGTCGTTTTTGGGGTTCCGTATTCCACTGACCGTCTGTATGTCACCAGACTGTATCTCATGAACCGTGAAAAAAGGTTATAATATAGTGTCAAATGTTGTATAGATAATGGGACGGAGCCCTTCGTGCGGGAGTTCGACCCGCGCTCGACCGGTTTTTTAGGGTTCCGGAGCCAAATGGCAAAAACGGAACCCTTATAATTTCGTCATGTCCGTCTGTCCGTCTGTCCGTCTGTATGTCATAGCCATTTTACTCAGAACCTATTGGCACTATACAAATAAAATTTGGAGGATAGATGTATTCCATGAACCGCGATACAATGATGTAGAAAAATTGTAAAAATATATATTTAGGGGTGGCACTCCATACATGTAACTAGGGGACGAAAATTTTTTTTAGATAGGGCTTCCAAAATGATACGGAGGTTTTTAAGTGACTTTTTTATGTAAGTGAACAGTTGGCGAGATATACGCTTCTAAAGTCGTAAAAATTCTGTCAGGGTGGGTAGCCTTTGAACTGTTAAATAGAACATTTGAAAAAAAAAAGAATTTCAACCATGAACGTTTATCCCAGCAACGGAACACTTAACTGTGCGTGGTCCGACATGCACTTGGCCGGTTTTTTATTTTGCAAATTTTTCGCAAGTCGGTAGTAGGTCTATCCGTAATCCGTAGGCATTTTTGACGTGAGTAACAAGCTGATAAATTATGTTTTTTATCATAAAAAAATAATATTCAAATTAAAACACTACGAAAATCAATGACTTAATTGTAACATAATAAATTTGCAAAATTCAGTTTTGCTGTCATAAAAACATTGCAATCTTTAGAAATTCTAAGTGTTTTTTTTAAGGCACCCGAGCGCTCAGGCCACCTGATGGTAAGTGGAATCTGAGACCCATAGACATTTGAATTGTCAAGACTATAATCCTAAGACCTCAAATGCGTTGCCAACCCTGAGGACTAAGATGGAATGCCTCTATGCTAGTAATGTCACGGGTTGTTATCCCCACACCGGAACACAATGCGAATGTTGCTTGGCGAGTGGTTAATGGATAAGATGGTGGGAGCGATACCGCCACTCAAACATACTCCTATAATAATAACCTCGTGAGACCCACCATCCTACAAATAGGGAGATATTTGCAAGTGGGAATCTGAATCTAACTGCAAGAGTATAAAGTTCAGTTACCTTTGCTTTTGAATGCCATTTATTATAGTTGGTAAAATCAAAAATAGTTCTAAAACTATTTAACTTACACTACATTCCTTTTAACACAGTCGAGTACCGCGTTGGGTAGCCCCATCTCGTTCGCTCTCATGCACCACCTTAACTCGTGCGAGCGTGACAACTTGCTCACATTATCTTCGTCCGATTCACTGTGTTGCAATGAGTTGTAATACGCCGACCTAAAAATAAAAATGGCGATGAAAAAATAGTATCTTCTTATTTTATTATACTTGTTAATAATTCTGCAACCACATTTTGCACAATCAGGCTAAGAAGTTTACCAGTGTATTAGTGACAGGTTGCAAGCCCATCGCCTGACAGTACTACAAGCCCTTATTCCCTTAGTCGCCTCTTACGACATACACGGGAAGACATGGAGTGGCACTATTCTAACCCGGAAAAAAAAAAAACATAGTAAAATATTTCGTTATAAGACCGTGTGACCTTATCATGAGCCTGGCTGCCCACTCCAAGAGACACTCCTCGTTCGAGAAGATACTGTTCTGGACCTCCGCCAGCTCCGAGGGAAGGTGACGCCAAGACACAGCTTCGGTTATCTAAAAGTTGTTTATTTAATGAAAAATAAGTTTCTGTCATAAATTATTTTTTTGGGACAAACTTTTGCTGCCGACTGTACTTTTGTTTGCAAAGTCATTATCTGCTCATCAAGGCGAAACTAATGAGTCCCAACACGGTGGGTCTACGTTAAGTATAGCGGAGATCCTGTCACCACCTTCCGACTCCATAATCAGACCAGCTCTTCTTCTCCTTCTCAGCATGAACTTGTGCACTGCTGAACATATGCCTCTTCCATGGATTTCCATAACGACCTTGATGCGGCGATGCTGGTAAAGGTTGGCCCCGCCGTCTTCTGAATATCGTCCGACCATCTGGCTGGTGGTCTTCCCCTATTTCGGCTTCCGGTTAGGGATCCAAGTACAGGGTTAGATACCGTAATATTGCATTGTAACCGGGTTTACATATTGGTACCTACGTGGGGGTAGGTAACTGATATAAATGCACGAACACACCAATCATTAAGAGCTAGACTTTATTAACCCACTCACTTAATCGTTACAAACAATTATCGCACAATAAACTTAGATGATCGCTCGGTTCACTCGTTCGCACTGTTCGCTCTCCAAGTAAGGAATGAATCGCCGCACGCGCGCCTCGCCTTTTATACTCCCAATCGCCGATTGTTCCAGATTGCCTTCTCGAATGACCGATGGGCCTTGACCCGCCGGGGACGTTCGATAATGGAAGGTTCTACTCGTTGCGGCCTTGTATTACAATAGCGACGGCCTTGGCCTTGAACTCGATTGAACCCATTAACAATAGAAATGTCCTTGAATCTAACTACCTACCTAACCATATCTACTCGTAACACTAGCGTTCTCCTGCCCTTATCCCAACTTATTTGGGGTCGGTGCAACATGTCTTTTTCTTCCATACTTCTGTATTAGTCGCCATCTCGGTAGTCACTCCCTTTCTAGCCATATCATCTTTCACACAATCCATCCATCGTTTCTTTGGTTTTCTTTGGTTTTTTGATTTCCCCTACTCGTGTAGACATCGTTTCGTGGTGGTAGGACCCTGTGCAGGGTCCGCCGGGATCGCTACCACCATCCTATACATTAACCACTCGCCAAGCTACAGTGTTCGCATTGTGGTCCGGATAAGTCAAGTGGTGAAATTACTAGCATAGAGCTCCATCTTAGTCCTCAGGGTTGGCAACGCATTTGAGGTCTAAGGATTATAGTCTTGAGAATTCAAACGTCTATGGGTCTCGGATTTCACTTACCATTAGGTGGCCTGAGCGCTCGTGTGCCTTCTCCTTAACATAAAAATATTAAAAAAAAACATCCACATTCATACTTAAAACTTTCCTGACGATATTTTCCTCATCCCTCCGCATCACATGCCCGTACCATGACAACCGATTTCCACACAACTTTTCAGTCACCAGTGTCCTTTCAGACTTCTTCTATCTCTACTTGTAACACTATGTAAGCCAAAATTCACTACTGTTCGTATGTACAGTTAGTTGCAAAACTGAGTCAATATTAGCACCTTAGTAGAATGTTAATAAGTCGATGACAATCAAAGCTATTTTCAAACGCTTAGTACAGAATAGTCATCCTTGAAGTAAGCTACCAAAATGCTGTATAAATAATTTATTTGTCATATATATTTTTTTAAAGATTTTAAACCAAAAACTGTAAAAATTCAATTTATGTTTTATACTAGTAATTTAGTTTTCTCTATTTATTTATTTATTTATTTATTTATTTACTTCAAAATAATTACACAGCATAACAGTAAAACACTCTCTATGGCAACCCCAAATAAGAAAACTATTTAAAATAGGGAATTCCATTATTTTTAAAATGAGGTATCAACTGCTTGAATCAGGCACGTAGTTTTCTAGTTATTGCAGAGTTTTAATCCCCTACCATAGTGAACTAACAACCAGTTTGTATGGCTAATTTGTCTCGGTGCAAAAGTGAACCGTGCACCGAACTAATGTTGCCAATAACTGCCACCAAAAGTATGTCCAATTTTAATAATTTTTTACTTATTTTAAAAAGGCTACATTTCTTTAATTTTATCAGGGTCCTTATTTTGGGTTGCCACAGAGAGAATTAAAATATAAGCCAAATAAAAAAAGTTAAATTCAACAGTTTTTACGATAAAATTACTTAAAAACTGTAAATGACAGGTAAATCATTTGGTAGGAGTATTTGTAGCAAATTTCAAGGAGTACTTGTCGTACTAAACATTTAAAAATACCATTAACTATCATCAACTTATTTACATTCTACTAAGGTGCTAATATTGACTCAGTTTTGCAACTAACTGTATGTACAAAGCTGTCCGCTTCAAATTTGACAAGTCAATTTTGATCCAGCTCCCGTTAATGAAGTGGGCTGAAACTTGGACCACATGGAAACCCGATGACAATGCAATACAATACAATACAAATACTCTTTATTGAACACCAAAAATTAAAAAAAATAAAACAGAACATGGAACAGTACATTTAAATCATAGGTATACAACAGGCAGGTCTTACCGCTAAATAGCGATCTCTTCCAGACAACCTTGTAAGAGAAATAACTGAGGACACAAATTCATGGCAGGGGGTGTAAACTAATTCGTTTAGAACTCAAACTAAATAACTACAAGAAACAATTAAATTATTTCAATTTTGAAATTAGAACTATTTAAAATAGACTAAATATAAATACATACAACACAACAACATACAAAACATCACGCCTTCATTCCCAGAGTGGGGTAGGCAGAGCTACAGAATACCAACAACTCTAAACTTGTTGATAATTCTATAACCACATTTTGCACAGTCAGGCTAAGATGTTTAGTAAATAATTGAATAAATAGACACTAAATACATATAATAATGCAATGTTATGGTATCTTAGAGCTGATCGGATGATGGAGTCAGAAGGCGGCACGGCGCGTTCTGGAGGCACTCATTAGTTAGGTCTTGATAAGTTTAGACGGGGTCTCCGTTATCGGAAGTGTTATTCGGCAGCTGGACGTTCTTAGGCATGGGTAATAACCAGAGGGCAGAATTTCTCATGGCAAAAATTTAAATGTCATAGGGATGGAGCATTTTGCTTTATCGACTTTTTCAGCTATCGATATTGTGTATTCACTATCTTCTTTTATTTATGACACTATGTTATTTAACAAAAAATAATCCTTATGATGAAGCCTTTCGATCGGTATGATAAAGCTACAGGGTAATTATTTACCTCGTGTAACGGGTTCGATTCCCGGTTCAACCATGTAATTATTAAATATCTATGAATGCAGTTTAAATTGTTTTTTAAATTAAAGTAATGTCTTCTTTCAGTAAAATGTTCCATCTACAATATTCAAGGTACTTTCCTTCCATGTGGCATAGCCGTGGGACGCCCTGTATAGAGAAATACATACTTAATTACATAGAAAACATCCAAGACTCAGGAACAAATATTCGCGCTCATCACACAAATATCTGCCCTTACCGGGTTTGAACCCAGGACCGCCGGCTTCGGACCATGGTCACTCCCAACTAGGCCAACGAGTTGTAAAAATGTTAAATTGTAACTTTGAACAATATTGTGAAATGGCAATAGTGTTTATGTTCTACTGATAGCGGATTCTGCTTCTGATGACATTGATTATCATGGAATACAATATATAAATGTTACTATTTTGTCAAAAAATTTAATATAAAAGTATGTAATTGTAAAGAAAACCTAACCGTATCAATATCGACATATTCGACATCATAAATATTATTACTTATGCCTAAGAACGCCCAGCTACCTAATTGCACCTCCGATAACGGGGTCTATTGAAAAGCAAGTTAGCATATCTGGAGTTACTGATTATGGTTTATGTTTTATTATTTACAAAATGTTATGTATGAACAATAAAGGCCTCTTGCAGTTTCATGTACAATACAAAAACAACCATTTTACTCCTTCCCACTACCGACAACCCTAAAATCCATATTATATTGTATTATTTACTTGTATTTTGAATTACCTTAGTTATTCAGTTCAAACCTCTAGCAGAACCTAGAACATCATTCCCTTGTCTAATTATTTTTATGCTATTATTTACATTTACATCTTGAATAATAACTACTAAGTTAAGAGTAGTAAAATACCTTTTTGTCTGCATATGGAATGTCGGCAGTAACACTTTTCCTCTGTATAAATAGTAATGATTTTACACAACAGTTTAGTTTACACATACTTTAAACTGAATGACTACGTCATGTTTAAGCGATAAAAAGTACAATCTGCAACAAAAGCTTGTGCCAAAAATGTTTTTGGACAGTAACTTATTAGTTATTACACTTACCGCAGAAATTTCAAAATGCCGCCGCGGCCAGCTGTCGATATGCTTGAGCCAGCGCATGGCGTCCGGGCCCACGTCCTGCTTGAACGCGGCAGCCATCTTGTCGAACCAGCACTGCGAGTCCGGGGGGGCTGGAACAGGCCGGTCGGTGCAGAACAAACATACAAAACAAATAGGAAAAACCACCGATATGTTTACGTTGTCCTAAAAAGGCTAGGCGAAGTCGTTTATCGCTATACCCTCGGGAACCCGTAGTCAAACTAGGAACCCTTATAGTTTCGCCATGTTCGTCCGTCCGTCCGTCCGTCCGCAGCCTAGCGCAGAGACTCTTAGTACTAGAAAGCTGTAATTTGGCATGAATATGCATATTAGTCACGCCAACAAAGCGGTACAAAAAATTTTTTTTGGGTACCTCCCCTACACGTAACATGGGGATGTATTTTTTTTGGCGTCTACCCCATCGTGTGGGGTATCGTTGGATAGGTCTTTCAAAAATATTACGGGGTTGTAAAACAGTTTTTCGATTAAGCAAACCGTTTATAAAATATTAAGCTTTAAAGCGCTAATTTTTGTTAGACTCAAGTCTCCCCCCCTCCATACAGCCAAAACTACAAATGCTAAAAATCTGAAAAAAATCTTAAATGAAAGGACATATAACGAATTTTAAGGAAAACTCATGACTAAGTAGACATCATTGGTTCTTAAGATACAGGCGATTAAAGTGTTTATACCTACTAAAATCATCTTTTGGCACCAATTGACTTTAAAAAGAAAATTAGTTATTACTTGTTGATTTTTATGTTTGTAGTAGTTAACGGCTTCGGAACCCTACACTGAGCATGGTCCGACATGCTCTAGCTCGGTTTATTTGGGATAAAAAGTACATACAAGATAAAGTTTAAACTTGTGTCCTCTTGTATTGATATTGGTATTGTGTTTTTTTTGCGAGTTTAAACTTGTGTCCTCTTGTGTTGATATTGGTATTGTGTTTTTTTTGCGAGTTTAAACTTGTGTCCACTTGTGTTGAAATTGGTATTGTGCTTTTTTTTGCGAGTTTAAACTTGTGTCCTCTTGTGTTAATATTGGTATTGTGTTTTTTTTTTGCGAGTTTAAACTTGTGTCCTCTTGGGTTGATATTGGTATTGTTTTTTTTTTGCGAGTTTAAACTTGTGTCCTCTTGTATTGATATTGGTATTGTTTTTTTTTGCGAGATTAAACTTGTGTCCTCTTGTGTTGATATTGGTATTGTGTTTTTCTACGACAAATATCCACATACCGTCATAGGAAACTAAGTGAGTGAGGAACTCCCTCCGGCCCGCCCACAAGGGGGGCAGCGCCTCCCTCCGCAGCTCGCTCCGCCGCTGTAGGCTCAGGTTGTCCCAGTTCGATAACTTGCCGAACGTATATTTAAGATCTGAAAGAAACAACAACATTTTTCATCGTCATTATTCCGATAGTATTAGACGACACTATAGCTAGGTGGTAGTGACTCTGCCTTTCAAGCTTGCGGTCCTGGGTTCAAATCCCGGTAAGGGCAGATATTTGTGTGATGAGCGCGAATGTTTGTTCCCGAGTCTTGGATGTTTTCTAAGTATTTAAGTGCGTATTTCTCTATATAAGTATGTTTATCGTTGTCTAGTACCCATAGTACAAGCCTAGAGCTCATTTATTCAGTTACACACGATACAAAACAGTAAGACAGTAAAAGATGCCAACAAAATAAGCAACAGTTTTAACAACTTAGCACAAGGATACATGTAGTCGTGCTCCTAAATTAATTTTTTTTAGATGTGTTTCTTTTGTTACGGTGCAAATATACAAGTTATACAGGGTATTTTTTTTATCAGTGCACAAATTTTAACATTTTATTTTGTATCGTTAATAAAATATATTACGACAATACAACGAGTTAAAAAAAATTTTTAGCTGCATATTATCTCTCTTTTACTTTCTCGTGTGGACACAAAGTCACACTAGAAATGATGACATGGGTTGTCAAGCTGTAGGTATGCGATACACTGTATTGATATTCGAAATTTGAAATTTCATGTACAGCTTATCACACAACAAGCCCCTCTCCTACTGATATTCTAAATTTAAAATTTCATTTATTAAATTACAACACACCCCTCTCTTCGCACCCCTGCATTAGAGGGTCCATGAATATCGTTAAGTTATTTGTGCACCTATTAAAAAATTACCCTGTAGATCCAATAACGACAAATAATACTCACCCTCAATTGAGAACGCTGTGATTTCATCCATTTCAAAATCTGGTGTATTTTCCGTCATCCTATAAAGGAATACAAAACTGTTATTACCTACTTACCCAACGGAATCCAATACTATTAAACTAACAATATTTGTATTCAATGTTCAGTACAGATGTTCCGTACAATTTATTAGTACGGTCTAAGTCATTAAACGTCGAGTTCCTCACCCAAGCTGGTAAAGCTCGTCACCCCGGGAGCGCATGAGAACTTCTTCGTACAGGAGCGAAGTCAGGCCGGCATCTTCCGTGCCAGCGGCTAAGGTCTTCAGTCGCTCCGCGGGGGCTAGGAAGCTGAAAAAGCGACAAGTTACAAGTGAGAAAATATGCAGTGTTACAAGCGATAAAGACGGAAAATGTTACACATCATAAAAAATGTTACAAATTGCAAAAGATTGAAAATTACCAAAGTATTAAAAATATTAGCGATCAATTTTATACAACCGCATACATACATACATACATAACATCACGCCTTTATTCCCAGAAAAAAGACTTGTTATATCTAAGTTGTCTATGGGCGTTTTCCAAAAAAAAGTGTACATCGTTAAGGACAAAATTAAGAAAATCTAACTTTTCCATTTCGTGACGAAAATTAACGTATCGAAATGTATGGCTAATTTTCGTGAAGAAATGGAAAAAGTTAAATTTTCTTAATTTTGTCCTTAACGATGTACACTTTTTTTGGAAAACGCCCCTATATAATAATATCGATTGTACCGGTTGTGACCAAATAAACATTAAACGTTGAAACCAGATCGAATATCAACCTTGTCTCATAGACACTCGCATCTATTTCCCGCTGGCACCCACGTCGGGAATGTCCGTCAATGGCGTTGTACAGGGGTGTCCGTTTGGTCGCATAACAACTATTGTCATAACACTTTACGAATAAAGTTGATGCTCATATTTTTTTGGCATAAATTGTGGCTGTCATAATTGGTTTATCCATAACGTACAATGTCATACATTTATTTAGTCATACTATTGATAATTATACAAAAAGTAAAGTTTGAGATTTGATCAAAACACAATACAAAGGATGGGCGTTAAACAAACTTTTCTCTGAGATCAACCAATGCCAAGATAGTGTATAAAGTTCAAATTTCACGTAGGCAGTAGGGAACAGGGACTTAGTGGCTCAACCGACTCGGATCGCGGGTAGGTTAGACGAGCAAAGCTCCCGCTTCCATCTTTTTTTTTTTTTTTTTTTTTTTATGGCAAGGTGAAGGCACACGAGCACTCAGGCCACCTGGTGGTGGATGGTGGTGATCTTCGACGTTATTTTTTTATAAAAGAGCGGAAAAACTTGTTATTAAAACATGACACATGACGACACGTTGGCCTAGTTGGGAGTGACCCTGCCTACGAAGCCAGCGGTCCTGGGTATTTGTGAGATGAGGGCGAATATTTGTTCCAGAGTCTTGGATGTTTTCTATGTATTTAAGTATGTATTTCTCTATTTAAGTATGTTTATCGTTGTCTAGTACCCATAGTACGAGCCTAGAGCTTAGTTTGGGACTAGGTCAATTTGTGTGAGATTGTCCCTTGATATTTATTTTCATTTTATTTATTAGATGGGCCCTTTCGGATACACTTCGACCCCTTTAGGATCTTTTGTGCAATTACCCCTCTTACACACTCAGCTGTTCGAGTATGCAGGTTTCCTCACGATGTTTTTCCTTCGCCGTAAGAGCTGCGGGTAATGTATTGTCCATTCGCTTATATATTGTCGTAGCCTTTGTATCGCACTGCCTCAGCACGTGCCGCCAAACGATGTCGCCGCGTAAACAAAGAATGAAAACTGTATACCCGCAAGAGAATTCGGCTTCAGAGGCAGGGTCACTCCCAACTAGGCCAACGTGTCGTATCTGTAAGATAAGATAAGGTACGTTACCCCTCGGTGTTCCCTGCGGCGACCAGCACCCGCGCCACGTCGAGGCAGAGCGGCGCGAGGCGGTGCGGCGCGGCGAGCGCGGCGGCGGCGAGCGGGCGCAGCGCGGGGGGCGCGCCTCCCGCCAGCGCCGCGCGCAGCGCCTCCGCGCACAGCGCGCGCCCCGCGCCCGGGCACCTCTGACGACGGTTTATCCATT